>VYXD01016806.1:1100277-1210763 GCA_013397195.1 Hylia prasina
AAAAAAAAAAAAAAAAAAGAGAGAGAGAGAGAAGGCAGAGGTGGAAAAGGTAGGGAAAAAAGGAGGAAAACGATTAGGCTTTGATGAATATATGACAGTCATCTATGAAATCATATCAATTTGCTGCAATGATATGTGCTAAAACTGAACACAATGAAGGCGTGGTTTAATGGGTAAAAAAAATGCATACATTTTCAATGCAGTCCACAATCCAAACAAAATGTGGATAAACAACAGAATGATGATTCCTAATCCTCTCAACTGTCAGCAAAATGTCTCCAGTTATAGAGATTTTCCACAAATACCTGATGATCAAATTAAAAGCACCCTTCTATCAACAAATTCATTCCCACAGTTTACATTTTTCTGTACTTATACAGGAATTCTTACATCACATGATGACTGCTTCATTCATTGCACTCCACCTCCAGTAATAACATTATGAATTAAGACAAACATGTATAAACCAATGGGTGAAAAACTGCCTTTTCAACTTAAATACACAGAAATCCTTAAAACACTTTCAACAAGAAAGAGATACCACTCAAAAAATGCTGGTCAATGGCAAAGATGAATAGGAACTGATCTGTATAGCAAATACATTTTGTCTGGATACTGATGCAATGCATACAAGAGCAGAAATACTTCCTGTTGAGGCTGGGTTTGAATGAGCATTTACAGAAGGTTCATCAAGGCCAAGTGCTGTGTCCTACACTTGGATCACAACAGTTCCAGGCAGGGCTACAGGCTGGAGGAACAGCAGCTGGAAAGTTGCCCAATAGAGAAAGACCTGTGGGTGCTGGTCAGCAGCAGCTGAACTTGAGCCAGCTGTGCCCAGGTGGCCAAGAAGGCCAATGGCATCCTGGCCTGGATCAGCAATGGTGTGGCCAGCAGGAGCAAGTGTTTATTTATTCCCTGTAGTGAGGCCACATCTGGAGTGCTGTGTCCAGTTCCAGTCCAGAGAAGGGCACCAGAGCTGGTGAAGGATCTGGAGCACAAGTCTGATGAGCGATTCAAGGGAGCTGGGGGTGTTTAATCTGGAGAAGAGGAGGCTCAGGGATGACCTTGCTGCTCTCCACAACTCCCTGAAAGGAGGGTGCAGCCAGGTGGGGGTCAGCCTCTTCTCCCAGGCAGTCAGCAACAGGATGAGAGGATATAGCCTCAAGCTGCACCAGGGGAGGTTCGGTTTGGATATTAGGAGGAGTGTCTTCACAGAAAGGGTGTAGATATTGGATGGGGCCTCCCAGGGAAGTGGTGGAGTCACCGTCCCTGGAGGTCTTTAAGAAAAGACTGGAAGTGGCACTCAGTGCCATGGTATAGTTGACAAGGTGGTGTTTGGTCACGGGTTGAAATCCATGATCTCAGAGGTCTTTTCCAAACTAATTGATTCTGTAATTCTCTGAAAAGAGTAAAATGGTAGGAGAGCAGGAGCACTATTTATCCATTAATATCCTTTCAAACAGACACCTATCCTGCACAGTACTAACACTCATGGAAACATGAAATTGGATCTGAGCCAAAACCATGAGCTGGATGGTGAGAAAAATCTGCAGGACAGCCTTCTGAGCAACCACTGCCTGAACAAAGCCTGGAGATGCTCACAAGGGAACTCTACTGTAAGCAGGGAAATCAGGCATTTATAATCTCATAATATGAATAGCACTGCATTTAAGATGCTAAACTAGCTTTTGTTTTCCAGCAAAATAACCACAGATCCCTGTATTTTGAGCTATTTCATGAATCAAAGAAAGGTAAAAGTCACAGCTTTCTTGTACAAACTCTTAGATTAGCAGCTCACTCCTGAGCTCCAGCAGTTTTTGAGAGCTGTGCAAATGCAATAACTTCTGAGCAGCAAGAGGCATGCGTTGAAAATGGAACTGAGAAAAAACCAGCTCCGTGGTACCACCTATGTGATGTTTACTACTTCTTTTTTGGGGGTGCATTTGTCATATTGTGATACAAATAGCATTGCCTAGAAGAAAAAGAAGTGTAATATAAATTAACACCACTGAGATTCCACAGTCTCAGGTGTCCCCAAGTGCACTTCTCCAGCAGTACTTCTGCCCCTCACAGCAGGCTGAAAATAAGAAGCCAAGCAGGAACTCTAAGTGGTGTTGAATTTCATGCTGTTTTGTGAAAAAATATAAGTGAAAAGTAAAATCAAGCCAGGAGATTCATTTTCAGTTATCTAAGTTAACCTTAAAAAAGACTAGAAACAGTACAACAGGTTTCTACTGGTGACAGACTGTCGTCGTTCTTCCAGCCTCAGTCTACTGGTTGTTTTTATTGAGTGAGCAAGTAACAAAACCAGATCATCTCAGAGTAAGAGCTTACTGATGATTTACTCAAAGGCAAACACATTTTCTACATTTCTCTGCTGCTTTCGCTTATGGTATGCTCATTTGATTGCCGCACTGAAACCAGAAGGCTACCTCCAGACACACTTGATATTCAGTGTTTGCAGGGTGTTAGCCTGGTAGGTGCCTTACAAGATACATAAGATTTGCCACTCTCACAGTGAGAGTTATTATGCAACCTTTTCCCATCCAACACTGCAGCTTTCTCATCGACACATACCCACTGTTCCTTTATAGACTGCTCTTGACTATAAAACCAGAATTTAGGGAGAATAAGAGCAAGGTTTTCTGAAGATTGCAGGGCATATGAATGATATTTCTGTGACTATCACAAGCCTCCATATGTTTAATCATTGATGTGTTGATTGTTAAATGATGATTGAAACTTAGTATCTCTATGCCATTTTGCATATTTGTAAAAACAAGAAACGGTTTATTTGGACTCAACCACCTTTTTAAAATTGCTGTCGACATGCAGTCTCCAACTAAAAAAAGTGAAGTAAAAACCCGTAAAAAAGTGACATGAAAAAATAGCCCCTGAGCAGCTGTGCAGAAAAGGAACCATGACCTGATTACCTAATTCTCACTACTTTTCCTGAAAGCATGTACTCTGAGGTTAACTTTAGACTCAAAGTCTTCAGAGCATTGCTGAGCTTGAAGTAGGACAGCTCATGCAGAACTTTAACATTTCTTAAATTCTTTCCAGTTGCAACATTCCTATATAAGACTGAATAGCTCATTCTGAATTTCTTCATGTCACTACCTTTTCTTATTAAGCCTAAAGCCCAGCTCCTTATGTTGTCTAAAGAAACATGGTTATTAAACAAAGATGCTGCGGTCAGGCACTCCAGCCTAAAATATCATGCAATTACAGAATTTTATCTTCTGAAAATATAGAGTCCCTAGAGAGAAACTGTTTAGCCTACTAGCTCCAAACTTTGACATGTTATTAAAAAGCATTATTAAGAATGTGAACCCAGTTAAAAGGAATGTTCCATTCATATCAGGCATTTTTATATGACTTCAAGGAAAGCTGCATGTCCAGCTGCCAGGCACTAACCTGTAAAGTGTTAAGCACTGGTATAGCTAGCATGGGATTATCATGTGGATGGTTATGGAAGTAAGAGTCAAAATTATCTCAAAGAAGCCAAACTTTGCTGTGAAAGTGAACACATGCCCATCTGATGCCACATCTGGGATCTTTTGCAGCACCACTATCTGGTGTCTTTCATTGGGAATACTCTCCTGAAGAACACAGCTTCATGCCACTGCCTCGGGTCCTGTCACTGGCCACCAGAGAGAGGAAGGTGTAGACTGCAATGCGGTCTTCCCCTCAGACTCCTCTTCTGTTCATTTCAGAAACCAGGTGATTTCAGCTGCTCTTCATAGGGCTTCTGCTCCACACCCATCAGCATCTTCACAGCTCTCCTCTGGATGCTCTCTAATAGCTTTATACCCTTTTTTTTTTTAATGTGGCACCCAAACTGCACACAGGACTTGACATGAAGCCAAACTGGTCAAAAGGTAACGCTCTACTCATGGCATTTCATAATTTCTTAAGTAAAGAAAGAATGCTCTTTTCAAAGCAAACCCATCACCACTTATCAAAAGCAAAAGTCAGTACGCCAGCATTTGTACCTTTTGTATTTTTTTAAATAAGGGCACAATATGGAATATCTCAGGAAATACTTTAGGATTTTTATGTGGGCGGGTGGGTGGAGTAAGGGAGGAGTAGCAGCAGCATAACTTTATCTTTCAGCATTGTGCACAGAATGTAGGTCAGCTTACTCCAATGGAAATACCCCATGCTGATTCTTCACATTCTTAGACATAAACATCTCATAATTTTGTAGGCCAGGAAATCGTGAATTTTATTCATGGTCCTGTCCCAGAATTGTCAGGGGGACCTTACTGTTTGTACCTCTGGACTCCTTATTTTAAAAAAAAGCCAAGATTTTTTTTTGTCTAGCAAACTACTAATACAAAGAGATAGCATATAAATGTTGAGTATTATAGCTTCTATAGTCCATGTCACAATGTAATAAATTAGAGAAGCTCAGTTTCTAATTTCTCAGTAAATACTATTTTGTGCATAACAAATTCATGATGCATTTATTTCAATACAAAACAATCTGGAAAATGCCCTTCCTCCCCCATAAAAGCTATTTGTTAACTAATAACAGATATATATTTTACTGTGTGAAAGTATAGCCTATTTTTAACCTCACATTGTCACACAAAGTTTATGGAGAAAATACTTTAAAAAAGGAAATCAGAGTCCATTTCCTGTTTTAACAAGGATAATCCCTTGACCAGAAGGCACAAATATTCATTCATTTTTTATGTTAATTAGCACACTATTTATTTTATATTTCACAATTTAATGAAAGAAAGCAAGTTGTTGGGAACATTATTAAGTTCAAAACATCTTTCACCTTATTTATCCAGAACTCAATAAAACTGTTCAGTCACAGACTTGCAGCCTCCAGCTAGGTTCCTGCTATTAGCCTTAAATCATTTTTAGAGTTTCAGTAACAGTAAGTTGCCAAGCTCAAATATACAGCTATCTACATCTGCTAGATAGTTTGTCTTACTGGACAGTCTGGAAAAATTGCACTCACTTGATCCAAACTGTAAAGTTTTTTGCTGCTATCAAGGAATCAATACTTCTAAAATTTGCAAACTAGCATTTGAAAAATGCATGTGTAAGAATGTTGAAAGACATTGAATGACAATGGGTTTTTTCCTTTAGGTGAGCAAAAGATAGCCTCTCAAAAAAATTGCACTTTAGAAAGTAACTACTCTTTCCTTAATGAATGGCTGAATCTCTAAATTTCTCATTTGGGTCATAGAGAACCTTTTCAGAAACTGCAGTTTCTTCAACTGAGGAAGATTATCAGACTGAACAAACAAAAATAGAGAACATGAAACATAATTTCAATTTTTCCCTACACAGAGGAACAGCAAAAAGCTGGAAGTGACAGGAGTATGGCTGCTACTACCATACTGAACCATGACAAGACAGCAGCAAAACCCATCCTGCCCAAGAGCAATCAGATTCAGTGACCCCTGTGTCTGGCAGCATCAGCCTCTTTACACAGCAAACAACCCAAAATATCATGAATAGGGGAAGAAATATCTGGCTGCCCTCTGTAATGCCCAAGTCTGTACATCTTCCATATGGATAGCATAATCACTTAACACTATAAACTGATTTTTGAGCTCTTCACATTTGATCAAAGTCCACACGTACCAGGCTGATTGAACAAGCTCTTCACCAAACCCATTCTCCTGCTCTGGACACACATCAGGTGTGCTAACCAGCACGGTCAGAGCTGTATGCTGGCACCAGGGTGGGCAGGCAGCACTGCTGCACCACAGAAAAGCTGCCACGATTCACCCACCTGCTCCCCTCTTTGCCCTGCAGAACACCCAGCAAGAGGCATTCACTCACTGCTCAAACTTGCACGTGCCTGCATTTCCACTGCAACATCCCTATTTCTTCTCTGAAGTCATCCATAAAATCCAAGGGCAGTTGTCCAAAATTGGTGCTGGCTTCTGTCCAAATTGCACTTCCCACTTTTAACTGATACATCTTTGTCAAAGCAAGCCCCAAGCAAAGAAGCTGTATGTACACCATTTAAAGAGCCCTACTCTCCATATGGAATATCAGTCTCCTGTTTTTTTCCTTTCATAACTGTTGCAGCCATATGCATTCTTATCAGGGATTATGGACTGTAAATCAGAGACAAGGGAATGAAACAGATAGAAGAGATACCCAAACCGGTTATGATCACAGGTAGGTCTCACTGAACAGAGAGCAAGGATCTTAATGACTCCCAGGCTCCCTGAAGGCTTTCAGCAAAGGATGCTTTCCCAGAGGTGTGCCCATGGCTCCATGTGCACTACAGGTGATTCCCATTTGCCTACACTGATGCCATCTACAAGCCTAAGACAGCTGCACTGAGTTCATTACACACAACTTCTCAGCTCTGATGAGGGCAAGACATTGACAACCACAACGAACAGAACTGTTTCAGAGCACAATGAGTGCTCTTGGCTCCAGCATTGCTTAAACTTGTCCACACTGGCCAGGCACTACCCATGATCAGTGAATCCACACTGCCTGGGCTGCGGTGTCCAGTCAGCTCATCTCAGCTGAAAACATGTGCTCAAGCACTTGTGATCCTGGCATACCAGCCTGGGAAATTCCCCTGCAGCTGCTCAGACCCACCATACCTTCCATGCTCTTTCACATGCAAAGCAAAAGAGGTTAGGCAAAATTCCCTCAAGAGATGGGAGACTATCAAAATGCAGTTTCAGGGGATCAGTCTGAAACTTTTTCTGGCTAAAGTGAAACATGGAAGTCACCTCTTGTACTTGTAAATAAGTTTTAAGTTTTCCTGTTCAGATAAAATACTTTAGGTTAACACTGACACGTCTAAGAGCTTGAACATAATGTTATATTTCTATAGATGTATTTAATATAAATATACTTGGAAAAGACAACCAAGGAAACCTGACTGATACAAGAAATACACTTGGTTCATTTTTGTCACTAAGAAGTTAATTTTATTGAAAACCAAATTTAAACACTTGCATAGAAAAAAATCTCTGAGATCGCTTAAAATATGGTAAGATGGGAAAATAATTTTGGAAAATAATGGACACCAGATACAAAGAAATAATTTCACAAGAGTCATAGTGAAATTGCTTATAATGGAGGTTGTAGTAAGAAAAAAATCTCATCAAAACTAAACATTAAATAGCTTACCAAATCACAGGGTCTATCTTCTTCTTTGATATGTTATTTAGTGATTTCATCCTGTCCCAAAAAACCGGGTTTTCCTTCAACAATTCAGTTCACTGAATAACACACCCCCCTTCAAAACTTCTTTTTTTTCCTCAGTACAAAACAAATCAAAACCATTCATTCATTACCTACAAGTGTTGGCCCTCAAGGAATGTATGCTTAAGCGGAATAAAATAATAATAAGCTAGAAATTTAATCCGGTCAGCAATGGCATATGGTCTTTCATTCAGAAGAGGCAATATATGGTAGGTTATTGTGACATAGGATAAATAATGCATACTAGCAAACAAATAGCAGTGACAGTATGAACTATACAGAAGTGTCTTGCCTTTATTATCTGTCAAGATATGGCAGAGGAGGAAGAGAGGCTGGTTTGTGGTATTTTTTTGAGTGTTGTTTCAGGTTGTAAGAGACTATTTTACCATATGCCCATGGCATGGAGGTACAGTGTTCCAAAGCAAAGTATATTTACTCTGTTTCCAACAAGCACTGGCTTATCCACATCACTTTAAAACAAGTGAAGTAAACAGTAAAGGCACAGACTATATGGGCATTTCTATCATTCATTTCTTTTCTATTCCCTTTCAAAAGTTACAGAAATGATAATGATATTTTCAAGCCAGCTAAACTCTACTCTTTTCCTCTTAAATTTTAGTCATCAGCAAGGCATGTTCTACTCTCCTGTAAATACATTCATTACTCACGTGACTCCTTCCTGCCCAGATCTTAGGTCATGTCATTGTTTTAACTAAGGCTTTTGGAACCTCTTCAAAGCTCTTTAACCCTTGTGGCCTTTATGTCAGTGTCCTCTTCCAGCTCTCCATGTACATCTTGGATGTGTCTTCAAATCATTTCACAAGTATCTCCTCCCATCAGTACAACTCTCAGTTCTTTCCTCTCCAGCCAATCCCATCTTTCCAATCCTGTCCTCAATCTGCTATTCCCATCTTCTGATCACAAATGGCCACAGCCATCCTTGAATCTTAACTGCCTCATAGTCCATGCACCTGGGATGTTTGCAAAGGCAAACCATTCCATTATCATCTACAGCTTTTTTCTCAGGCCTTCAGCTAAATCATTCACTTAGGACTACTTCTGCCTCCCCTACAGAGACCCTCCCCTCTCTGGCCTACCTAGTACCTTCACAACCACATCATGCAATCCACCAAAGACCAGAGGTGGATTTCCTGTTAGTACACTAACCTCAGCCTACTAACTAACCTCTCAGCCTTTAGCTTTTAGACACCACAAACTGAAGTTGATTGTCCTCACCCTCACTTCCAGCCATCAATCATATCTATCTGGTCACTCCCAGCCCACCAACCTTATCCTGAATAATTTATCAGCCTTACACCAAGTATAACATCATTCAGCATTTCCAGGCGTGCATAGCTGGTCATTGTACAGGAATGATGCACCCTTTGTAATTCAGAAAACCTCTCCCCCTCATTGGGTTGACACCAACTGTAATAGATACAAAGGCACATCATCTAACAGAGGGCAGCTTTTCTTTTCGTGTTACCAATTTTCATTTAGAACTAAACAACTGTTAACCTGCTTTGCTATGTGAGTTGAACTCTGGCTTTCCTTTACCCTTACTGCTTACACACTTCTTGCAGTTATCTCAAAACCAGCCCACAGAGTCTGTGAGCACCCAGCTTTCACAACTGGCTGTTCTGAGCACTGCTACGACACAGAAACTGTACAACACCAAAGGCAGGTGCCAAATGCCACATCCCCAGGGATATTTTTTGGACCAAGAGTGGTCAGAATATCTAGCTTAAATCCTTTGTAAACAATCCAAAATTGAACTGTAAGCTAAATGTTTTACAAAGCAAATATAAACCTCACCATAATTTTTGTTTTTGAAATGTTGCCCTGCGTTACACAGATCACCAGGATGAGTTGAGCAATCAAACAATTATTATTTATCTGTGCAAGAAAAGCACATGAGAAAAGTGACAAAATGACAGTTTGGGGACACGCTGAGCATCATGCACCACTGAAAAACTGCAATTTCACTTCAGGTGGCCTGGACTCCGTCTTATGTTCAATAGATACTCTCAAAACTTGTTAAGCTCTTAACCACTAAGAAAGAAGAAATTTGTTCAACAGGTAACAATATTTTCCTCCTGAAAGTATTAATAAAAATATTTACTTGTGAGGTCTTTTCCCTCTTATAATATCCAGGTAGCATTTTGGCAGGACAGTCCTGGTTCTCACCCACAAGTGAACTAGAGCTTTGTTCTTCCCCTACACAGATTTCAAACTACAGTGGGTCACCCCAAGAGTTCCTTCCAAGGGGATGTAGTTTCAGCACTAGTTCCAGAGACTTGAACTTCTTTCTCTATGAGGAGAAAAGTATTTCTGTAATAGGTTGACCTTTCTCTAGATATGTTGATATCTGGAGGATGTCAGTTCATTGTGAGAATTTGAAAGCTGGCATGACTCCAAAGGCTCCACATATTTTCAGAGTGACCATGCCTGTAATTTTAACCCATTGAAATGAAAGTGCATGGCTGGAGAAGAGTAGTACATACTTAAAAATCTCATTGTGATTCAAACACAGATTTATTTCCTGCTCCAGTCACTTGGTACCATCACTTCACAAATGCAAAAGGCAACAGGTTTTACTGCTATGACCTTCCTGCATTCCTGCAACTCACATGAAAAAGAACAATGGAAATGTGGCTGAATGTGAGAAAGCACCAAACTGCTATGGCTTTTTGGGTGGGTGTGGAGAGAAACACACATACTACAAAAAATCTAGTAACTCCCCACCCAAGCATTGCTAGTGAATGACCTCACTGGTTTCCTACATATACTCCAGCAGCTTTCCTGCCATCACTCTGTTAAGCCAAGCAATGATGTCAACAGTCCACCTGTGGAGTGATGTAGCCCTCTGGGTCATGGTCTCAGAGAACTTGGATAAAAGCTGTGCCAGTGTTAATTAAATGCACCTCTCGTTTCACTGCTGATTTCCTCTGATAAGGCTCAGCTCATTTTTCCTGGAAAGACTTCCATGCTGTATGGGAACTGGAGCCAACCATAACACAAACCAAATATTGCTTAGAGAATATGAAGACAACACGCTAAATATTTAGTTTAAAAAAAATAAAATCACTGTGTATCAGAGCTGGGATAAATACAAATTTCATTACATTGCACGTGCTAGTGACAAGGCTAAACTGCGAATGTTAGTTACTGCAGATAGTTTATTATCTTTCAGCAGTACTTATCTCTCTCATTTGTAATGCTCTTCCCTATTACATTGAAGCAGAACTCTAACAACCTGCCTTCCTGATAAATTCTGACAGGTTAGAATATGAGAAGTTCACCCAGTAAAAAATATGCTTTGAGAATGGAGTTTGACATTTAATTAGCATCAGAATTATCACTACAACTTTAATGAAAAATAGCATTTTCTCCTGCCATCAGAAAAGCTTTAGCTGTAAGAAGGTTCTGAGCAGCTTAGGTATTAAGGGACCTCTCAACTAATACAATTAGCCAGCAAGCAGTGAAAGAGAAAAAAAGTTATATGCTGCTCCTTTTTTTCCTTATATAAAGAAATCTAATCCACTGTCATGACTGGATATTTTCACCATATGCTGTCACTGGGATTTCTGTAATCCCTCTACTCATAGCATTGACTTCCAGCCACTTTAAGCCTTCAAGACATGCCCTTTTATACTTGCTTTGTTCTTGCAGACATTTTCAGATAGCTTTATTAATAAGAGAACTGCCAAAGGAAGGCTTTCAGTTTTGAAACTATACGTCAAAAATATTTCTTCTTGCACAACTTAAAAAGTAACACTAACCCTAAGACTTAGTTGCTGACAATAATGGGCACAAAAAATCTGAAGGTGACAAGTTAGGAAAGTGATTTTAAAAGTCGTGGTATTATGAAAGTTTGTTTCATGATGATCACAACTCTCCACTGTGAAAGGCAGCAAGTTGGACCTCTTGCTTTAAATTTAATTCTAAAGAAAGAACTGTGTGGTAACTATGTTAGGAATACATTCATATTCATTCATTCATTCTGATTTGTAGCAATTGTGATGGTTCCAAGAAGTGTTCTGTCCCACATTCCTGAGCATTACATTCCTGAGCATTAGCAATATTTTTCCAAACAACCAATGATCGATGTCCATGTATTTACATTTTTACCTCTTGGGGATCTTATGTTTATACAGTACCTCGCCTACAAACTCTTGGAATACATAACACAGAGTATATTGCCTTCCCAGCTCAGGATATGGGAGAAGTTCCATGGCTAATACTACCTCTCACCAGTCAGGCTAACTAACTTAGACATATTTTTTACACTCTCCTCCAAAAAGAAATCTCATATACAAAATGTCCTTCAAAACAACTGCATTTTTTGGTTCTAAATGGAAACAGAAAGAGGTAATCCTTGAACTTGTTTGGTTTATACTGCTCCTATGGACAGTTTCTATGGATTTATGACAGCGAACCGCAGCTAGTTTATAGCAAAGCATGCAGGGTGTGACTCATTCAGAAAGCTCAGCCCAAGGATATTTCATTCTGACATCCAACAGAATAGCTCCCTCATGAATTTGAATTAGTTGCTGCCCATTACTCACATGCACTCCTTCTCATAACTTCATGACACACAACTTGCAGTGCAAACTTGAATCCAGGCCATGAAGGAGATGCTAGAAGTTCTGACAAATTTTACCCCTGTCACCAGTAATTGGAATTTGGTCTTACACAATTTAAATACACAGCTGCGCTCTGCTTCTGGTGGATGTGCATAATGGGGTCATGTGGAAGGAAAGCATATCCCCAAGTCCAGTGACTTGAAGTGACACAGTTTCCTGAACTCCAGGAACCCTCCTGGTCAGAAAGTACTTCCTTCCTCATTTCAAACACTTGATTGTTTCAGAGGGAATTCAAAACAATAGATTAGAAACTTTCAACCTTTCCTAAGTGTACTGCTACACAAGGAAATCAGGCCATGCTCTGGGAAGATGAGATAACATTGGGAGAGCACTCTCCGGAAATGCAATGGCTTTTGCATCCCTTCTCTAGCACCATCCCATGAATCAGCTACACGTTTGTAATAACTCTAGCTATGAGATGTCAGATGCAGTTCAACTGCTGTTTGGAGTAAGATGTGGGTGGTTGGCAAAAGGCATGGGCCAACACACCTCTCTGCTATTTCGATAAGGCCTGTAAGGGAAGAAAGTATCAGGAGCTTCCTATTCTGAGTCTGTACTTGTAAGGACAGGTAGGAAGAAAGGATGACAATTGCCTCTTTTTAGCACCTCATTGTTTAAATTGTCTAAAAAAGGAGAAGGAATGTGCTGTTACTTCTGCAGTTAAAAATCTGCCCCTTCCCACCATAACTTACATTTACAGGACCAGTAGTGATGTTCGCAAAGACTGGGAGCAGATCAGGCTCATCAGCTGAAGAACAATTATTTTAAGCATACTCTATTCCCAACACAATTCCTTTAATCTAAATACAGTTAAATGGTTCATAATGATGGATAAAAGATTAAAAATTTACAATAATATCTAACTTGTTATTTACAGGCTGCAGTTTGAGTAAGAAAAGGCAATGACAAGTAAATTCATTTTTCTGCAGCATTAAGGTGCCTAAATACCCTAGACTAACCTAAAAACAACAGCAACAGAAACAACAGCAAGAACCATTCTCACAGACCTGACAGTCAAAGCTCTTATATGACATTGCATTTTCTTGGTTATCTTTTCATATCAATGAAAGAGCTACAAAAAGTTTGAGGATAAGATTATTAAACAAAAACAAGAACTCACATGGTTCTACACATTATTTTTAGAGGCAAACAGGAAATGCACTTCCCTGTCAAAGGGTGAAAGGGGAGTTACCGAGTTGAACACTTTGCACTCACCGTTCCGACCAGAGGGTAGATGAATCCAGCTCCAATGCTGGCTCGCACATCGCTAATTGGCAAAATGAAACCAGTGGGAACACCCTTCCTCTCAGGCTGATGGGAGAGGGATAGGTGAGTTTTTGCCATACAAATAGGAAGATTTCCAAATCCCTAATAAAAAAAGGGGAAAGAAAATAAAAGAAAAATGTTTTTAAAATTACAGTAAAGGTACATTATGTTTTGGTTTTGTTATCAGTATCTTCTAAAAACCTCTTGTACAGCAGCTCCCTTTGGGCTCTAATTAGACACCAACTTGAGACCAGGATTCAGAGTCCAAAATTTTCTAAGGGTATTAATGTCTTCTTGGGGGTGAACACAGATGGTGCTCATGATGCTTTCCTTTGTTTTTAAACAAGACAAAACCTGCACAAGGTGATGGCACCCCCTTCATTAATGCCAGCGCACTAGTTACTGAAAATGTGGGACAAAATCAGAAAAGTGCCTCAGCAGCTCCCCCCTGCCCATTATTGGCAAATTATTGATCAATCTTGAATCAGGCACCAGTCTTCTGTTCAATTCTTTGACTAACAGGGCCAGGAGGAGAGGCAGCATTTCAGGGAATTTTCTCTGCAGCCCAGTGCTGACAACTCCTTAGTGATATTGTGAAAATATTTCCTTATATACTAACATTAGACTAAAAAATAGATCAGAAGATCATGGCAGGAAAAAATAAAGGCATGGATTATTTTGCTTCAAGTACACTAAGTAAACCTCCTTTCCATTTAGAAAAATCAAATTAATTCTCAGGAAGTCTGCATTATAGGGAAGATGGCTGTCTGCTTATCTGACCAAGGACTTCTGCTTGTCTCACCAAGCTGCTGAAGTTTACTCAGGAATTTTTCCTGGAAAAAAATACTGTTTCTACTTTCTGACAGAAAGGCTCCAGCCACATTTATGTCCAGAAGCCATTCCACTACAAAAAATACATTCACCTCTCCACATGGTTTCAAAACTTTTCAAACTGCAACATGCTCCCACATGTTTTAGGGTAGGTGATCTATTTCATGTTCTAGTATTTGTAACTCCTTGAAAGTTGGGAACAAATAGAAAACAAATAGGAACAAAAAGAAATCAAATGATTTTACAAATGTTGTTTTACAAATGTTTGTTATCAATATGCATAGCTGTGAACAAGTCTTACTGTGTTTGCAAACTTTTTTGCAGGTACAAATGAACACTTTTACGCTAAAATTGGTTACAATTGCTAGCAGCAACTTTTGCAGAGATGAAGTTGTCAGGTGTAAGAGAGTAACCCAAACTGCATAGAAAGTGCTGTTTCATGGGCAATCTCAGAAGTATTCTGAACACCATTCATATCTCACAGGAGATCGCTTTCAAGGTTAAAAGCACTCTGTTTTGTTGAATCTAAACCAATCCATACTGACCTCCACAGTTTACTACCATGGGCAAGCTCATGCTTTTCAGCAAACCTTGACTTAACACTCCAGTCTGAGAACATTTTCCACCCTGAGGTTTCCCAGGACTTGCATCCAGCAGGCACCTGCCTGCATAATTCCCTGTTTCTCTTACCTGCCGGCTGTAACGATCAACTTGAGACTGCGCAACAGGAGACAACTCTATGTCCTGAGCTCCATACACCTTCTGAGCAATGATCCTTATTTTTTCAACAATAGGAAGCTGCAGAGACAAGGAAACAATACAAGGATGAACATTAGCCAAGAGAAACTAGGATCTTGTTTGCTGAGAGAGGTCTCTGAATCTCTCCTTTGGATTCATCCTTGTTAAACAGGCTTGACAAAGTAAGTAAAGAGCACTGGTGATGGATACGACACACAGCTACAGGTACGTGAACTAACAGCCGTGATTTCAGCTACTCCATCACTTGGAAGCTGCAAAATTTGTGCATTACGGAGTTGAGCTTACACTTGCCTGAAGTGGGGGAGAAATTTACTGCCATGTAGTTATATGAATGAAGAGAGAACCTACACTGCAATGCCCACTGGGTTAACAGGGATCACCTGGCAAAAAAGCTTCATTGCAAAATAAAGATAAACTACACGAGTGGACAAGGCAAGGTAGGAGGCAGCCAGGGAAGGTTCTCTTGAGAAGAGAAGAATTATAGCAGAAAATTCCTGAGCCATCACTGCTCCTTTGACTGTGATTTTGTTTTATTATTTATTACTATTTTTACCTCTTATCCTTTCTAACATGCATATTTTTAATTGTAGCTTTGATATTGTAAAGCACCCTGGACACTCATTAAAAAAAATAAAATTAAAGCATTCTAGAATTCATTTTGAAACCTCGAGTCACTAAGCCCAATCCCAGTCTCCAAGAGTATTCACATCATGTTATATAAGTTCACTTTCACAACTTCTATTTGAAGGCAGAGGCAGACTCTCACCTTCAGTCTGTTAGAAAACCCTTAACAGATTTTCAAGAAACAGGTTTTTTGTGGTCAGATCAGGCATTTACTTTTTGTGCCATCATTTTTGCATATTTAGAGTAAACAATTTTTTCCTACTTCCTCTTTCTCTTTCCTTTTGTTTTTAATGACCCAGGAAACAGCAACTGTCACTCCTCCAGCCTATTTTAAACAAGTCATTCTCTGACTTCTTTCAATAAAAACAGCACGATGAAGGAGGGATCTTACCATGAGTTCAGCTAATTCAGTGCTGACTATAGATGGCCAGAGATGTGTGCAATATTAAAGGGAATATCTCACCAGTAACTTGTAGCATATTTAACTAACAATACGTGGAATAAGTGCTAAACAAAATCAAGAGAGACAACCACATGGAGAAGAAGACTTGGTAATCTCAAACCATACAAAAAGCACCGGAACACAAAATTGAAGTGTATAATTTTATTCTAACACAGGCAAGAAATTAATTAATGTGCGAATAATGAACTCTATCTGGTGCATTTATAGGAAGTTCCACAGTTAACCACATTTTTTCAATGCCTGTCTGGAAGTAGTTCTTTTTCTGCAAAGATACATCAGTTGAAGGGTTTGTGTCAGGCCGACCTTTTTTGTATTTACGACTGAATTTTAGAAAAATTAAAGCTTACATTAATAAAGAACTCCAGTAACAGAGGCACCACAAGAAAAGAATCTTTACAGACTTCCAAGTACCTTAAATGTAAGGCAGTTAAAAGCTGCTAAGGCTCAGATAAAATTCCCCCTCAGATCTGAAATTTCAAAGACAGGTTTAAAGAAGCTTTACAAGACACTTTCTGAACATGCTCACTATACAATTACTGCACTTTAATTGGAGTAATGTCACATTCCCAGCATCAAGCCTTTTACAGGAATCCAAGCAGTGCAAAAACATCTAATCAGGACTGGAGATAGCACATTGCAAATATCCTGGGTATTCCTGGCAGCAGTAAGCTGAATGGAATACTTAGTGTCATGGACAGCCATCACGAGATGAAACTTGTCTCAGGGTAATTATTAAATCCGTTCATATCCATGGCAGTTTTCAACACAGTGCGAGAAATGCAAAACATCTCTTAATTTGCCTTTTGGGTGCTGTTTGCTTGCAGTGAAGGACTAACAGCAATGGCAAATGGAAAGGCAAAAGGAATTCCATTCCCTGCTGTCAGTGGGCCAGCATCGAAACTAACAGCTTTCTGCTTAAACCTCAGTAAATTCATTGAGATGGAGATGGACATTTAGATTCAACTTGCATTTGTGTCAAAACATTTCAAACTAATTTGACAGCAGAATAACTACTGTGCCTTCAGCTCCCTTCCAATGACCACAGGCTTATTTTCCAAAAGAAACCCAGCAGGGCTCTGGCTAACATCAGAGGAGAATGCTTTAATGACATTGGTGGCACCCTGCTTCTCCTGGGATATGTGCAGTGTGTTGCATGACTAAGTCTGAGCTGGACAGTCAAACCATATCCCTATGGATTTACGGTCTGTGTTTTTTTCCTGGTTTGTTTTTTCTTTCACCAGAATTTCAGATACTTTTTGGGTCAGTACCCACACCTCAAATTTTGCAAATGCAACCTCAGAAGAATCACCATTGAGGAAGGAGATGTGGGAGTGTGAATGGCAAAAAACCCCGTGGTTTCCTGAGCCTGTCATGTTTTTGCCAGGCATGCGCACACAAACAGGTCAGGCAATGTGTGCATGGTGCCAGAGGAGAGTTTGTGCCTATTTAATCTCAGCAGAGGCAAGATGAGTCCTGGCTGAGCCAAATTCAGACAGAAACCAGCCGGAAGGCACAGATGTGCTATGGTCATCAACACAGCCCATGCACATGCATGCTCTCAGATATGCTTCCTTCCTGAAGTTTCAGGAGTAGGGAAAGGAGTACACTACAGCATGCTAAGGATCCACCTGCTTCCTAGTATTTAGTGGGACTTTTAAGGCATTATCTATTTAGAATCACAGTGTAACAGGGCATTTTAGGCTAAAATGTTTCCTGTGTTTCAGTTATCAAGTAATACTGCCGGGAAACTTCACTTTAATTTAAAGAAATGTTTTCCAAACTAAAAACACCTAGTGCTTTACACAAGCAATAAAAATTCATTTTGCTTGAAAGTGCCATAAAGGTATTTAACAAAAAAGAAGTTCTACTAATTCAAGAGACATTTTACATAGCAGAAGCCTGGAAGTTTACAAGACACTTGTTTAGCTTTAGGTTTTCAACAAAAGTGTTGATTATTCAGCACTTCACTATCAAAATAGTCTCACTGTTGGGCAAAGACATCCACTGTATGTAGCAACAATGCTAACTTGCATGGAGAAGTGGGATGAAAAATAAGACTCTTTATTGCACAAGTAACTAAATCATTAGGGGATTTTAAGCTGGATTTTTGCTCCAGCTGATACCAGATTTAACTAGAAAAAATATCACGTGAACTACCTTTTTGTGCCTCATATACTTTGGTCAAATGTCTGCCAGCAGAAATCACATATCGGGGTTGAATGAAGGATGGGTACTCTAACTCTGCTGGTTAGGATATGATTTACTGGAGTTTCTTAACAGCTTATATACTATTTTAACAGGTTTAATAATTTTCACTACAATGATTAGATTATACATGTTACAGTCAAACTCACACATATTAAAACATGCTTGTTTGGAGAAGTTTTAATCCCATCTCCTGTTTCCCCTGTAAGCAGACCAAATCCCATCTTCTGTAATCTCAAAGCACTGTTTGCCCTCGCCAGGGCATTTCTGTCACCAAACCAGTTATACTAATCAGGTCTGCTTCACTGTCCATCTTGTGTATTCCCACAATCACAAATCTCAGATACTTAGGGAAAAAAAGAGAGTAATTTCACATCTGCTGTGGCTTGGAATGGTACTCTCCAGTTCAGTGTCCCCACCAAGACTGGCCAGGAATGCCTTCTCCCAGGAAGGAACTCCTTTTCCCCTGCCCCCATGATGTGACATGTTATAGAATAACCTCCTGGCCATGCCCCCTTCCAACTGCTGCAAAAATTATCCCTGTCTGGGCCAGAAGCAGGACAGCATCTCTCACTTCTTCTTTTGTCTGCGAATTTTTTTACAACGGCCTTAGGAATTTCCTGAACCATCTTCATAGCTCATCCCACTGGCAAACTCCAGTGCCACACCCTTAGCTGCGCTGATGCAACTGTTTGAAGGCCATCACCAAAAGAGTCTTAAGGAAAGGAGGATGAAAGTCTCATCTGAATGGGGAGTGTTGATGCACCCCTATCAACAGCAACTTATCTCCACAGCACCTCTGCCACCTGGACAGCCAGGGTGAGGAGAGCTATAAAATGTCCAGGGTGTCAAAAGCATGGAAGATTTATGATCAATAATAAAAGCTATCCCTCTTCTCAGATCCCTTATGTGAAGTTGTGACTGTTGCACAACTAAGTACATTTAGGTGAAGATTAGGTGACAGATAGACAATAGACACTATAGATTTGTGTCAAACCTGACTTTTACAGATCTGCAACTACATATTAGTACTTCTGTTGAAGGAATTATGACAGCTTCAGAGAATTCATTCCAAATTCAATGTTAGCTTCCTGAGAAAATGGTGACATAAAATACTTAATGTAAATTTACACTGAATATGAGAATGTGCTATAGGACCACACAATACAAATATCTGCTGACAATTCATTAGGGTTCTCTCAGAAACAACCAATGTTTCCACTGCTGCCAGAGAGAATGTTCACTTCTGAAATCTCACACATGTAGAGCTACCAAAGCCATATGCTGCTTCTGGGGCAAGCACAAACACACACGCTTGCTGAAGCTGCCAAGCACCCACACCATAAATAGGATTATCTCCTAGGCTAAAGCATAACAAGTGCTAAAGCACAAACTGCTTTCACAAAAACAGTATCTATGTAGCTGTACATTTCATTACTTGATAGAGAATGACTGAATCACAAAATCAGCACTGATAAAGGTGAGAGGTATTCCCAAAATTGTATTGGTTATCTAAACCAAATCATACCAGTGTTATCATCCGGCCATACTGCCACTTCCAGTCCATCTCACTTGCAAGACATGATATTAGTGCCAAGTGGTAGTGTTTATCACACAATCTTCTTTCTTCACTTACTATCTACAGCAATGTTTTCACTAAAACATAATTTAATAGTGCTTAATTTCTGCTAACCTTTTCTCACATTTTCCTTCACTCTTCATCTCTTCCTTCACCTTTAACAGCTGACTTAATATTACTTTTTTTTCATGTAGGGCTTGATAAGGATTTCCATTGACAGCAGACCAATAGATCTTCCTTTCATCCTTGTTTCCTCTGCTGCTCACACTCACCCATGTGCCAGCGCAACCAAGGCAGCACTGCTGTTTGTGTGGCTGCACATACCAGAGGAAGTCAACCAGGCTAAAACACATCCCAGGCAAAAAAACACTATTGCAACCCATATCAGTTCACACATCCACCTTATCATAAAGGCAAAATCCTTGCAAAGTAGGAAGAATTGCTCAAACTGTTCAAATCTGAGCACTGAAATGTACCAGCAGAGAAAACGAGTTGGGGCAGGGACGCACACTTTGGCCGGGATTCCTGGTATCAGTCTCGCTGCCAAAAGTCAGTATTAAGTGAAACAAAGCGTGTATATTACCAGGAATCTGGTCTGAGACTATGCTCAAGATTTCCATCTTTTGTATCCTAATTTGGACATCTGACTTTTTAAGCTCTTCAGCTACAGGAGAAAGGAGTCAATCTTTTTAATTCCCCACAGCCAATCTCTGAGACTGCTGAAAACAACTTCTGTTCCCTTCCTCCTTAATTTCTTCTGCCTTTAAACACTCTCCTGACTTCCTCACCAACAGAACACATCTTTGCAAAGCCGGAGACAACAGCAGTAAGTCCCTAGTCATACCACATTCCAGTAGGCTGCAGCTAAGTCCCACTTCTGAGAGAAGCCCGGTATTATCTAGTTTAAATTAAGTACCATAAGTGGATGCAAATCAGTGCAGCACTGTCTGACAGTATCCCTTCAGTTATACAACAGAAATACTTAAAACTACTTTATTCTCCAACAAAACTATGATTCTGTTGAAAAAACGTGTATTTAACCAGAGAATACACAAAAGCACTATTTACTTGTAACTTACACATTTAATATTTCAAGTACTTTAAACAATCACTTTAGTCTCAATGCCTCTTTTTAATTATGACATCACTAGTTTAATTATAAGGTGACAACCTCTGGGCTTACTGTTACTAAGCTGTTTGTGTTTTAGCAGAAATTCTTGATATAGTTCAAAATTCAAGGCAGTGGCACATTTTTTTAACTGACACATTCACTGAAAGCAATAAAGAAGAATCGCTGGTTGGCTAAGTGAAACAGTATGCAGACATCACTCATTCCTCTTCTTGGGAATGCTGCCAAATGAAAACATGATGGGAGTATGGCTGAAGGTGCTGTGTGGGGTGACAGAGTGCAGTGCTAAAACAATAGCTGACTCTGCACATTTTAACTCCTACTTCTAGCTTTTCCCTTGGATAAAATAAAAACGCATTTATTAAAGTATCTGTGTATTCTGTTTCCAGAAGATCTGTGGCAGACAAAAGGATTTCAAAGTCTTTAGCACTCCTCTTCCTTTGCTGGCACAGAACAAGAGTTTGTTTTTTAATTTGTGGAAAAGCATTTTTAGTCAAGCTAAACAGTTTGTGAATCAACACCTAAGCCTGTGGCTTCAGAGATTTATTTTCCATTTCCCCAACTTTGAAACCCCAGCTGTGGGTAAGAAAATTGTTCTATGCAAAGAATAGGGAAATAAGGAAAACAAACATAGAAGTCCAGTGCCGTCAAGAGCCTACATCCACAAATAAAGAGATGGAGTGGCAGAAAGATAACTTCCAACCCTAGAACACCCAATTCAGTGAAAGAAGTGTCCAGACTCCACAGAAATCTCTTTGATGGGAGTGGGAGGAGTGGCTGGTACAGCCCTATGGAATTCCTCCTTAATGTGGCTTCACTGCTAGATGTCTTCTTGGCAGTAGAGGGGAGGAGGGAAATAGTTTAAAGCCCAGCATACGCTGCAGGGCAGCACGGCCTGCATTTCCGGATGCGAAATGATCGCCATCAATTACTAGAAGTTTCAGTAAGAACCATACATAATTTTATTTATTCCCACCCCAGCAGTACTTAAAGACTTTCCAGTAGGTCCACACATGACAGAGCTCCATGCTGTATAGAGAACAATACAGAAGCTATTTGCTTCCTAGATGAATGAGCAGAGGTATGCTGGGCTGGTGTGACAGCAAACACACGATGGATGGCTTTCATGGCTTGGTGACTTCATGGTATTAGTGGAGGAAACAGAAAATACCCCTGGCACACCCCCACACCTCCCATTCAATCACTGGGATTGAAAAGATGAATAGTTTGCAAACTGTAAGAAACACTCTGCCTTGGGACATTCCCCTGGAGGTTGGCATCCTCAAACCCAGACTCCATAAGCCTTTCTTGACTGTGCCTTCCTCTTCAAGCTGCTCCTCCTCTCCCAGTACATGCACCAAGGAACTTTCCCCTCCACTGATGGCTCTTCCTCCTTCAATACTCACAGCTAATTCTTGCTTTGGGGGACCACGGATGGAAGAGAAAATAATACACAGAGAACTGCTGCTGGCAGAGTTTTCTCTGTTTCAATGCTACCCTTCGACCCCTCTGAGTGACCCATTGTCTGTGACAGCTGAAGCAAAGACTGAAGGGAATGAGATAAGTGACAGCCCACAACATACTACCACAGAAAAACAGAGGCTGGGGCAGACAAAACTCTGGACTCAGATGCTCCAGATTTGCCCAAACTATTATTATGCTCCCAGCAGGAGACAAAAAATACCAGGGCTGAGGCTGCTAACTGCTTGAATGCCTCTCTGAGAAATGCTGCTACTCAACCTTGCTCCCAGTGGACGGTCCCAAGCTGAGAAAGCTCTCCATTGTTCTGCAGGCTGGCCAGGCAATGCACTGCACTCTGCCAAAATATTTGTGCCATCAGCTTTCACTGTATAACCTGGAAATATTTTCATTTGTCATGATATTACCTAAAGGTATAGCGCTGTCAAGAAAAGGTGTCATCGGACAAACTTGGAAGGCTGGAACAATCCCTTCTCTTCCCTCCCATTTGTGACCTTTACAGTCTTCAATTTAGTTTTCCAGTGCACCATAAATCCGGTGATTTGAGGCTTTCCAATAATATTTGTCAGGTTACCATGTCATTCTTTTATGGAGACAGTGCTAACTGACTGAGTAGCCAGATATGCTGATCCTGCCTCATGCCAAATGCCTGTCCTCCTTTCTTCTATCCCCCGAGAGCCCACTCCACTCCAGCTGCTTGCTGGAGGGGGCAATGTATCTCTTAAAAACATAATGCCTGCCTTCTTCAGACCTATGCTTCCTGCCTCAGGTTGAGGAGGGCTGCTTTGTGTTAAGGGAGAGTTCACCACAGCAGAAGAGAGGAGACCAGGATAGTGAAGGCAGGTCACTCAACAGGCGTGCATTAGTGAGGAATACAGCTTCCCGCTTTCTTCTGATCAAGAACAGGCACTGAAGCCAGAGAAATTCAGGAATGGGATGCTTTCCCATCCTCTCCTTTCCTCCCCCTAGTTATCTAAACTTGCTTTTAATAGTTCAGTCAACGTTATTTTGAGTAATAGCTTTCTGCTGCAACTTAAAGACCCATACTTCAAGAAAACTGAACCCAGAAGGGAAGTCAACAGCGATAAGAGGATTGATATTTTGATATTTTCCATATGTAGCAACAATATATATTAAAATAAACCACCACAGATGATTTCACGAAGAGTTCAGGAGGCCTTTTAAACAAACCCATCCTTCAAACACTGCAAGAAACCAACCCAACAGTAACTTAATAGAGGCTATTGTGCACAGGGGGCAAAAATCCATACTAAAACCACACAATACCATAGTATTTACTTCAATTACTGCCAATAATATTTTAAGCTATGTTGTAAACCCTGAAGTCCATGGTATGAAAACTCATCCTTGTTCCTTAACCACCTGCCCTGACCTGTGCAATTCCTAACACTAAGCATTTTAGGGTACACTCTATCTGTTTCTGTCCTTTTCTTATACCTTTACAGTGGCAATGGTGCAGTATTTACTTGTCATAGGTCATGTCTTGTATTTGATCCATGAAATGACTGCCACACATATGCACTCCCAAAACCATGTATGAACTATTCTGTCCTCATTCGAACCCCCCAAAAATATTTGCCCATTTATACCAAAAGTCAAACCAACCCTTGCTATAATCAAGACTCAAAGTCAAACTACAAGCAGCAGCCCCTAGGATAAAAAAAAATATGGCCTGCTTAGAGAAATAAATAAAGAGAACCCCAAGAGCCATCTAAAAGTGGGACTGTAGAAGAGTGTGACATGGAAGCCACATGTAGAGTATGACATGACACCCAAGGAAGTTTAAAGAGACCAAGTTAGATGATTCAAGGAATAAAATTAGGACAGTTCTCTAATTAGACTAGCTTGCTATGATGCTGAACAGAAGCAGAGCCTGAGTGCTGAACTGACATGATTGTGTTGTGTCCAACGTCTAAAATTGCTCACTCGGCACATGCTCAGGTACCACTGGACAAGATGGTATAAATGTATAAACATACCTCAGAAAAAAACAGCTGATTCTCAACTTTTAACCAGCATTAGACAGATCTAGAAAATACTTTCTTCTAGTGCTCTTCTCACACTATACGTATCTGTAAACATCCTTCAAGGAAGCTTTTGTTTTCAAAGATATATTTGGAAATTACATAAAGCACTACAGAGATGAATGTATTTGGAAAAAAAATGAAACAAAGAGAGCCCACTTGACCTGGGCTATCCTCTAATTACATGTCTGACTGCACACTAATAATATAGTTTACTGCAAAGTTTGTTTTAACTATAAAGAAAGGATATAAACCAGTTTTACACATAAGGGTTTGAAACTTTTTTTTAAATACCCTAGGTGATGCTTTCTAACAGAAGATCAAAATATCAAATAAACTTGTCACAGCTAAAGTGGTCAGTGCTGTTGGAAATTTTTCTAATTACAGCCAGAAATTTGCTTTCACAGAAGCAAATTCTGATGAAATTTTCTGACAGGAAAACAAGGTGCATAGACATCAAGGGATTAAATTGAGATGTGGAATAAAGGGAACTTCGTGAGTAGAGCAATCTCACAAAGACAAACAGATATATGAATGAAGTGGTTGTGGTTTTAAGCAGAGTATTTCCCCTCTTTGACCTTCCAAAAGGGAAAGAAAACAGGAAAAAAAAAACAACCGAAAATCCTGTGAAACTTGAGGCTACCAGAACTTAACATTATTCAAGTAACTGGACAAATCTTACAATCAGGTAAGGGATGGAACTATGTCCTTTCACTTACACCCCCTTTAGGCACAATGAGGGGGGAAATAATCTGTCTGAATCCCATTTTACTGCTTCTTATCTTCCTTAAATTTCTTAATTTTACCCCTTTAAACAGCAGAAACCACACCTCAAAATTGCTACAACAAAAAAATCAGGGCAGGCTTATTTGGGAGAGGTGGCTTTCCTTCACTTCTCTGTGAGCCTAGTAACCAATTGACCTACATACTGTAAAAATGACAGCATTACTGTTTCACTCTCCTACTTCCAGCTGCTTCAGTCCCCATCCTCTGCACAGTAAGGATGAAACAGAAGCCTGAACTTTACACTTTACTGTTTTTGTTGGCCTGAATGTACTTTTTTACAGTATTTAAAAATCCTTATATGTTTTTATAAATTCCCTTCAACGTATTTTTGAGGCTTCCAATACTTGTGTGAAGTTACAGGATACTAAGTTGGTGTAAAGATATGATTCATTCTCTTTGTGCTTAAGATCATGCTGCTTATGCAACCCAGCACGAAACAATGTGTCTGGGAAAGACATTAAAGTGGAAATCAATCTGATTTTCTTTACAGGCAGAATCCACCCCTACCAATCCTTTTTACTCACTCATACCACCAGATTCTAAGCTACACAATGTATAGTAACATCAGAGATTAAGTATGAGCCTTGTCAAAGGCTAATGTGTTATCCCTGTAACACAAGTGTCCAGTGGGGAAAATTATTACATGTGTTTCTCAAAGAATTTTTTTCCTCCATTTTATTTGACGAGCCCCATAAGATGATAGCCTCAGTTTTCAGAGCATCTCAGTAGAGGCAAACTTAGAAAGGCTTATACATTGTCTGTTTTTCAGCTGTAAAGTTGTTGCATGGGAAAAATGCCTTGAATACACGCTGCAGCACAAATATTCCCAGCATATTTCCATCTATTCTGTCAGGGCAGGGGTTAGTACTGACATGAGTTGGCTGGATTACTGACATTTTGTAAAACAGCAGGGGAGGTGGAAAGAAAAAATAAAGTGGGTGCAACAGATACAGGTTGCATATCAAGGAGAAGAGAAAATGAAAGATGACTGTAGGGCATATCTACTTCAGGCTGAACTTTTTTCTGGAGAGAAGAATCAAAACAGGAACTTCCAGCCATTTAAAAGAATGAAGCTGAGGTTCTGTTGTAAAAAAATTGCATTTGAACATTTTCTAAAGAAACTTAAGTAGCATGAGCACAGGATCTGAAACTTGACAAGGGCTCCCTTGGAGCCAGAGATGTCTGTTTGGCTGTTCAGACTTAAACCCACCCACATCTGGGATAGCCAGGAAAGCACTGAGAAATCATTTGTATAACCTTCCTGGCAATATGTTCCTCCAAATGTTCTGCCAGCACAGTGGTACCCCAGCACCTCCAGTGCTCCCAGGGATCCAAGCTCCTCTTGACAGCTCACAATGCTGTAATGTTACCTTGCAGACAACTGCAATAACAGTCTCCAAGGCATGGAAAAAGAGTCACTAACTCTGGCAGACGTGGGATTGAAACTTGGACCACACTATCCTTTGTTAGGTTATCTAAGGGCTAAGCAAATTAGCCCCAAAGCCCCAGCAAGGGTCAGAGGAATAATGATAGGTGGAGGAACCCTCTGTAATGTAATCACTGGAAAAAACTAATCAGTGAAAATTAGAGCACACTGAATTGCCTGTTTCCTATGACAATCCAAGGGGAAGATGAGACCATTGTCCTTGGTGTGAAATGCACCAAGGTGGGTCAATGGGGAAACTCTTTGATCAGAAAACTTTGCAAATGATTTCGTACAACAGCACAGGACTCTATGGGATGTATGAAAAAGCAGATTTTGGGACTGTGTGAACCTTACGATGGGATTTTCAAAGAGGATTGTGGGAATGTGTAAAGATTGTTTAGTGGAAGGAGCAAAGATGGGAAAAGGGAGTAATCAAGGTGGATTGAAAAGGAACAAGAGTGGGAAGAAAATGAGAGAACAGAGGAAGAAAGAGTCAGTTGTGTGTAAAGGTGTCTGCCCAGTAGTGTAACTGAGCTGTGTTTGAGGACCTCTCTATTCTTATTAAATTTGGTTTCTGACTGTCTTTTGTGTGGGTGTGCTCCCTGCTGTAAATGTGTATGCATGAGGACAGAGAGTGTGAGAAAGGGTTGTGCCCAGCAGCTGTAGTGAGCCGCGAACCTCTGGGGCTTGTGGACTCTGGTGCCATCAGCTGGAGCAGGACAGAAGCCCCGGGGGCTGCTCCTGAATAGGCTGAGGACCCGGGGCCAGCAGCAGCAGCAGTGATCCATGTATTGTGTGTACCATATTGTACTGGCAGACTCCAATCTGATCATCAGGAGAGAAGGAACAGGACTGGGTCACCTGTGCACTTTGTGTTCACCTGAGAGCTGCACTGTGTAGGTGGGTGCAGGTAAGGGCAGTGCTTCCTCTCTGTGTTGTCCTGTGTCATCTGGGCAGATGTGTGGGATGAGCATGGATGTGCTACCTGTCACATCCTTCACTGTCACCAACAGTGAACGCTTCAGGAAGCCACAACTTGGTGCAATACCTGTGACTGTGAGAGAGCAACTACATCTCCTTTTGTCCAACTGACAGGATGAATACTATGACTGTGAGATCTTTGGAGAAGTCTCCCAAAATAACTGCTGAGTGTTCATCTGCATTCATACTTTTATGTTAAACATGAAAGTATCAGATGTATCATTCAATGCACTAAGTAATGAT
This sequence comes from Hylia prasina, assembly GCA_013397195.1. NCBI lineage: Eukaryota > Metazoa > Chordata > Aves > Passeriformes > Sylviidae > Hylia > Hylia prasina. Next base: position 1,127,946 of record VYXD01016806.1, read on the forward strand.
CATTACCAGTGAGTATCCTGCTCCCTGATTAGACAAGCCACAGACTGCTTGGTCTCTCCAGCTTTTATGATTTTAAACCAAGGCAAGTTCCTTTCCAAGTATTTTGGATAACTTTGTTTCAATGTTCTCAATGTTCTTCTTGTTTTAAATCCAACTCTGACGCAGAATGCATTCATTAAAAAGAAAAAAAAAATAAAAAAGAAATCTTACCTCCAAGCTGTAGAGATATTTGAAACTGGTTTTTTGATTGGCTGCCTTTTCCACAGCTTGAGCTAATTTTACTGCTCCTCTACCACCAGCCGACCAGTGATTGCAGGGTACAGCATCAAATGCTCCAGACTCCTTTGCAATCTTACACACCAGATCAATCTCAGCTGGAGAGTCAGTTCTGCCAACAAAAGTCCTGTCTCGTTATTTTGTTTAATTAGTTCTCTTTTACAACCTTATAAATTTAGCCTTATTTTACCATCAGCAGTGGTAAAGCAGGTATATATAGAAATTATGCCATATATATAATGCATTTACAGACAGTATATGTATTTACATGTTTCAAGAAAATTTTGTAATTGTTATAGTTAATTAACATGGAAGATTATCAATTCCATAATAGCATATACTTCTTTTTTGTTGGCATTAAAACCTTAAGAACAAGCTAAGAACTTAAATATCTTTATATTCATGATGAAAAAAGGAAATTCTTTAATAGCTTCTTTGTTCATGCCAAGTCAAACAATTTAAAACCAAGAAAAGTGAGGAATTTGAACTGTGTATTTACTCACAAGAGTAATGAAAGAACAGACTTACTTGAAGACGTTTAGAGCAACCACAACAGGAACTCCAAAGAGCTGAGTAATTTGAATCTGTTTCTGTAGATTACAGCAGCCATCAGCTACCAGCTGGAGGTTCTGTGCAATTAAATAAAAATTAATGGAAATGGTAAGATACATAAAGTTTTCTCCAGCCAAAGAATTTTCCATTAATTTAAGTGAACATAAACAGTGCTGATCATGACAGTTGCAGACAAGTGAAATTCTTCCAGATGAAAGTATTCTGGCACTTATTAATTCTCATTCCAATTAATAAGCATCAGACATATTTAAGTAAGTAAGGAGCGTCCAAAATTTGCACACGAACCCATTGCTCTTTTCTGAGACACAGGAAAATGGTGCAGCTGATGACTGGTTGCTTGCCATGATTGTGAAAGGGATGTTATTCTGCTGTTTGCAAAGTTTATAAACAGACTGCAGTAGTGGGGTGGGGTTTGACATACAGATGTGTTAGATGCAGAGTTCATATATACACATACATAACCGAGATAAAAGCACATTACTGGATTTCCTTATTTACTCTTTTACATCACACTTTGTAGGCCTTGTCTTAGTTGTAACAAAAGACATATCCTTAGACTCATACAAGCAGAAGATGAGAATTTGTCTGAAGTGAAGCGACAAAGCAAACAAACAAGCAGAATTCACTCTTTGTTTGAATAGTGACATCCCACCCCAAATGTGAAGCATAAACATATTAAACTTGTTGTTTAATGAACAGGTGATGCTATCATTAATTTCAGGGAGTGTCCTTGACCCCTACACCACCCTGCTCTTGTGCTTCTATAAATGCCTGTATGTTGATCAGTCTGAAAACTTAAGTGGTCCTGGAAAAACTACTGAAAAAAGGTTATATTTCAGTCATATACATCATTCACCTAAGAGGGGTAACACAAAGGGGCTGAGGGAAGATGAGGTGGTTTTACTTGTTGACAATGTCTGTTACAGGTGTTCACTGAGTGTCAGCATTACAGCATGCTAATTGTCAATCCTGAGGCTACACACTGTCCAACCAGAGCAAGGAGAAGTTCTGATTCTCTGTACACCACATTATTTTGTTCTTTTAAACAAAATCCTCTTTAAAGTTTTATAATAGTTCCTCTTACCTCTTCTGTGTATTCTTTCTTCAAGGGGGCACCAGCAGTTACCTGGGATCAGGTAATAATAAACAGTCATCACAGATTGATACTTGTCTTCAGTGCAATTTTGCTTGCTTTCTGTACTGCCAGTTAACCCATACCAGTGCACACAGCATCACAGCCTGACTGCAGCTTGTGTTTTATTCCAAGTTGCACCAGCAGACAAATAGCAACACTTCCCATCGTATTTGGTTAGCAAGACACAGGTAGTGCCTCAGCAATTAGTTTCAAAAGACTACCAGGGGAGGTAGCTGGATCTCATTCTACATGTTGTTACAGCACACCAGCAGTGCAAAGACAATAGGCAGCAACTTCCAACAGCTGAAGAACACAGAACAACATCATCTTTGATGTCCTTTAATTACTGCCCATGGCAAGGAACTGCATCCAAGTAATTTGTTGGAAAGCACAAAGGTATACATGCAAAGTGCATCACGAGGGTACTGGGGTACTGTACTAAGTCTCCAAGGAACACATAACATCAATCCCAGGCACCAGACTTACTCACTTTTATCTCTAGCATTAGTCCTTTTTATAGTTAACCTCCCAGTAAAAGTATCTGGTACTCTACATGCCTCAGTGATGAATGTATCACATTTGTAAACAAATGAAACCTTTAAACTTCTAAGGACACAAGTGAGACAGAAATAGAGACATATTTAAGACAGAAATTAAGACATATTTAAGTCCTATTTTTGCTAGATTGAGCGATAACACATGTGAAAATATACTTGTCTTGATAGGGATGGAGAAATATAATTCAAAATAAAGAAAACATGCATTAGAAGTGTACTAAAATGACAGAAAATTATATCATTATATCAACCTGAAAGACTGAGAAAGGGTAGCTCAGCTTTAACTGTTAGAGAAGATTAGCTGTAAGGGAAACCATGCATTCTAAAATTTTGTGGCTGTGGAAACAGCTCTGGTATTTTCACCCAGTGCGACTGTTTCCCTGGCAGCATCACTCTCCAGCATGCTGCTGGGGAGATGAAAGTGTTCCTAGGAGTTAAGTGTCTGCCTGCCTGGCTAGCAGAGTCTGATCTGATTGCACGTTCAGGGACCATTTCTACAATCAGTAATCTGTAAAATCTCTTTGTGGCTTAGACAGCAAAAAATGATACGCTGGTGACTCTGGGTATATCAGGAAAACACTTGCAAAATTTCATCAGTTACTTCAGCATCCCCGAGGGAACTAATCTGAGCAAAATAAAAGGACATAAGAGGTACCCATTACCAGAGTGAAAGAAATCTCAAAACCTTCACTAACAATGTTCTCTCCTTCCACTCACATACTGCAACTTGAACTTGCCTCATTCCTCCTCGTCAAATTTCCCAGCCTGTGATGACTTCTGTGCACTTACAAGTGCTATTTCAAAAGGCAGGGAAAAGAATATATATATCTATCTCTTACTTTTTTTTTTTTTCAATGCAACAAACTTCCCTTGCTTTGCAAGATATAGTACTTCTTTGGAGCTCTGTCATCCCTCTTCTTTCATTTGTGGCATAATTCTAGAGATAGCATTAACTTTGGTGATAACATCTATACAATGAGGTATCTCAGAAGGGTTATCTAAATACTGCCCCATAGACTACCCCAAATATTTCTTAAATCAAGGTGTTTTACGTACTTCACATATTAGCAACAATTTGATTTTTCCAAGAAAGGTGCAAAAACTTACATTTGGCCCACCTCCATGCATCTTCAAAGCCCTCACTGTAGCAACAAGTACAACCACACTGGGAACCAAGCCAGATGCTCTGCATTTGATGTTGAAGAATTTCTCCATCCCAATATCAGCACCAAAGCCAGCTTCAGTTACTGTTAAATATTAAAAAAAAACAAAACAAAACCACACATTAAACATGCTTTTGGTTAAACACTGGGGGATATTTCTACTTCAGCATACAGTGCACTTAAATACACACCAGTACTCCGTTTTGAATGAACTTTTAAATAGAGGTCTATTTACATTACTGAGTCGGATTAAAAACCTATTCCCAACCCAGAAATAAATTCTCTTATTCTTATATGCACAATATGCCATCAAAGGTAATTACATGGGGGGAAAAACCAAGCAACCTAAATGAGTTTGAACCAAAGTATTTAAAAAATACCTAGACCTCTAAAAATCACCATTTCTGTGCAATTATGTGTAAAATGATTGCAAATTCTCAGATATAAGACTTTCCTATATTATTCCTCCTCCTTTGATTTCACTAAAGATGTGCTTTCATCACAATTAATGGACCTAAATTCTCCTAGGTTTGCAGAACTTCTGGTGATCACTTGCTTTTGTGGAGAGGATGTTTAGCATAAAGACAAACCAGCAGTTACAGTCACATCTCAGCGTCGAATATGCTGTTAAATAACAAATTTAATAATGGGATTTTGCACCAAAGAAGTCAGACATGAATATAACATGACTCAAGAGAAAAATCTGTGCAGAATTAGGATATGCCTGGCAAAGTATGTTTAGTGGAGCTACAAATAAAGAGAAGATAATCTGTATTAAATGATACCAGTCTCTTCAGAGCAAATTTGTTCTGATTTGTCAAACAGAAATTACTTTGATTGCTTCTTTTAAGATACAAGTAATTTCTTTATATTTCACAAAGACATGCACACAGCAAATAAAAAATTTAAGGGATTAAATCTCTTGTTGGTTGAAAATTTACTGATGCAATGATTTCCAACCAGAACACATTAAAGACCTGGGCTCAATGCACACCTCTCAAAGATGTGAAGGGACTCTCAGGCAGACAAGTCAGGGCAGCAAAACAGCTTGCTCCACAGGCTTCTGGACCTGACTCCAAGCAGGGCTGGTAATGTGTTCTTCCCTTCTCTTTCCCTCTTGCCAGCAGTTTTGTCTCTCATACTTGGGAGGGGAAGGGACCACAAATGGCTGATTGAACATTTCAGGACTGGCAACCTTCAGCAGGATCAAGGAGGAGGATATACAGATCTGCTCTGTTGCTGTGGCAGAAAGCATCTCACTGTTGGCAGCCAATGCACTTTAGGAAGTCCCAGCCTTTGAGCATTTGTCCTAGCCCCACTGGTCCTTTTCCACCCCCTCTTCATTTTGCACAGGCTGAAACAATTGCCTGGATCTGCTCTGAGGGCGGAAATGGCTGCTGGGGCTGGGAGAGGAAGCAAGTAGTAGCAAACATGGGGGTGGGCCTGCTGGGGGGAGCAGGGACCTCTTGAAATAGTAACATGGCAAGTGTCATGATTAACGTTCTCCTCAATCATTGTAATAAGTATATCATCTTTTTCTAAATAGCCCTGAGAAAAACAGACACACCAAACATGGGGGGAAAAAAAAAACCCAAACCGACTGTATACACAAATGCAGTAATTCATAGGAGCAAAGCTAATGCCAGGATAAGTCACGTTAAAAGCAGAGCCAGGGATCACATTTCTGCTTTTCAGTAACCCTCATTCTTCTTCTCCAGTCTCCTGTGTGGCATAGGGTGATTAATGGGAACCCAGAATTAGGAATATATAACTACGATCAATCTTTAATATAAACAACAGATAAACTACCAAGCGCTTGAGAGGGTGGGAAAATAATTTGTCTCTTACAGAGATTGCCAGCACATATACATAGCAGTCTCCTAACATTTCCAAACAAAGTTTCCAGGGAGTTAATCCATTTCATGCCAAGCCCTTTCAAGGGTCAGTCTCCCCCTGAGAAAGGGGGGATTGCAAGTCTGCCTTTCAGTGGGAGAAAAGCAGAAATGTCAGCCTTCCACAGCAATTGCTCACACAGCAAGCCACCCTTTGGGCAGTCCAGGCAGCCAGGGCTGTGCATATTCCTCTGTTGTTTTTAATTTTTCCTTTGATATGGAGGGCAGAATTCACATTACCCCAATACTGTATCAGAGTTCACTGGAGTGTGTACTACAACAAGGAGACCGGGATTTTTTCGTTGGAAGTGGAGGAAAGGGAGACAAACGTCAGTGCGTTCTCCAGTGCGGAAGGAAACAGGATGTAGTAGAAAAGCTGCCTGGATGAAAGTTGCAACTCCATTTTATTTCCTCCAAGGAATAGTAAGCAGATAGAATAACATGCCAAGCTATTATATTTTAAAATCTTTGTGCTGAAACACTTAATACAATTACTTTCAGATTGTTTCCTGCTTTCAAATTAAAGCATCAATGAAAAATGCAGACTACAAGAATGGGAAGTTTCAAACTACTCTACATTTAATGATCATGAAAAACCAGATTTAATGATCATAAAAACCAGCTTATCACTTCAAATGGAACAACAGAAAATTTAATACACAGGCCCATTTATTTTGATAATAATTTCTCATACATAGTTTGTCAATAGAAGAGAATTACACGTGAACCCACATCAATTTTGGGCAACACACATCTACTTTAGTAGTCGTGTTCTGCTGTACTTCAGCTGAAGAAAAGTTTATGACACAAGCACTACCACCTGCCTGTACATTTCTGCCCAGCTTCAGCTCCCTCCCCCAGATGCCTGTTTATCCCATGCCCTGCCAAGCGACCATTTCCCAGCTCCATGAATCACAGCAGCGCGGGCTGCTGCCCTGAGAGCAGGTAGGGGGTTTGTAATAGGTACCAGCATGGTGTCAACTGCTTGCTTGCACTTCCAGGCCACAAACACAGTTCTACTGCAGTTTTGATGAAAGTAAAGAGGTAAATGATTTGCCTTCAGCAAGCTCACAGACAACACTCAGGTATTGGCACTTCCAGGCTGAGAACACAACTCCATGGCAAACCTATACTGACCTAGATCAGTGTTATTACAGTCCCAGGCCTTGTTTTGCCTTCTGGATCCCCTCCTTGCACTGACAAGACTCGATGAGCTGGACAAGTGCTAGAAGATTATCTTCTGGGTGCAATTTTCAGTCAGTACAGCTCTCTGGACTCTCACTGTGTGGTCATATAAAGTGCAAAACCTAAAGTGCAAACCTGTTGTTCGATTTTATGCTTCAGTTTTAGAGCCTAAGCATCATAAAGAATAAGGAATGAAGATTAAAAATTAAAATTTCATGTATTAGCAGTTCATTACTGTTAAGAGTGGGCTATAGGTCACATCTAGCATCTAATTTACATATGTATCAGAAATAAACTGCATCAAAATGGTCAAATAAGGTAAAATAATTTCTTCTCAAAAATATCCATGTGAGTGTGACCAAAAGCAGCTCATTCTAACACATCAGGGTAACTGTGGGATCTTGGTCCAAAAAGCCAGCAGGCAAAACACAACACAGAATTGCTAGAGGTCTTTCTAGAGATCATTTATGTGACATCTACTTCACCCACTCCTGCTACCAAAATCATCAATAAACCATAGTATTCTTTCAGAAGAAGAACTCAAAATATCAAAATTAGGTAATGGGAAAAAGGGGAAGGAGACGCCCATAGGGGTGAAATTAGGCAATAGAGATAAGTCTGTTGGGTGGTGTAAAGTCAGAACAAACTCTTCACTGGAGCACTTTTTTCTACTTCAGGGTTCAGGCAAATGAACAAATCACTCTGATAGTTTTGTTTCTTGTTTATAATTATCATAACCTCCTTCATGTAATTACTGCCTTACCAAGGACATCTGGGAATCACCTACATGAGACAATAGCTTAAATAGATAGTGTTGTGTGTTAAGCAGCTAATCAGATTTCACCATCATTCTTAATACAAATTGTAATTTTTCTCCATCTAAAAATACATCTATCTTGCTAAAGCTGCATAAAGTGGTTCCATATTAGTCTAACATTGATATAGTGCCTAAAAGCCTTACAGAAAGTGATGTTTAGAATATTTTTCAAAAAGCTATTTCACCCACAATTGAACTTCATGTGTACTGAGGGTAATTTCTAGTGAAAGTATCTTTTCCCTAGTCAGCCCTTTGTATCAACAAATCAATGTCAAAATAAGGCACTTGTACTATAAAGGGCCAAGTCAGATGCACACACACGAGGCGAAGCTTGAGGATGAATTGTGAGCCTGGATTCCTGAACAATGTAAAAGGAAATGGAAACTTTGAGCTGCAAGTTGCCATTTACTCCCTACATGTAAACATATCTGTTCTGGTGCAGCTGTCTGCTGGTAAACTCAGGAAAGGAAGAGCTCAAAGTCACAGAAGCACATGAACTGTGAACCTGGAACTAGAGATATGCTGGCTACAAAGTACTGATACGTTCTTTTTTAAGTGAAAAATACCAAGGTGCACAATCGCCAAAATAAACCAGGATGATCAGTGATTTCTCTAACAGGATATCATATTTTTGTTAGTATAGCTAGGGATGAATAAGCCAGATGTTTGTCCATTCTGACTCTAGCAATTATTTGATGTGAACTTCCATTATTGTGACTTATTTTGGAATGTAACAAATACTTTTTTCTTCCCCTCCTCGCCCTCCCCCAAACAGAGGGAGTTTTCCTGTTCATTTTTCTTTCCACATATTCTCAGATGTCATGGAACACAGGAACTCACTGCTACTCCCGCTGAACACAAAGTCCAGCAGAAAACTACACATGAATATGTTAAGCCTTAACATTTTCCACACTTTTTCAATGAAGAAAATACTTTGCATTGGTTGTCAACATTTTATGTTGTTGCTGTGAAGTCTAGAAGAAAAGGTAATAGGAAAAATATTTGCCCCTAGGTTTAACAGACCATAAGCTAATTCGATGTAATCTGTACTTTCCATCTTTTTTCTAAAGAAAGATGCCAGGGCAGTATTTGCCCTGCTGAGGTCAGGGCACTGGAGGTTTTTTGATTGCTGACACCCAAACCATGCTTTTGACTGAACCAGCAGATATGGCAATTCATTCTGCCTTCCTTCAAAGGAGACTTATTATCTCCTTTGGCTGAGTTTCAGGCCTCAGCTAACAGTCACTGCCTGTTGGCAGCAAGGGCTGCATAGGAAACTTGGCTCCCAGGAATACACTTAAATTAAGTGCCGATTCCCTTGGGACTCCATAACAAGCTATTTCAATCTTTTCCTCAGAAACATTTATTTTTCCATAAGAAAGTAATTTTACCATTGAAATTCAGAACAGCTTTAAATGAGAAACTAAAAGTTACCTCATAACCTCTCACAGTTACTCACTTTTACTATCAATTGCTGTTAACTTTCCAAGAGCATCCCATACATTAAACAAAAGAAAAGGCACAACTCATACAGATCATTCCCAGACTACAGACAATAAAGAATAACAGAAAGTTCATTTATTTACTCCAAGCCAGACAGGTGAAGAAAATCCTTAAACCTCAATCTTCTGACAATTAAGGATACAATTCCTTTTTGTGGGTGTTAAAGGCCTGTTTATGTAGGTATGCTGAAGACGTTGGATTTTAAGCTCAGGGTGGGAATCAAACTGAGAACTCCAGGAGTTCTGTGTGACAGAAAGCATGCTTTATACATCTCCACAGCTCTGCTTGCCTCCCTGTCTTGAAAATATACAGAAGTGAAACTGCAGTGATTCCTGCCTCCAAACCACCAATTTAGGGCATGGTTTTACACCGTGGCTGAACCAAATGAGCACTCTGGCTTGCTGAAAGGGTAATTCTTGTTCATTGTTAAATCTTCTACCTTTCTCTCCTGCTCCCTCCTTGCTGCCCAGACTTTTTTGACATTCATTGGAAGGTAAACTGTTGCAATTTGCTAAACTGAAAGCAAAAACATAGAAAAACACAGCGGGGGGGGAAAAAAAAAAAAAAAGGGTTTTTTCCACTGGGCTTTANCTGACATGAATTGCAATGAATAGCTGACTACACTAGCCAAATATACACAGCCCCCCCTTTTTGTAACCTCCTTCTGTTACAACCTTAACCAGAAAAATTCAAACAAAAGAACTGTGAATTTTAGGTTGCATCCTTTAACCATTCATTGCACGTTTTCTTTAAGGTAACAGAGTAACATTTGCTCATAAGACAGATGACCACGTTTGGAGCACAGTTAATGGCACAGGAATAAGGCAATTACATTACATACTTTAAAGATCACCATGGCCTTTGGCAAAAGAATTATTAGTCTCCTGGTAACCACAAAATTAAAACCTCACCATTTCTTTATTTGGAGTTGTGTGGAAGGAATAATTAACAGCAGCACTGATGGCTCTTCATTTAAGGCCATTCTTCTACAATTCTGCAAGGAGTATATTAACTTGTGGTACCCAAGTATTTCCCTAAGGGCTTAAAATAAATTTCATCACACTTAAACCATGTTAGTGAATGCATATCTCACTACCAGACTTTCATTTACTTCCGCTTTTAAAAGATCCGGTTGGCTGAAGCTCCTGCCACCAACACACCTTTCACCAGAGTGAAACTGCTTTCTGCTGAGCTCTCATGTTTTGGGTCCTTCTACACTCCCCTTAAAAAAGCTACTGAAAACGGACTTTGAACACGCTTTGAGAATTCATGTTACAAGCATCTGGAAAACACTAACTTCAAGGGGCAGGCAGAGAGCCTGAAAATTTCTTCCCTGGAAAAGTTCTAAGCATTTCATCTAATGGTCATGAAGCAACACATGCTTTAGCACCAGTATTGTACTGTTTTGCGAAAAATAAACAAAGGATGCAAAGAACCCTCTTCTTGAGGCAAACCACCATTTCAGCATATGCCCTGGAAGAAGAGCTATTTTCTGAAGGGCAGCAGAAATACAGTCGGGCAGAGAGTGATGATACAGGTAGTGAGTGAGGAACACAGAATTTCTGCAGCCAGGCAAACTACCATCAGAGCCTATCCCATCCCAAGGGACTAAATCCATCCAAGCAGCACCTCCCACCACATGCTGGGCTGTGGGTGCCCTCACATGCCTTCGGACAGGCATGGCTGGTAGAGGGGCAGAGCCCTGGAATTCGCTCTGCTCCTGGTTCCCCTCGCAGAACAAAAGCATCTGTGCAGGGACGGCAGCAGAGTGGCGGCGGCCCAGGCTGCGGCGAATGCCACACAACAAAGGGCCGCTGAAGCACGATGATCAATGCTCCTGTCACTCGCGCAATCACCCGAGGCACGCCAGGCACGGAGCCATCCATCACCGCCGTGTGAGCCCACCCGGCAGCGCTCTCCGCCCCGGGCAGCCGCCCTGGCAGAACAGCCCCTCGCTGCACTGAGGAGAAAGAAGCATTCTGCTGCATACTTTGCAGAAGGATTCTCCATTCCGTCCTTCTAAAATCTGGGGAGCACTCGCTTATTATGAGAGTGAATTTGCCCATGACTCAGGCACCGTCTTTCCTGTGCACACATGTAGTGCATCCCTCTTCTGGAAGGACAATCAGGTTCTGGTTTTATTCCATCCCACTTCAGTCTTTGCTAGGAGACGGAATGTCTTCCTTTCATGATCGGCCTGGGAGAGGACACCAACAACACTATTCTTGACAGCACAACTACATCTTTTAGAAGCTCATGGAAAAGAGCATCTCCTGTTATGCATCCCCAGGAAGAAGAGTATTATTCCCCTGCATTAGCAGTTTGTCTTGATGTAAAAATGGCCTAGTGAAACTCTGATGCAAAGGCCGTAAATTACTCTTGAAGACCAGCCCAAGAGCTTTGCTGGAGAGTTCTGTGAGAGTGGAAATTATCCTACTCAGAGTGCAATACGTGTATTAAACACATACAAAATTGAAGGTATCAATAAACAGAATGACATTCCACGGAGACAGAGAACGCCAGGTACTGTTAGTAGTATTTTAGGAGACAAGGAATAATGCCTATTTGAACTGCCTTAAGTGCAGCATAAGCCAGAGAAGAGCAGAGGAGGGTAAAAGAAGCAGAGAGGTAAAGCCCACTGTGCTGCACAGACTTCATGCAATAGCCACATATGTGGAGAAATGCAGCAGAAGCAACTGCAGAAATCTGCATTTTTTTCATAGAAGCTCTCCAATATCTGTTGCAGGTTGGTTGTAATCACCTGTAATTTAAAACATATATACAAAACTGGTATTTGAACCTCTACTCAAAAGTGTAAGATTGATGATCTGTGACAAACTTACTACGATGTATTTGCTGTTTTCCCTATAATTTTTGGATAAGGAAAAAGAACTGGTTAAAATTGCTCTGGAAAATAATTGTGTCTGTTAAATGATATGCTGTCGTGAGTAATTTATCTTACAGAAAAAATTACAGACTGAGGAGACAGAAGGTACCAAGGTCACTCACCAACAAATCCCATCTTCCTACATGGAATTCCCAATTAAAAATGCAGTCAAAGTCAAAATCAAACCAAACCATAATTCTGTTGGTTTACATGACAAATCCTTGCAACTGCTCAAGGCTAAACCAATTCTTTAGTACCTATTGTGAATTTATCCACTTAACCACAATTCATGTAATCAGGGCAAAAGAACTGCCATTGCAAACTACCCATTACCATTTCTGAAATATTTCTACATTATTAGTTGTCCCGCCTTACTACAGATTATAAATTATTAAGATTTTTTTCAATTCCTCTTCATAATTGCCCATCATCTTGTCATCTTAGCTACTCTATCATCCTTTAGCCCTCCCCCATACTTTTGTGCTTTCTTGCTCCTTGTGCAGTGAAGAACCCCAAAACGTACACTGAATTCCTAATTGGATCCTGGAAAGGCTGAGCCTGCAACCCTTGATTTATGAAGCTGTTAGTCTCTCGGGAGCCCTGTTTGAGATGCTATAGATGGAGGCAGCACAGAGATCCTGTGTCCTCATGCATGTTAAGCATCTCCTTGTCCCTGAAACTTCATTCCCACTCAAGGCATGCAGCCAGTGCCAAGCTGAAAATACATTAGGAGCATGTGCCTTATTCCTGCAGGTAGCAAAGCTGAAGAGCTTGAGAGTGTCAGCTTCAATAAAGCTGTCAGCATAGAAAGCCAGTTACAAAGGGACCAAAAAATAGGCCCACCATATAAAAGACAGGTAGGCCACGTAAAATTTAAAAAATGCTGTAACCCACATTTTCTCTTACTGGAGTAGAACCTAATCTGCTCTCCCAATCAAATCAAATTAATCAAACAGCAGTTTTATAAAACTGCAAAAATTAAATTACAAGGTCAGAGCCTTAAACTGCCCCTGAGATACCATTCTGGATATTAATCTTTTCTTTTAATGTATTATTTTTAGAATCAGAGAGCCTTTGAACACTTTCAAATATTTTCAACACCTGACCTTCAAAAGCACTTTGGCTATTTGCCAAAACACCACTCTTCCCAATAATAAATCATACTGGCCATACATAACCTAGCATTATCTCATTAACATGTTTAAAAATGGTTTAGAAGCAAATTTACATCCCTAGACATAAATTTTTGAACTTTTCTTCAAAGCTAATCTGATGAGGTGATAAGATCAGACATGTAAACAAACCTACTTTCTGTTTTCAAAGAGAAAGAACTGTTTTTCTGTAATTTTTTTTCTGTTAAAATACCCAGCATACAATAATACATATAGTTTGTTGCCTGAAAATTAAAAAACCCCAACAAAACAACACATTTAAAGTTAGCTTATTTTCAGAGAAATCACGCTATTTTTCTTTTATATTGCATTACCATAGAGTACTTCATTTCTGAGGCAAAACGAAACATCTGTAAATAAAAATATTTGGAACCCTTAGCATCTGCACTTTTTTTTCAGGAACATCTAAAGACATAATCTTAACCTTTTCCCCAAACCACATAATTTGAATTGGGCTCATAGAGAGGGCAGCACAGGATGAAAAGAAAACATATCAGAGTTCTGATCCTGAATAAGAAAACGTAGCTTTAAACGATTGTTTTTGAAACACCTGTTAACAGAGCTCTCAGTGTGCCTGAGCTTATGGAATACTAGCAGAAAACAGAAAATCAACTCTGCAAAATGTAAATTTGTACTAGATGATATCAAAACTTTGCCTACTATAATTACCGCAATCAAAAATGGAAATACATGTATTTATGTCCTTTTCACATTCCGTGTTTGTATTGACATTTCTGGAGCCCTGATGAATTAAGTCAGCCATTCCAAAAGTAAATACACAAAGTAAACAAACAAACAAACATTGCCCCCTCAGTATGTGTACATTATTAACAATTTTAATTATAAAAGCTTTCAGAAAACAAAGCAATTCTGCCTGCAGATTCAGAATGAGTCAGAAAATAAAATGCAAACACTAGCTTCTCCAACATGATGTAAATATCTGAAGAAAACTAATTCTTATACAAGTTGTCCATAAAAAGAACATTAGGATTCAGGATCAAAAGGTCAGTAAACCAACAAAACAAAAATCTAATAAAGAGCTAACATTTTCAACTGATATTAAAAATAAACCATCCACTAAAATTAAAATTCAGCCTTTGAAATGGGACTTGAACTCTTTATGCATACTCTGCCCTGCTGACCCTTGCTAAAGGGTGTAAGTCAATATGAAATAGTCACAAATGGAGAGAGGGTGATGGATTTTCTGCCAAATAACCCTAAGCAAAAGTAACGCTGTTAGCTGGGGAGCCTGCTTTTATTTCCTTTGCCAAGTGATGAATTAAGAGAACTTCCTAGCATACATGAGGTTTTACTGTTTGCAGTTTTTTTAACCCCTGGTTCTTTTCTTCTTATAAATGAAAAAAATACATCCAGTAGACAGCAAGAGAACAAAAGGAACCACTTCTTATGTGTTGGGAGTTTTAAAACTAGGTAAGATTGCTAACTTGGGGAGGGAAGGGAAAATAAACAGAAGTTGCAATGTCATCAGTTTCTACTCAGTAGAATGGTACTTTATTTATCAGGAAGCAGGCAGTGCCTCTACTTTCTGAATGAATGACAGGTCCTACCTATCTATTTTTACCTCTGGGTAACTATCCTGAGACTGAGAATAATGGACAGCCCTTAACAGCTGTACACTCCATTTAGTTTATGAATATCGCTGCCAGAGGAAAGAGTTGTGTTAATCTCTAACATGTTGCAGAAGAGGTCAGCATACAGGACATTGAAATACCATGTCAGCTTGTAAGTAAATTCCTGATGCATGTTTAAGTACTGGCAGCTGCCATGGCTCTATGAAAGCCCTGCTACCTTAAAGTTCCTGTTATAGCAGTGCTTGTCATCTCCCCGTTTGCTTTGGCGAGACAGTTTTTGCCCCCAAGAAAGTTCATAAACTGAAAGAATACATCGGGAAGAATGGGATTATACGTGCAGGCACAGAGGCTGAAATTACTTGCTTCAGGCCAGAAAGCCAGTCAAGGATGGAGGTGGGAATAAGATGTATGGCTCCTGTCAGGCACTGCAGTGCCACAGCCACATGACAGACCAGGAGATCTCCATCAGAGACCGTGTGCTGCCGGTGGCGAACGATGGACTCAGCAGCTTTGTCTCCTTGTCTTTCACTGGGCCAGAAAGAGGAGACAGGACAGGTTTCCTCATGGCACCAGCTCCTCAGGAGCCAGCCAGCTCTAGTTACCAGCCAGCCAGAAGGAACACTCACACCACCCTTCCTGCCTCCCCATCATCATCATCACAGCACATTCCCCAGGCATACAATCCCATCTCAAGCACAATCACACTCCATCTCTACTCTGAAAACCCATATGAAGGGAGGAGAACATGGATTTCTCAAATAAGCTACACGTGTCCAGCTCTCCACTTGTTTGTGACCCAGCCAGCTCAGCTGTGGTGTGACACTACATTTAGCACACAACCAACACACGAGTGCCCCTTCAGAGCTCCTAGTGTGTGAGAAAACCATTTAATTCCTTTTCTAGTGAGGCACAGAACAGCATCCATCCACCCAGAAGCAATAAAAACCCCACTGAAAATAACTGTGACAAGGCCATGCTATCTCTTAATTTTCTATCATGTAACCATTAAAATGGTTTTCTGCATACTGAAATCACCCATTAATTCAAAATTCTCTAAATGTACAAAGCAAAATGGTCTCTCACATGACATCTGGCCTGAGAACAGCAGTAACTTCTGGTCACTAGGAGGAAAGGCAGTCAAATAAACAGCTTTGCTATCCTGCAGGGTTGACTTCTTGAATAGAAGATAATGTCACTATTAATTACATAAGCTCTAAAAGAGAAGAAAAGACAGAGCGAGCTGCTACACTAGGGAACAAGTGTCAGAACCTGCAAAGGAAATGCAAACAAATTACAAGTTAAAACACAGAAGCTAAACATGTGAGGTGGCTGTAAGACAGTAAAAACAGAATTAAAAACCTGAAATACACAAGAGCTGAATGCACTGTTCTTAATAAAATGTGAATTAGAATTTTCAAAAACCTGGAAGAATAAGAAAAATACAAACCACAATGTTTTTGCGAACATCTTAAATAAGTTCCTTTTCTTTTAGTGCCTTGTGCCTGAAAAATATCAAAACCTATCTTCAAGTAATGGGGGGGAAGTCTGAGTGACTACAGGCTTGATGGTTTTCTAACAGATTTTTAGGAAGATAATAACTTTAAAAAATATTGAAATAAGTAAGAAATATAACCTTTGTCTACCAAAGGGAGGCTATGCCAGATTAAAAGCTTTCTCCAGTGATGAAAATATGACATCTCATCAGTGATGAGGAACAGAAGAACCTGCTACAGCAATACACAGGAGTCTGTTAACCAGGCTAGAAGAACATTACTAGAACATTACATGATTAAGGGGAGAATAGGCAGCCACCACACAAGAACTGTGGGACAGGAGAGTGGACCAGCCCCAGGGCTCTCATTTACTACTTGTTAAACCATGTCAGCAGAAAGACTGAGGAACACTGACGGAGTTTATTGGCAATAGCAAAGCTTGAAAACTTATCACATGGGAAAAAGTTTCTGTGGATTTATGAAGAAGAGAAACAGAATAAAAGCTATTAGTAAAGAGGTACTGCCATTGGAGAAAAATGACAAAAATCTGACCTATGATTTGGGAACTTGATACTTGCAAACATCAGGGAGGAGTCTGGGAGCTTAGCAGTATTAAGCCAATCACAGTCACGTATGGAAAATGTGTGCTTGAATAGAGACAGTATTATTAAAAATTATCACTTGAGAAAGAGAGGACTTAAGCTGTAGCACAGTATTACAAAAAAAAGAACAAATGAATACAAATTGGCCATGGTGAGAGTTAAAAATCCTAGCTGGTTTCAAACTGGAGCTAAGTTAGTTTATGAAGGAGATCACTTGATATACTTGTCATATAAAGCAGAAAACTCAGCTCAATGGCTGATGATTTATAATCACGTTATTTTATTTCTGTAAATTGCCCCTCATAATTCTGGATATAAACAGCAGATTTGGGAACAAACATTTACAAATATGCTTTGTAGCAAGGAAAGACTAAGTGAATTTCCAACAAGTTTTTTAGATTTATTTTTTTAAAGGGAAGAAGGTAAAATCTCACTACAAGACAGTCCATAATTTAGGAGGTTTTTTCTTCAAAATAGCACCACCTCTCCTGACTGGGCAAAACATCACTTTTTTATGCCAAGGGTAATATTGGATAGACATAATACAATGGTTCATGATCAATACCAACTTTCCATTTTGAGTTCAGCTTTGTATAATTTATACGATTTCAAATTAATTCAGCTCCGAAATACAGTGACATATGATACCGAAGTCAATGCTAGAATGCTTCCTTACACACAAAAGCATTCAGGACAGCCCTCTTCTAGTAATTTCTTCTGAAAACCTTTATATTGCAATGTATGCTAAAGAGCAGAAGAAAAAAATTATAGAAATCTGCAGCGACAAGGTGGAGTCAACTTTCTCAAGGACACTGAACACACAAAAATATAAGAGATTTGATTCTCATTTCACATAATAATTCATAAATTATTTCAAGACTGTTTTAAGCACTTTCTGCAAAAGAAATAGATAGTAATTTAAATCACTGTTACCTGACTACCAGTTGCAGCAAGCTATAGGCAAGCATGATTTGCACCCAGATTGTTTGTGACAAGGCAGTAAGTAAACTCAGCTTTCAGGAACTCTGACTTCATGCCAGTGAAGAAAAACACATTGCACTACATTTCGTCTCTGAAGACTTTCCTGCTTATTGGTAAGAAAATTTGCTGAGATTTTAAAAGCATGAAGAAGGAGGTGATTTTTTTGTTCCCACTTTAGTGAACAAGTGAAAGAAAAGGAATTTACTTTTACCTCAGCAGTTGTGAGGAAAGTAATAAAAAGGGCAGCCTGGATGTGAATGGCTCCACCACTCACAAGTGACTGGCACAGATTCACGGATCTTCTAGCAGTAATGGTACCTTATTTTGCAGTTTGTGGTACCACTGAGACTTGTATTATTAGACCATGACTTTAACAGCCTCACAGCAATAGCAACTAACCCAGTATCACTTTCCCTCCCCCACCTCACTGTCACAGTTGTGCCCAGCACAGCTGCCCGAGCAGCTGCACTAGAATGGGGTCAGAGAAAATGCTGTAAAGTTCTGAGCATCCTTTTTCTAGTTTGTAGTACACACACATCAGAGTAGGCAAGTAACACCTACACTGATAATGCTCTCAACCACCCTGTAGTGTGAAACCTTAACCTTGCTTTAACACTTTAACAAGAACAGCCACATTGTTCAGATAGCAAAACAATGGAATACAATCGCACTGAATTTTGGGTTTTTTTGTGAAAGTAAGAGTGAAGAAGTCAGAAATGAAA
Source organism: Hylia prasina (assembly GCA_013397195.1). Classification (NCBI taxonomy): domain Eukaryota; kingdom Metazoa; phylum Chordata; class Aves; order Passeriformes; family Sylviidae; genus Hylia; species Hylia prasina. The sequence continues at coordinate 1,146,496 of VYXD01016806.1, forward strand.
CAATGCAAACTAGAAAGATGCTGGGCAGATTCTTAAAAATTAAAGCTTTCTGGAGGGTCACTGCATGGAATCCCCTTCTAATGGTATCAAGCAAAAAAATATTAAAAATAAATCCTTGAACTTGACATTTAAATGTAATAATATCACATTACTAGTGGTGCCAAAAGAAGTTTAGCCAAAGGATTTGGGCTTTGTTTCCTTTTTTGGAAAAAGAGTACACTAAAAAATGGACTGAAGTGTCTTATGACATTAAAAAAAATCTACTGAAGATTATTCACTTCACACACTAAACACATACAAATTTTATAAGGTGCTTTATAAACTTGTTAAACAATGTCTGCTCTGAGAGTATGTAAAATGTATAGCCTTTGAAATAAAACTTTGTATGTACTGAAGAGATACTGAAAACATCATTAGCTTACTCTAACCAACTGAAAACCAACACAATAAAAAGAGTCAATTACTTAGCTTCTAAAAATTTGCTGCATCTAAAAATTCTTTCCAATTACATCAAGTGTACCAACTAAAGAAAGAAAAAAAAAAGTGAGCTTTTCTTAAGTCAGCAACAGTTTGCAATAATTCCCCTCTTGTCACCTGATAAGAACACCAGGACAAAATTGCCCAGCACAGCATCGAACGTGACATGCTTATCAAGAGTAGCAAAGAAAGCGATCGACAAAGTCTAAACCTGAAAAACAAACTTGAGAACTTTGCTTTAGGATTGCAAGGATCTACTTATGCTTCACTGGTCTTTTGATTTACAGTAACCCCTCTCTTCAGCTGAAACACGAAGGGATTAAAGAGATGGATAGGGTAATCTGTTGAGTTGTGTAGTGCAATAATTTCTGACAGCTCAGGAAAGCCCCGAGTTCAGAGAGCCACAAAACAGTTCCATGGACACGGCAGCTGTGATGATGGTACATTCACTGTGCCACAGCGTGGGTGCAGCCATCCTCTGTGGGCCACTCTTGCTCACAGCAGGGCCAGGGGGAATCTGCAGGGAAACACTAAAAGGCTGAGAGGACAAACGAGTGCAAACCTGCCAGTGGCAGCTGCAGCATTGCACTTAAAGTTCAGTAGCAAAACTCGTATCAAGAACTCAAAATTAGAGCAAAGAGGTTATTGGTACATAGCAACAAGGCTCAGGAAAGAGAGAAAGGAAAAGATGAGCTGAAAGGCTTAAGCTAAAAACCTAATGAAACCCTGTGATTCGCTTAGATACCCGAAAATGAAGCAAGGAATGCCTTCAGTTAAGGAGAGTTCACAACAGGACTCAGCGGTTAAACTTCATTTGTATTTTTTGTAAAGCAGACTGTCTACATCACTGTTACCTGACACTACTCAAAAGGCACAGCACGATGCCATTCCAGCTGAAAAGCCAGCAATGCAGGGTAGAGAGAGAAAGTAAGGTTTAAAAATAAATTTTAAAAGAATACTTTGAGAGGGTTTCTTTTTTTTTCTTCCCTTGGCTGTGGCACATGGTCACACAAGCAATTGAATCTGCACAACAGACTAGTTTCTCACTGCTGGCTGTCCCAGTTCACCCTCTCCTGCACTAGCTTGGGTGTTTTTGTGACTCTGGGCTGAACTGCTTCTGTGTTAAGTCAGCAGAAAACTAAGCCAACAAAAAGGGCAATAGGTTTCTGCTGGGATGTCATGCAAAAACAGTTGAGCACAGGCTGAGAAAGGAGACAGGCTTAGCTGCCCTGGCAATGCAGGCTCAGTCTGGTCAGCTAGTGCATCCACAGTAGCTTTACTGGCACTTGAAAGCTCCAAATGGGGCTTTAATACTATAAATATTTATTTCAGCAAAACACCATCTTATGTGGCATTATCTCATCTTTCCCTGTCACACAAAGCTGTTTGCCCAGACACTGTCTGTTGAGGGGGAAGGAAAGTGCCGTTTTTTTGTTGTAGTTGTTTTCAGTCGAGACCAAAAGTCTCCGGCTTAGCTTGTCACGTGGCTCTGTGAACAGGTGTGTTGGTGAAACAGAGGGGTTGACTGGAAACAAGCAGCTGGAAGAAGGAGGGTGCTTAAACCAGGACAGAGAGTAAAAAACCCTCTGTGTTTGTAAAACTGTGTTGCAAATTCAAGCCATGCTATTCTCCTTAGTACTGTCCACACACTTTACAGGAAATTCTGCTCCAAAATAAATACGGTGAAAGTAAAAAAAAAAAAGAATAAATAAGAAATTGATATAAACTCTAAATATATAAAACAATACATATATTAATTATACATCATCATATATATATATCATCATCCCATCTCCCAGTGAGTGAGCTAATATATGTACATTAAGATATTTATTCTACTATTCAGGAAAGTAATTTAATTGCAGAATATGTCACAGATTTCTTATGTTCCTGCTTTGGATGCAGCTGAGAGTAATCTCATAGCCTGTGGTCCCTAAAATGTCTCTTGCAGACACACGGTTCTGCAAGATACCTTACTCTATTACTAACACCTTTTAAATTCTTTCCTGAGCTTGTGCAACTAACCTACATGGCAGAACTGTACTGTAATCACTCATACAAGATTTAATGAGTGTCAGATTTAATGCACGAGAACACTCACAAAAGGAAAATGTGGAACAGTGAAAACTTTTACTTTTAACAGGAGTAAATAAACTTACTCAGCTACTTACCTAACTGCAGGATAGCTGTCCTGCATCCTGGCTGTCTGAATTAACTACAGGATCAGATTTCCCCTTGGAGTTTCAATGACCATAGAGGGCTGAGGCAAACTTCACAGTGAGCAGAAATGCAGTGGAGTTTCTTGCTACCTGCTTTGCTGTGCAGATTCACAAGGCACTGGGCCCTCCATCTCTATGGATGTCACCTCAGTGTGGACTGGTAGCACACTTTGTAGCTGTCATTTTAGACTTCAGTTGTGTAGACTAGTATAGGACAGTATTTAACAAATCAGTGGGTGCTACATGTAGTTTTTGCCCACATGCTCTGACTAGTTACCAGAAAAAATGTATTTTTTTAAACCATAAAACTTATGGTAATTACAACCATTAGAACAAATATTTACACTTCTGACTACCTGTAAAGTTTATTTAAGTAGGCCACTCTATGAACTATTACTTTTAATAATCTAACAAAGACTACAAATCATGCTGAAGTTCCTGGCTCTGCAGAGCAAAGGCAGTCATTCTGAAGCCAGTTTCATGGGGATTTGTGTTCTGTGGAATAAACTCTGAACAAGAGCCTTTAGCTGGCAGCACACAAAGGTTTTCCTATATTGCAGCTACGCTGCTTTGTCTCCCAACAGAGAAACTGGAGCCAAAGACAAACAAAGCAGAAAAGAGCGTTAAAGACAAACAGGTGGATAAGACTGAAAAAACCACAAGAAATGCAAGGATATGCTCTCTGTGCCTGAGGGATGCACTCAATGGAAGGGAATCCAAACCTCAGGCAATACATTTTGGGCTCCAAAACCTGGATCAAGACTCAAGACTGTCACCAACATACTTTGATTCAATCAATACACAACTGACTCCTCACTTGAAAAGATTGAACACTGAAGAAACAAAGTCACTTCACACGGCTTATGAAAAATGTTAGCTACCCTAAATTCTTTTGCTCTTCATTCCACAAAGCTGTGTAACGACAAGCATGGCCCAATGAAATAGGAATTCAACTATCATTAAATAAATGTATTCAGAATGCAAAATGTTCTTCTTTGAATGGACATTTGGTTAATAGAGGGAAATAACCAGACCTTTAGGCTCTACAACACTGTAAAAAACAATCCTTTCCTGTAAGTATGACATAAACATATACATACATGTTTCTCTACTAGTTTAAGGGTGCTAGCATAAGAAATCTCACATTTCATATTGCTGCATCTTTTCAAGAGCATTGTTCCACAGGTAGTAGAATTTCAGCTTTAGGATTAATGTAACCCAACCTGAGTGTTCAGGGTGCTCAAGAGAATGGCTGCAGCAGTGCAAAGGTATCACTACTGCAAAGCTGCAATGCCCCTTTTATTTAATTAATTCTAAGGTTTAAACACTCACAACAATTTTTATAAGAGCTAGTTCATCGTTCAGCCACAAGTTTATTTTGCCTGCAACTGTAAGCTCCGTGTGTCTATTGTTGCTTGTGCAGGCTGAATTCCTAATATAAAAAGAGTCTGCCCACTCAAATGCTTTCACAGGAACATAAGGCCTCATGGTGAGGTTTGACAATGCAGCTGGACCAACTGAATGGCTCACAGCCACCAAAATGAGGGGGTAATAATCTTTCTTCTACCACCTTGCCTCTGCTAGTCCTCTGCACTGGCTCAGGGACATCTGACCTCTGATTTGGCTGAGTTTACTGAACTGGTAGAGAAATAATTCATCAGGAAAAAAGAATGGTTTCTGTTGGTTTATCAAGTGAGGCCAGATGAATAGATACTGATAGAAAGAACAACAGGGCATCTCTTTCAATGCAATCCAGTCATTTGACTGGTTCAGCCACCTTGTGGAGTGAACAGGTCATATGGTGACAGGACCATGGTGACAGGAGACAAAAGGCAGGGTAAGAGAAGAAGTGCTTTTGGCTTATTACACACTCACTTTAAGATTATGTTATACTGATATTAATAATAAAGTAGCATTCTTACCTTTAATTGCTGGTTTTTCCATTCATTAGCATAACTTCCAATTTACTAACAGATCATAAGATAATAAACTGAGTATTTACTTACCTACAAATCCTTCCTCTCCAACTAATTTAAGAGCAATTTTATCTGCCAAAACAGAAGAATTTCCATGTGCAATGTTAGCAAAAGGTCCAGCGTGAACAAATACTGGTGTTCCCTGGATGATAAAAAATATATGTAAGTAATTCTATGTACAGACATCATGGTTTAACCCCAGCCAGCAATTAAGCCCCACACAGCTGATTACTCACCCCTCTATCAGTGGGAGGGGTGGCAAATCAGAAGGGATAAAGTAAGAAAACTCATGGCTTGAGATAAAGACAATTTAACAGGTAAACAAAAGACTGCACATGCACAAGTAAAGCAAAACAAGGAATTCATTCCTGCCTCCCATGGGCAGGCAGGTGATCAGCCCAGAAAAGCAGGGCTCCATCATCTGTAACCATCATAATGGTTACTTGGGAAGACAAATGCCATCACTCCAAACGTCCCCCCTTCCTCCTTTTTCCCGAAGTACTACTAGACAATTTAGGGGTTCTAGGTCCATCTCAAGTGCTTGAGACCTCATTCACCTGCTTTCTTCCTAGAAAGGTAATAAACAGAAGTGCAAACCTGCACAACTTCCTCACCCCACCTTGTACTAGTTCCTATTTCCACAGCTCCAGTACTGTGGTGTGCTATTCTGACACACATCCTGTAACAAGCACTAAATGCAGCACTGCAGATGCACAAGTAAGAGCCCAGCTCCAGCCCTAATCCAGCCCTGTGTGGTCCTGTTTTCCTCACTGGCTGCAACAGCCATTCCTGTGCAGCAGAGGAGCCAGCAGAGGCTAGGAGGGACCAGAGTCAAGGGTTAAGGAGCTGGACAGGGAGATGGCAAGGGACGTGCTGGGGTGCAGTGGGAATACTGACACAACTGGAAAAGCATTCACTGCTGCTGGAAGCCCAGGTGCAGAGCTGAATTCTCCTTCACTAGACACTATACAAATACCCAGGGAAAATCGACTCTGTAGATGAACCAATCTAAACCAGAGAAAAGAGTAAGCAAATTTAGCTATGTACAGGGAAATTTTGAGGTAGGAAGCAGTTCTCAGCTTCCCTCTTATACTTTTGGCAGGACTCCCAAGGAAAGGAGAAATTAGAAAATAAGCATCCTCAGAAAGGGATTAGGATTAGGTGAGATTACATTAACTTCTTTTTTTCTCAAAAACAGAATACACAATAAGACAGAGGAATGTCACTGAAAATGTTTTACTACAAAATACTTAGGCAAACAAATGCCCATTGTTGCGTTTGTGCATGTTAAAGTGCCCACTTGGTTAAAGAAAAGGTAAATGGACTATTTCACATTATTTCCATCAATGGAAATATTCTCACATTCTGTACTAGGAGCTACTGCCAACCCTCAAAGTTTCGGGCAAACTACCAGGTAACCTCCTTCAAATTTTGACCAGAAACACCAGTTAAGGAGGACAGTATTCTATGGATCAGCTGCAGGGCACATCTAATAGTCCCCTGAACCACAGCTTGGAAACTATTAACCATAAAATACAAATTGGTTGGCTCTTCCTCCTCCCCTCCCCCAGCCACCAGTGTCTTAAGGAAACAACCTACATAGGAAAATCTCCATTTCACTACTGTAATCTAAGTGGTGCTTTACAGAAAACATGGACGTTTTAGTAATGATGACTACAAGTCGTATACAAAAATGGTATGTCAACAAAAAGCATCTCTTATTGCTTCCTTTAGAAGTAATAACATATAATTAATTGTTTTGCTCAGAGGAAAGACAAGTAACTTCTTAGTCATTGCCACATGCACACACATGGGTGGAGGCTGTTCTGCGGGAACAACACAATTAAGCTACAACTCAGATAACTCTGCCTAGTACATGTTAGAGTAGAACCAGGAGCCAAAAAAGTAAATGAAGGAGAAATCATGCCCTGTAACAAGAGGACTGATGTAGATCCCTATAATCATAATAACATAGTGCTTACTTAGGGTTAGTTTTTTTCCTTGTTTTCTATCTGCTAATGAACACATACTGCAACATCAACTGAGATTTTACACAGGTAAATAAAATCTTAACATGAACTACATATGCCTTCAAAGCCTCTATTTGGGCATCATTCTAACAGGTGTTATGCACAATATGTTATCCATATCCCAAAGAGCTTGAAACATACAAAATCAAATGCAAGCAACTTTCACCAAACTAAGCTGAAGCTTTACTTCTATTTTAATCCAATATTTATGCTTCTAGCATTCAAACAAGTAGGACCACAAATTTTCAGCTACCAGACTCAGATCCATAAAATCCATTTATTCCAATTTGTCTTTTATTACTCAGTAAGACTAATTTTACTCTTCCAATCCCTAATTTCTTGTGGTCTTATTAGAGCCCAGAACACACACTGGGCAGATGTGATGCACGGACCCACAGCCACAGCCAGTGACTGGGCAGCCCAGCACACACTGCAGCAGCTATGCAAAGAGAGGTGCCAGAAGGGTCTCCTCCTAACATTGCCTGTGCTAATGTGTTTCCAAGAGTTTGTCCACACAACATGGATAGGAAGGGAATGTGGACTGTGGGATCCAAAATCCAGAATATTGCAAGTCAAGAGGCTCCCATGACTAACTTGAAATCCAAACAATACTACTAAATCACTGGCATAGACAGATGCTCCCCTGGAGCTCTGAAATTCACCAGGAGGAAAGGAAGGGCAGTTGTAATGTTTTTTCACAAGAGCAATCTTGGAAGAAAAGTAAAGTCTAGGTAGTGAAGAGACGGAACTCCAGCAGGACCGTGGGAGCCTCAGGCACACCTTGGAACAGGGACAACGTCTTCTCAGGTCAGCTTTAGTGACTGTGCCAGTCCATCTGTCCCACTTATTTTTGCCACTTATTTTTGCTACACTCTTAACAAACTATATGGAGAACCAAACTGTGGCACAGGGATGCATTCTGCTCACTGTTTTCAGTGCAGAAAATTTTATTGTCCAAGTTTCAGTAAAAGAAAATAAACCCACAATGTCAATAAATATCTGAAGTTATCTGGCCGCTAGAAGGATGTTTATAATACTTATTACCATCCTTCTCTCATCTTTACTATGAGTGGCACTTCAAAAGTAACACAACAAACCACCCAGAGCAGCCAGCCTGCAACTACAAAGGGCTGTCCCATAGAGCAGCTGCTCTGTTACGCGTGGTATAAATAAATGCTAAACATTAAGGGATCAGTCGACAAGAGAACAAATCTGTCATGAGAAACATGGATAAACACTATGAAATCATTATGCACGTTCCAAACAAAGTAATCTCAATTCTACAGCACTGGATATAAGTAAGCTCTACTGAAGTCTGCGGTTGCTGTAGATGGAGTGCCCTGTGTCTCCCATTTTTACTGTCATTCCTGCATATAAAACACTGTCAATCACTAACACTTTCAGGCAGAATTTCTGGTGTCAGAGTAGCAGGACTGTGACGGAAAGCAACCCACCAAGACACCTCTTTAAAAACCAGCAAATTAAAACACATCAATTCACATATGAATAAAAGCACTGACATGAATTGCCAGTTCAGTTCCATGCAGGACTGGCATTTGGTCATTTTTGATTTATGACCTTCTAAGCCTCCTCTCCAGTGCATGCAGACATCCATATAAAGTTGGAGCAAATCCACCGAGTGGGTTGTTCTTCTCCCTTTTCACAGGGCCCTAGAAGCAACTCCTCAGACTTCCATGGCTTAACACAATTCCCATCTACAGGCTTGTGGCCAGATCACAGAGTGATCTGTGATGCAGGGTGCAGCTGCACTGGCTACTTCTATCTGGCTACTATCTCTGCAATGGCTCCTTCCAGTCACTCACTGCTACCCACAGACATTAGGACTTACAAATTATGCCAAATCAACTGTCAGTCATCCAGATCTCCTGCTCTCCCTCACCTGGCAGTCCTTTTGCCATTCCCCAAAGTGATCTGGAAAACCTGTTTTGGTGAAGAGTTTTGTCCCTTATTGCCAGACAAGCCCATGGCGCATTCTGAGCTGTATTTGTGTTCTCTGTAATCATATTATTCTGTTTTTTCACCACCTATGTGCTGTAGGATTATTTCTAATTTCACTGTTGTCAAATTGTGGTGCTGTTTACAAAAGTCCTTACACTGCTATGAAGATTTTTTTCTCCCCGAAGGGATTAGGATTATGTTTCCCCAATTACTACTGGTAACCTCTTTGGCAATTTAAGATGCTAACTTTTGGGTGCTACTTATTAAGTTTATTTTAAGTGTAATGTAGGCTTCAGTGATCCTCATTTCTGATTTGCAATTCACACATTCATCAGAAAGACGGCATTACCTAGATCAGAAGAAATATTATTACATCTACCACCTCAGGGTATACTAGGATTAGTTTAGTTTAAAATCTATCATGCTAGAGGGCTCTAAACTCACAACTGAATCACTTGAGTACATTCAAGTGTGCAGGGCACAACATCCTCCTTGTTCCTCTCCTTTCTCTTTTTCTTTTTCAAACTGAAGCTATTAAAAGTAACACCTTTTACAGTTCAGATGAAGAATTAAAAATAATGAAGAGAGCTTATTATATCAAGAGCAGCAACAGCACAGGCAGTAATAGAGTAGGCCATTGCATCCCCAGGAAGGGCCAACCCTGTCCTGGGGGGCATCAGGCACAGCATCACCAGCTGGGCAAGGGAGGGGATTGTCCTGCTCTGCTCTGAGTTGGGGCAGCCTCACCTCCAGTGCTGGGGGCAGGTTTGGGTGTCACAGTGTCAGAAAGACACTGAACTATTAGAGAGTGTCCAAATGTGGGCAATGAAGAAATACGGTGAAGGGCCTTGAGGGGAAGCCATTTGAGGAGTGACTGAGGTCACTTGGTCTGTTCAGCCTGGGGAGACCTCACTGCAGTTACAACTTCGTCGTGAGGGGAAGAGCCAGGGCAGGCACTGATCTCTCCTCTGTGGTGACAGGGTCAAAGGAATGGCCTGAAGCTGAGTCAGGGGAGGTTTATGTTGAATATTAGGAAAGGGTTCCTCACCCAGAAAGTGACTGGGCATTGGAACAGGCTCCCCAGGGAAGTGGTCACAGCACCAAGGTTGACAGATCAGGAGGTGTTTGTCCAATGCTCTTGGGCTCATGGTGTGACTCTTGGGGACGGTGCAGTGCAGGGCCAGGAGCTGAACTTGGTGATCCTTGGGGATCACTTCCAACTCAGCAGGTTCTGTGACATGAGAGCAATGACACAGCCTTTCAAAAGGACATCAGCCAAAGCACAGCACTATCTTGGAAAAACTGAGATAAACTGGGGATCTCCATTCTCATATTAGCCTGCAAGCCAGCAAGTATCCAAAGGGTGACAAAAATTCATCTTTAAGACTGAAAGTGGAGGAATGGAGCATGAAGCAGTCTTCTGAGCTGCTTTAGGTTGCTGTTTTAAAACTAACTTTGTGAGAAGAATTTAGGTGGAAAATGTATCTTTGGGTAATGTGGTCAGGGTCCTGCTAACAAGCAGTAGTGTTTGATGAAAGCTGGCAGATGTTTCAGCCATAGTATAGATTAGACTAGAAAAGAATACCACATAAAAGGCAGGAATTTTATAGCATAGAAATGTGAATATAAAGAAATGCAGGGAAAAAATAAATGCATGCAAGTCCCAGAACCAAATGCCTATCGATCAAAAGAATCTCTTCTGACATTTATAATTTTCTTTCAGAACACTGCAACAAAACCACAGTATTTTCCAACAGATATGCAAACTGCAAATAGAGTGACTAAACAGTCAGAAACAAAGCTATCTTGTCACCAGTGCTTAACACACACAATGTTATCCAAATGGTGATTACAATACTGAGTTCTGGCCGTGACGTTCTTATCCTATGTGACCTCCAGTTTCTGCTATTGGATGCAATATTAAAATTATCACACACACACATTCTTCATACAGCCACATGAAAGAACAGGTTTTCTTTGCAGGGGAAAATAATTAAGATGGCTATAATAAAATAACTTAAACTTAATAGACTTAATGGACTTAAATAACTTATCGATAACTTAATAGACTTAAATTCTGTTTTTCTAATATTCCCCGAGACTAGGAAATTGTCCCCATCCAAATACAAAAGCAAAAACGTAGTTATCACTTCAATGTGCTGTAGGAAATGAGACATTTTTATCAACTGGTGATTGAAATGGTATCTTTCTGCATTCTTCAACTTTTCACCATATCAAGAATCGTTGTGAAGTATTCCAGCTACGTAATTTTGATGGTCAAATGAAAAGAAAATATACACTGATTTTTCTCCAAGTGCACTTGTTTTCAAAGCTGCCTCATTATTTTGTCATTTTTCTTTCTCCTTCTCCCCTTGAATGTTGCTCATCAGTTTCCCATCAAAACATCAATACCAAACTACCCAGGCACAAAGTTAGCTTGCACTAATTCTAATTATTTAAGCTTTTGAAAGAAAGCTCACTAGGGTAGATGTAAAATGTTTCTCTCATAGCCCATCAAAGCTTAATTTAGTCCGTGAAGGCACTGTGGCAAGACAGGGTGGCTGGGAGCCATCTTTTGAAAATGCACAAACAGCTGAAAGGACCCTACTGTGATTGTCTATGGCACAAACTATAATACAGATTAGAATGGCCACAGCAAAGCACCTTTTTTCCACACAAAACGCTGGGCTGTGGGAATCATCATGACACCATCCATATAAAAGAAATACACGAAAAGGATGCTTTCCTGTAAGAACAAGGTGAGAAATAGTAGCAAATCTGTGACTCAGAAGATGAACCTGCCTCCCATTGTACTCATAAGCAGCTCAACAATCCACTGCAGCTTGTTTGCAACACTAGGTAAAATTATGACTATAGCCAGATCTCAAAAAGGAAGAAAACCACCAAAAAGATAAAAATGAAGATAGAGCTGAATAGTTAACATAAACAAATGAATGTTTGCTAGAATGCCTTTAAGGATCAGACCCTGTCTTGAACACTGAAAGTCAAGCACAGTTGCTGAAGAGAAGCATGATCAGGAAATATGGAATTTGAAAGTTGGAGAAGGGCAAGCATCTTAAGCCATACTTACCTCTAATGTTTGCATTAGAGTGGGCTTAATTGCATCTTTCATCAAAACTGCCAAAGCACCAGTTACTCCCTAAAAGACAAGAGTCCACATTTTAAGGAATTCAATTCTAAGGTGCAACATTTCCAAGTTACACTTGTAGTTAAAAAACCCTTACAGTTCAAAGCAGTGTTACCGTGATGCATACAGAATTTATTTAGATATTACCTCAAGACTTTTCAAATTCTGTATTTACAGTGTGTCAAAAACAAAAATGATTTTATTCCAAATACACTTAAAAGCCAACAGGTAGCTTCTTTGTCCTATTTCATAGAGAGATCAGAAGCAGAATTAAGTGATCAGCATGAGAATGTTCAAGTTAACAAAAGATGAAGTGCTAAAGGCTGCTGAGATCTGAGAAAGCAAGAAGGCAATACGTGCTAAAACTGCCTAAAGAAATGACAGATGTATTTCTTTTATGACAGAAGCAACAGCATAAATCAATAACTAGCAACAACCACCAATTTTTCAAGACTTGTACAAATATATACATAACAGATACAGGATGAAAGCAGGCATAGAGTTTACTAGGGGCAGATAACCAATACATCATAAAATTAAAAGTTAGAGGTGTGTTATTGTGATGATGAGAGCACAAAAGGAGCTGAGCAAATTGCTGCATTTTGGTTGTAAAAAACCTTACTCCTCCCTAAAAATTTTGTTGAAATATAAATTTCACACTGACTGACCTTAAAATAAATTAGAGTCATGACAGCTCTCTACACCAAATTTCAATGCTCATTTTAGAAAATAAAAAAAAAGCTACAGAGTGTGCACATCACTATCAGACTATATGACGAGTGCTATCTAGAAACCACCAGCATATGTTCAAATTTATTCTTGAATTACTTTGATTTTGAGATATGTCTCATTTTGAAAGAACTAGATCATGGTTCAAAAAAACCACAGTAGTATTATAAAGAGTGGCTCATAGACTTGCCAGAGAACACACACAAAAAAAGAATTTAATATATTTCTGTATTGAAAAGGAACAAGAAAACCAAACAAAAACCCTAGCTGCTGTAAATTGTTTAAAATAAGATTGAAAAACATGGGTACAATATCCAAGTTGCCTGTAAAGAGATGAAAAATAATATTCAAATAAAGAAAGGCAATAAAAATAGTGCCTTTATAAATCCCAACACACCTTCTGTCAACTAACCCCAAATTTGAGCAAAGTCTGCATGAAAATTTTGACAGCAACAGATAAGAGACATAGAAGTGATTAAGTACAGTATTTTATAAAATTAAATTTTCCCCTTTCTGAGCATCACATCTGAGAACAGACTTCAGAGGAAAATGATGCAGAATATTTGGCCTTAGATAAAACTGAATTGAAACCAAAATAGTAAAACTGCCTTCTACTGAAGCATAAGCAAGTGTTTCCTTGGAGGACTGTGAAGGAGAAAGAGGAGGAAAAGATTTTTCTTTGCAGTCTGCATCTCCCACTATTTACAAAACCCAATGGATCCACAAAGATAACATGAGAAACTGATAGCAAAACAGCATAATTTTTTCATCTTCTAAATTAGACTGCGGTTTCTTAAGATGTCAATTTTAGAAGCTACTATTAAAATGCAAGGAAACACAAGCACTCCACCTGTTTCAAAAGGGGTGAGGCTCCACCACCTCCACAGAAACAGCCTGGTGCTATGTTGCTTATATACCCAAATACTCTCATTTCTAGAAGAACAACAAAAAAAGGCCAAATGCAAAACTTTGCATCCAGTCTTTCAAGTGGTCAACAGCAAGAATAACTATCTGAGCAGCCACGGATCACTAGAAAGAAGACTTGGGGGAAGAAGTGAAAAATAAAATCAGGACACTTCTCCCCCAGCCTCCTTCCCTGCTCCTTTTAGATAAAAATGGCTCAAATCCTGTCTCCTTTGTTTTCTGATGTCTTCAACAATCTGATAAAAACAGAGAAGTAAAAAAAAAACCTTCCACTGCCTTTTAACTTTTTGGGAGATATTCCTTATGCATTATTTGGGAAATACTAGACACGCCTTCTGGACACAACCCTTTTTTTCTGAAGCTGAAAACAAAGAAAAAAAGACTTAAATACTCTCATAGGTATATCCTGTGTCTATCTGCCTCCCATGGTTCTTAACCAGTTTGGTGTCAACAGCAGTCCTTAAATGCGAAACAACAATAAGGTTTTCATACCTATCTGACATGACTGTGAGAACGAAGTTTTCATTTCCTTGCATCCTCAATCCTCCAAGTATCTAATACACAATTCCTACAGCTCACTCCAAGTCCTGGATCTGATTCACAAAGCTATTTAAGGAATCAGGTTCCTATTTCCAATTCAGAAAAGGCAGATAAACTTCTTATAAAAGAATTAGGGACTTTGACATTTGCACACCAATTAAGTTTGTGAGAGCCCAAAGATAATTAGCTTTCCACTAACTCACTGTCAGAGGAAAGAAGAAGGGCTCTGAATCAATTGTATACAGACGTTCAACTTTTCTGGGTTCCTTCCTGGAACTGATCACAGGTATTCCTGAAAATAACGCTCCTTCCACCAGGGCAGGTATGCTCCCCAGGACAGCACAGATCACAGAGTACAAAATAAATTATACTCGTGACACAGGAAAGGCAAACTTAGATGAAAATCCAAAATACTTTCAAAGCAACTTCCAGTGGAGCAGTCTCTGAAGTCTATCAAGACTGGAAATGAAAGCCAGCACCAGATGACAAGGAAAATGATTGAAAGTAACTACTATGAAATGAAAAAAGGCTACACAGACTGAAGGGCAGAGAAAAACCCTTTTCTTTATAAGAAAAATAATGAAGTACTTGCAATTTCCCTTCAACTGAAACTATAGTCTCTAACAAAATAATAATACTTTCTGCAATTTCAGTCCTGTGAAAAAACTAAACCTTTAATCATAATCTGAGAAGAACTGCAACTCCTTTTGTTTGAAGTGAGCACTGTACACAATGTTTCTGATGAACGAGAGAACAAAATCCCACTAGCTGACAGATCATTTACATGACAAGTAAATATGAAGCTATTCCTTTTTTTTTTTTTTTTTTTGGTCTTGGAATTACTGAAAGCTAACAGTATGGCACAGCAAGCAAGCTGAGAAGAAGTCTTATTTAAAAAAAAAATAGTGACATATTTATTTAATATTTTTCATATCGGTTGAAATACTGATCTAGGGCATATATACCGATTTAGTGCCACATAAAAATATGGTATGTGTCCATCAGAATTCTACTTCACTGTAAAAGCCAAAAAGCAATTAAGTCTTCAAAATACTGTACAATGAGCACCACATTTTGGCAAAGAGTTCAACATATTCCATTACAGAGGATAGACATTTAATCCATTACTCTTGTGGAAAGAGTCTTCTCAATTCATGAAATATTCAATTTATCTTTTTTCTATTATTCCTAGCCTGTCTCTGCATATGGTTTATATCTGCCAATGTGTATTTTAGGTTTTACTATTGTATTATGATAAATATATTGCATATAAAGTAAAAATTAAGATCAATTGTATTTTTGTGAAGTATTTTGTGTGTACATCTGGAAACAAATCACAGAGAAAGGTTTAGTGGTTTTGGTTCACATAGATTTCAAAGAACTAAAGACTACTGTCAAATATTTAAACTTGCATAAATTCAGTCTGTATAGGATATAAATATGAACTCCAGAATTTTTTTTCAATGATTGGTAGAACTGACCCAGTATTCAGGTTGTATGGTATTTCTCATGATAAAGTTGCCTTCGAAGTTTCTTAGAACTATATGCAATTGCAGTTCTTTGGGCTAAAACACTCTATGTCAATGGACTATGAGAGTTTCAAGCTTTTAAACTTGATTTTGTTTTACAAAAATAGAAGTCAAAATTACTGAAGCTGAATTGAGAGCATTCTAAAATCTTGTACAGTGTTTTTTCCTTTGTTCAGCTGTCTTGAGACCTTTCCTTATTGAACTATAGAGCTTTACCTCCTCACTGACCCTGACTTGAAAGGAGGATGGAAATTCAGGAGCAGAATGGCTTCAAATCAAACCTCTTGATGTCTGTGAAAAATTTCTCAAGAAGTAATCCTTGGATTATATCAACACGGGCAGCACAAGCTGCAGGGGAAGCAGGGAAGGGTAGAGACTGCATTTGAAGTCTAGAAAATGCAGGTTTAGTTGCAACCTGCTCAAACAGACTGATCACCTGTGGAAAGAAACCAACAACAGAGATACAATGCTACATGACAGAACAGAAATTTATCTTCTTCATACATATGGATTATGACTTGTTATGGTCTTTGATTATACTCCTCCTGCTGTTGTTTCCAGAGGATTCAACATTATACAGCACACTTTCACCATGGTTATTCATACGCTCTCTCCCGTTGTACAAAGTAGGCATTATTTAATCTGATACAGAAATCGTAGAAACCCCACTAATTTCTTTTGACATTTTTTAAATCTCAACACCACAGCATCTGACTTCTTCAGCAATATTAGTAAGTCTTCAGAAATGAACAATTGTTCCTCTTCTTCAAAAGAGAAACCTGCACACACAAGAATCAAGCTCAAAAATATTCACCGATATTGGATGCTCAGCCCGGGACAACAGAAATAAATTTCTCCTGGTTCAAAGTTCTTGATGGAGTTTGACTCTTAATATAAATAAATTTCAGTTGTTTAGCTCCCTAGTATTAAACCAGACTGAGGAATGCATAATTCTGTATGTACTGTAAGAATCAGTTTGTGTGGACAGAGCACCACATGAAAGTTTTACAAAAAACACAGGAATAGAACTCTCCAAAGAGATGCTTTTACATCCTTAACCATGAAATCATATTCCTCTTATTCCCATGGTTCTCACACTCGTTTTTAACACACTGCACAACAAAAGAAGTAGGAGTTTCTACACTTCCCAATCATGACATGCACCCAAGTCTTTCCTGTGCATGGTATGGAGAACCTCCAAAAGAAAAAAAAATGCAGCAGCATAGTTGCAGATGCTCATAACACATGTCCTTCAGACTATGATGATTTTTTCTTTCTGGGCAGTTTTTCTTTTTTATAATACAAAACACTGCTTTAAAGAACAACTAGAAACATATGTTCAGTACAAGCAACACTATCAAATGATTGAGATACTAAGCATAGGAAGTTTGTTTTAAAAAAGGCCAAAGAAAACTGAATTAGTAACAGACATTTTGCTGAGCTCTACTTTCATTTAGGGACAAAGTGGAAAAGTTCTAAAATTCTTTTGCTCCTATGGAAAAGCCATTTCTTTCATTCATCAAGCTGATTAGCATTAAGTGATTAACAGGTCAAATATTTTCCAGTGTTAATAAATAAAAGTACCTTCACACAAAAGTAGTGTCAAAATTAAAATAACTTATTTCAAATTCAGTTTTAATTCTAACACTAAATAATTTTAAAGTTTTTGCATATGCCTTATAATGCAGCTTATTCCCCAGTCCCCTCCATTTGGCCAAGACAAAGTTATATAATTGAAAAGCTAAAGCAAAACTTCAACAGCTGGAATATTAAATGCAGTTCTTCATGTCTCCTGAATAATTGGGAGTAGATGATATACTCTGAATATTAATGATGACTGTAGTTAGAAATTTTTAACCTTCTCTTAATTTCATTTTTAAATCCAGGCACTCCATGTTTTCATTTCTTTATTAAACTGGAATCCACTAAGGCTGTGAAGGTGTTCCTGACTTGCAGATTTGCTATCTTTGCTGACAAGGCAGGACACTACTCATTGCTTTACTCACTCATTACTCAGTAAGTTTGAGCAGATGTTCACAAAAGAGGGAGAAACTGGAGAAAACATACAGAGCCTGTGTGCTATAGGCAGCCATCACCAATGGCACTAGACTGCTCCTGGCATGCAGCTGATTTACAAACATCAACTGGCAGCTTCTGGCTGCACCAGAACCTGCCATACACAACCATGTGTGAGCCTCCAGCCTCAGTTCAATGGCTCATGGCCCAGACACAAGGAATACAATGTGACTTAAAAAACATACTGACTTTTTTTCAGAAGCCAAAGTAGGGAATGAGGAAACAGAACTAATGAAGGTAAGAAGAAAAAAAAAATCTAAGGGCATATAAACCTGTCCCAAGCACTATCAGCAACCTCTGAATTAAGAACAGCTTGTTTCCATTCTGATTCAGTGGTACAGGCATTCATGTGGTAACTATCATTGTAACATCTGAGCAGACTCTAAAAGCACAGTAGCAAGCATTACCAGCTCTCTCAAATAAGAGCCCACACTTTGACTCCCTCCAGCACCGAATTTCTTTGCTTTAAGAATAGCAGAAAATGATCCAAGTAGGTTATGGAGACCAGAGGTTTCCTGAACCAGATGTTACTGAGTAGAAGAAATGAATTCTACATCTTGTTCTCGTTCTCATTCTCAAGCAGGTTTTGGCCCAGAAGACGATCTTTCTTTGATATCTGACTGTTCTGTTCAAAGCAAAATCCTTGGCATGCACCTGCCTTGCATTAACAATGCTTCAAGAGGCAAAACAAACAAGTCTGAGGTTATTCACAGGTCTCTACAGCACTGAACATACCAAATCCTCTGCTGTTACTGGTTCTCCTTTCTGGTCATTAGCCACCACCATTTTCCCCAGTCTTTCTTTCATATCTTGAAGGCTGGTGGTAAGTGCCAGGATGGCCATAATCTCACTTGCAACAGCAATATCAAACTGAGCCTGTAAAGTAGAAATGAGAATCATGAACCAAATCAAAGTCAGCTGAAATACTCACAGGGGATCATCAGGAATAAACTCAGGAAAGATAAATTTCACACTGGAATTCAAACAAGTCCTAAATGGTAACTCAGAGCTTTTGAGATTACTCAAGACTAAAGTAACTTGTACATACAGACTGAGCAATGAGCTGTGGTAAAGCAGAACTGTGAAAAGGGACCTGGGGGTCCCAGTCTATGGCAAGTTGAACTTGAGCCAGGAGTGCCCTGGCAGCCAGGAGGGCCAACCCTGTCCTGGGGGCCTCAGACACAGCATCATCAACTGGGAAAGGGAGGGGATTGTCCTGCTCTGCTCTGAGCTGGGGCAGCCTCACCTCCACTGCTGGGGGCAGGTTTGGGTGCCACAATATAAGAAAGACATAAAAACATTGGAAAGCATCCAAACAAGGACGACAAAAATGGTGATGGACCTTCAGGGGATACCATATGAGGAGCAGCAGAGGTCACTTGGTGTGTTTAGCCTGGAGGAGACTGAGGGGAGACCTCATTGCAGTCTACAGTTTCCTTGTGAGGGGAAGAGGGGCAGGCAATGATCTCTTCTCTGTTGACAGGACCTGAGAAAATGGCCTGAAGTTGTGTTGGGAGGTTTAGATTGGATATTAGAAAAAGGTTCTTCACCCAGAGGGTGGCTGGGCACTGTGTCCCAGGGAAGTGATCACACAATGAAGTCTGACAGAGTTCAAGAAGCATTTGGACAGTGCTCTCAGGCATAGGGTTTGACTCTCAGGGATGGTCCTGCACAGGGCCAAGAGTCAGACTTTGATGCATCCTTTTCAACTCAGGATATTGTATGATTCTGTGAACTTCAGATTATATTCAGAATTTATATTCCCTCATTAATATTTGCCACTACACTACACTGACATTTATTTGAGGAGCAGTGTGGCAGACTGCTTAGCCCCTTAGCTCACATTATCCTTAGAGAAGCTCCCTGAAGCATTTTTTTTCTGTGTCAGAAACACAAAATCACCAGATGTCTTTTGAGCTTTACTGGCTTGAGCAAAGGAACACTGCATTGTGGAGGGGTTTTTAATTATTTTTTTTCTGTGATGATCTCCAACAGCTTTTTATTCTGGTTTCAAAAACATTCTTGTTACATTTGATCATTCTTTTTCTACTTAAGCTCAAAATTTAGAGTCTATGCTGTTAAGTCTTGTGCTTGACCTATGAAAACACAAAATATCTCTCTGCCCCCCTTTTTTAATTAAATGAAGAAATATGTAACTCAAAAAGCACAAAGGACTATATGTGGTATCAGTTCTACTGGTCTTGTAGAAACACATCCATACTGTGCAGCATTTCAGCACAATGTAAACAATAGTTTTTACTTTTCTTTAAGAATATAGATTAGTAGTATTTATACTAATTCACTATTAGCAAAGCTCAGGCTACATGCTGTCAAACACAAAGAGAGAAGAAAAGCCACTAATGTATTATGTGACAGGAATGTAATGTTGGCAGTGATCAAGAACTGCAATTTTTTTAGTAATCTCTCCATCACCAGCAATTAAAGTCTACATAAAGTTTAATAACTGATATCCTACTGCTATCTATGTAAGAAAAAAAGCCCAGGACTGTTTCTGTCAGACCTCTGGCAGATGTACCACATACTAATACCAGAGGAATCTGATCAAATTGAGAGCTTTGTCTGTCTTTAAGAAGCATCTACATAGAACACACACCCTCCCACTCTTGTGCATTTGCCTAGTACTTGAAGAGCTTCTGCCCTTTTTTAACCCATGTTCCTGCTTTTAGTTTTTGACAGCCCAGAGCAGTCCTGTTCAGGCTGACCTCTATGTACCCACTTGTTTAGTCAAAACTTCTGAAGACACCTGAGCACTTTTCTGCTGTGGACATAGGCAGTGTGTCCTACATACCACAGAAAAGAAAAATAATTCTGTAACTGAGACTTTCAGCATAGAGATTCAAGTGAAATGGTGAAATTACAAAGCAGATTTTCCGTATTCTTTGGAAGCAGTTCCATAAGCAATGAACTTTGTTAGCATTGTGATGACATGGATACCACTATCTCTTCTGATTTTGAGAATGTCCTCAGTCAGTCATTGCAGCATATGTAAGACAAGAAATAAGCCTGAGAAATCTATGTCCAACCCATAGGGTGAAATACTTCTAATTTATCAGAATGCTTATCAAGAGACCCACAAAAACGTTTTTATCATTGTTTCTATATAAACCCAAAAGGACAGGAAAAACAATCCCAGGTAGATGCTCAGAGAGTGACATAAAATTTAATTGAAGGAACAGGCACAAAAGATTATAGTAGCAGGTGCTATTTTAACTCTAATAACCTTTATACACCTATGAAGGGCTGACAGAAGTCTTAGCTGCAAAGTCAGTTTTCTATTGATGAAAGGATCCACCCACATGGATTCAATTGCAGGATCAAGGGCATCAGTCATGTAATACTCTTCAGAAACCACAGCATCCCTGTTCATTAAAATGCAGACTTTTGTGCCTGCTGTGCTCTGCCATTTTACACAGGTGTCATTGATTTTAAGAGTGCTAGAACATCACTCCAAATATTTATAAAATGCATCTGTTAACTATGAAGTCCTGTTTTCTCTGGATCTCTGGCTATGCTCTGAAATGAGTTTTCCTAACTGCTAACTCTATTTCTTGAGTCACTAAGTCCATGTTAAAATGTGAATGGATATGCATCAGTCCAACATCTCAATACTGAAAGCATTAATTTTATCCGAAAAAATACAGAAGCAACATGTGACAGCAATATTGTCAAGTACTACTTGATAATAAAATAAGCCACATTTAACTCAGCAGTACAATTACAGTGGTAAACTACACAATAGGGATGGCAGAACCCACCTTAAAACTAATAATCATATTGAGTCACTGTAAAAAATCTAAACATATGAAAAGGTCTCAAGTGTTGAAGGAACTCATACCAAATATAATATTTTGTAGTCCCAGCCCATTATCAGAAATGACTATTAGCTAATATTGAATTTCCTGTGAGCTGCAGACAGAAAAAATTCTATTTTGTGCATTCAAAACCAAAATAAGTGAGCATTTCTAGTGGAAGGCGTCTCTGCTTAGGGCAGAGGGGCTGGAACTAGATGATCTTTAAGATCTCTTCCAACCCAAACAGCTCTAGAATTCTATGTTTTCTCTTTGAAGTTCTCTCCAGTTTGGCTTTGCTTTACCTGTTGCAAAAAATACAGCACTACAACTACTAATATAGTTTGGTCTCTTTATTTAGGCAAAGGGTAAAGAAATGGTAAAGAAAAGTTAAAGCTAGGATTTCCAAAACTCTTTTGGATTTCCTTTTCTCTGCCACAGGAGCTGATCACATCAAAATAGCCAGAACCTCACAACTTTCATGATCCAGAATGTTAGATTACAAGATCTTTATCAAATTAGGAGCAACTCCACATCACCGCAATGAATTTACTTCTCCTGATGCTACTGTTCCATGCTGTGTTGTTTCAGACATTCATTTACCTACATTACACCAGGATTACACAATTACACAAGTGTAATTACATTACACTTGTTCAGGTGGTGTTGGGAAAGTCTGGCTTTCAATTTATCAGTAAGTTCTTTAATAAACTTCCACAATCTTTCATATAGTACTTCAGGTTAGCTTTTTTACACCACTGATAAGTATGTACATACTTATTTGTTGAACTATCCCTTCAAGTCCACATAGTAAAAGCAAGCAAGCACATGCTAAAAGTTCTTACAGTTCAGACTCTAAAGTTGAAATGCATGACAGGAAAAATGAGAACTCTGAATAAAAAGCTTATTCTTACACAATTTTTAAAATTAAATTTAAATGTAATTTGAATTACATGTATCCTACATAAATTGTTACAGAGATGTAAGAAAAAATTAAAAGTCATACAAATTAACTTTATGAGGGCATAAAGGCATGTTGTCATAGGACAACATTAAACCCCTGATACGTGCAATTTTTAAGTGTCTTTGACACATTGTAGAATATGCACTGGTTTCTGTTTCTGGAAATTCAGATTCAGTTACTCATTAACACGATCAGTTTCACTGCAACATCACTAAACAACAGCAACAGATGCCAATATCACAATTCAAACAATGCTGCAAGAACTGCAGAAATCCTGTCAGCCTCTAATGCAAGGTCTGTCCAGAACGTGATTTATGAACTCCCTTTACATACCTGACGGACAAATCCTTTCTCCGTGTTTGCCTGCCCAACTGTTATTTTGCGCAGGAATCTGTCATTTGTATCCACCACTGAAACAAGGGAATAACAAAAGCAAAACATGTTAACAAGGACTCAGGAACATGTTTTTTTTACAGACATACCTGTTGTTACACATTTAAGATTCAACTGCTCCAATAGCCTAACCAGATAGCCACACTTGTGCATATCAGCACTGGCACTGACTTGGTTGCTCCCTTCTAGTTGATATCATCTGATGACAGGTCGAAACAACTCAAATACAGTTTATTTGAACAGCATCTGAAGCTAACAGATTCTTAGTATTCTAAATACAGTTTAGTATTGTACCTACATGAGAAAAATCAGTCTTAGCAGATACAAAGCACCAGACCTACTTCAAATAACCTGCTTCATCACTGACTTGTTAAGAATTGATTTTAAAACCACCTGCATGTTGGTTAGACTTGGTCACTTCCTCTTTCAAAGGATGATTATGCTGTCAGATTGGTTCTTCCAGACAGGTATCTTTCATATGCATTCCTACAGAATGAAAAAATAGATTCTTTTCCTTTAGTCCTAGAAATGCTTAAGTTTGCACCAACCCTAAAATAAAGGGTGCAAGGTACTCTTGGTGAGTTCAGCCTGTAGCCTGGCAATGAACTCAATCTTCTGGTGGACTTGAGTCCTGTTCATTTACAAGCAGAGAGCCCAGGAAACCTCCAGAGAAGCTGTCAGTACTCAAGGTAATTGAGCTCCTTCCACTTTTCCTGCTGCTTTTGGAGACTAAAAAAACCAAAACCTGTCTGTACAGAAAAAGATTACATAATTATCCAAGAACAAAAGGGACTTAGAATGTTAATGTTGCACAACCCCAGTTCAGGGTTGTGAGTGAGCTGGGAGAAAACCAAGATTTAAGTCACTTCCCCCCTTCTTGGGCATCTCTCTTGGGGCTGTTGTAAATACCACACATACCTTCTTCCCTCTACTCCATCTTTAGGCCCCTTATTTCTTCAGGAATTCCATTTAAGGGATGGTGCAATACAGACCTGGCCAACTCATTTTGGTTTCTATATATACACAGTCATACTGTAAAATACTACACTACTGGCAGGAATTGCAGAACAGAGCCTGGTACATGGAAGCTATAGCCTTGCACCAAGCTGTGGTACCATATGGCACTACAAAGCCATATGGCAAGCTGATCTCTCCAGCACAAATTTCTCCCTTCTCTTCCTCGGAAGCTCAGTCTCACAACGCTGTTTAAGTAGACCTAAATGTCTCTCCTGTCTATGCAGGCATTCCTGAGGGCAGGAACCTACCTTCCCACCAGCCTGGACAGCCAGTGAGCTGGACCTTCCTTGTGAAATCATGCAACCTAAACCTCCCTTACTATGCAATTGTAACTGCTCCTCAAACTCCTGATCACTGAGATATACTTGTTTTCTCACTGTGGTCACTCACTCCAAGAAGATTTCAATAGCTGCACTAATTAGTAATAAAATAAGAAATAACTGGTTTTGTCATAAAAGCATTCTTCCTTCTCCAAATCTTTCCTCTTCCTTTACCCAAAGTAAACCTTTCAGGAAGGTTTAGGTTCAAATAAGTGTTAGGTTTAATGTATCCACTTCCTTATCCTCTAGAGATGTACACAGAATCGGACTATCAGGGAAAGACAAAGAAGAGGGAAGCTTTCCCACTTTTTACTATATTGTACATTTTCAAGTTAGTGTAAGCTGACAGTGAACTGAAAGTTTGTGATACTTCTATGGAAACAGGTCCTGACTAAAATAATTTCCAGAAGATCTGATAGCTTAGCTCTTTTTGCTTACAAATTCCTTGGTATGTAACAAGCTTCATAGACATATGGATTGCAGAAACAGCCCTAAATAAAACATTCTCCAAGTTATCTAAACCATTCCTAAACCCAGGGTTTTTTTCTAAAATGCTTAAGGTATGTACATCATATAGAGCTGTGTGGAATAGAAATTTCACTAACATTGTTTGAAATTAATTAAATAACTCCCTTGAGGTTAACAGCTGTTGAGCAATGTTGCCTCCTCCCAAACCCATGCTGATAAAAAAGAAGAGTCATATTACACTAAACATTTATATTACTTCTTTATCCTAATACAGGTCTCTTCCAGACACACTGTGTGACTAATAAAAAACACCTTATGCCACATCCACAGAATTATCTTGAGAAAAATATCCTAAGTCTGAGATGACATAAACACAAAGGGCACAGTAAAGCATGGCCAAGACTCCTCCCTTCTCAATAGATTCACCCTTTTTTCTAAGTGTCACAATACATTCCATTTAACAGTGATAACTTTGGTGTTTGAGAACTAAGAAAGAAAATAAAATCCAGTGGTATTTAGCTCAAAACTTTATGCAGAGTTTACTTCCCTAAGGAAGGAAAAGATAGGTATAGAAATTGAGGTAAACACTGAAATTTGACCCAGCAACAGAGCTGGAAAAAGCAGAGGGGAGTTGTATAAGGGTATCAGAGTGGATATCAGTTTTCTTGGCAACAGTACCACATATTTCATGTCTCTTTCCAAATGAAGCAAACAACTCAAGAGACTTCAAAAATCAGAAAAACACATAATCCCTTAAGCCTGTTAAGTCTCTTGAGCTACCCAGGCTGCTGGGCTTGGGAGGATGAGGGACCAAAATGAAGAGGAACAAATACAAATAATCTAGAAGTGTAACAGACACAGTTAAGAAAAGAATGGCTAAGATTGGCAAAATGCAGAGAAAAGACACTTTCACATGTCTGGAATTAGGTATTACCTAATGTGAGAGTGACTGGGGATGTATTTAAACTGTCAAAGAAACCTACCTTTCAGAATTTTAGCAAAGTCTCTTGAGTTACTGCAGATACTGGAGCAAATTTAGAGCAACATGCTGCACCTGCATTTGTTATGAACCCACACTTCCCACTTGCAAATTCGTTATTCTTGCTGTCAGAGCAGAAACAGCTCTGATTCAGGTAAAAATAAGCAAATTAGGAGATAAGTTATGATGAAATCCAAGATGAAGTGAGGCATTCTGACTACATACCTCTTTGCCATGTTATGGTTGATGGGTCAATGTCAAGGCGCACAAATTTGTTGATCTCCTCTTCTGTTAAAGTTTCAGGATCAGTCTTGTTTATTCCCAGTCTCTGAACACAAACAATGAAATGCAGAAGTGCAATGAAATGACTTAATTTGTTTCAAATGGTGTAGGTGCTCTGGCTTATCAACCCCACACATGAAAGTGAGGTGTTTCAATCTTAGTAATCTTGTTTTGAGAAAATGCAACCTGATCCCATAGTGATTTCTTTACAATTGACATCTTGTTAGATATAAGGAATCATTACACTGAGAATAATTCACAGCAAAATTATTCAATTATATTGGAAATTATGATTCATGCATTTGAATGTTATAAAGTCAAACATTTATTTACTCAGTTGGAGCTCATGTGAAGAGAAAAATCCATTTCAAATACAGAGATAGTTGGTATGTCATGAATAAAGCAGACACACGCCCTCTTTCCCTAACCTGTTATCTGTAACAACGTAAACAAGAACAAACTGAAAATATCCCATAATTCCAGTGGAACAATCTCTAAGCCTGACTCTCCCTTAGAATCAAGCAGGCATCACCCTCATTTTAGTTTACTAAAATGTTTACAGTCTTTCAACTGAGCAGCACAAAAGCTTAAAATGTTACGAGAACTCTTCTTCCCCCCACCAAAACAGAAGCTTGCACTACCTCTATCTATCCTTCCTTCCACCCCCGAATTCCAAGTGTGCACTTGGCAGCTGTCCATTGCCATCTGATGACTGAAACACGATCAGTCAGGACTCAGAAGCCAACAACAAACATGGAACTCGCCACAGAAGTACTGGAGCTGTCCTTAAGGGTCATATTCGAGTGGTTCATATTCTCTTTCTCCTACACTAGTGGGCTGGGTTCCTCTCTAGGTTTTCATCAGAATGGCACTCTCAAATCCAGAGAATGGCACTCTCAAATCCAATTCACGTTTGAAACTGATAGTTTAAGATTTCAGGAAGCTCTTCTGGAAGCATTCAGGGAGCAAGATGGGATGCAAAAATATACTGAGCATACAAGTGTGCCCCTTGAAGGAAGAACACTGTCGAACTGACATCAATAAAACCTCATAAGTATATGCTATATTAAACTTTCAAAATCAGAAAATATTGCAAAACCAAAGAATGTGAGCTGTCAAATGTGACTATACCATAATTGGAAAAGTATTTAAAAAGCTCTAACTTTAATATTTCATCAGAAAAGACGCAGCATTTAAAAACATTACTGGTTTATTTCAGGAGAAAAGAATAGCAAAAATGTTAGTTATAAAAATAATATCAGACCCAGATCCTATTACCACAAGGATGATGCTTTCAGAAAAAAATCTAGACTTGATATGTTCATGAGGGTTTACACAAACTCAGTCCCATACATCAAATAATTTTAAACAAGTTGTGTAAGAGAATACATTTCATGAAGAGACACCATAATTGAGGAGAGACTGAATGAACAACTTACTCTCAGACGGGCAAGCTGAATAGCAGAAAATCCCCTCACGCCATTAACTACTGGAACCAGCCTGTTATACAAAGACTAGAAAAACCACACAAGAGGTTGAAAGAAAAAGTTATAAAAAGCTAAAGCTTTTTTAATTTATTCCACCTAATTTCAGTAAGAATTTCCCAACCTCATAGGTTGTGATTAGAGACTTAAAAAACATTCTGAGAAGGTGGCAGGCTTCTGAGCCATGTCTATGATTTAACAGTCTAAAATCCAATTGCCAGAAATTACTGGTTTTCTCCATTTCACAAAAAAAATATATATATATTAATTTTGAAACTGGGAACCTTTTAAAACTTTAACCAAGATTCAAAGTATTTAAAGTGCAATTATAATTTCCAAACTGGCCTAAATGTAGACTTGTACATTGTGTACAGACGTACCAAGCAAAGGGAATATGACAACCCTGTTCAGTTTTAATACTGCAGACAGAAAGAAGAGGCTCCTTCTTTGATCTTCTCCCTTCCCCTTAAAGCCCCAAGTTAAGATTTGTTTAAGATTTCACAATATATTTAGCAGAGGGAGAAGGATGTAGTTTATTTTCCCCGTAACTCCTTCTTCTTAAGATATATCATACCTAACTACATATCAGAAATACAATTTGTAACTTTAAAGTGAGTCTTCAAATAACCGAAAAGAATAGAATTATAGGTAGGGAAAATAGGCTGGTTTACATTATTTAGCACAGTCAGAAACAGTTGTCAATGTTCTGGGCATGAGATCCGTATCTTAAAGATTACCTTATGAAAGCTATTTGCCAGAAAAATACATTGTATATGGAAAATTTCCCAGCAGAACAAAAACTGGCTTCAGCAACAGTTACTGTTCACATGGTGAAATTATAAAATGATAAACAACATGTTTATCATTTTTCTCTGAAATGCAGTTTATTGAAAAACTGAAAATAAAAAATGTCATCTGGATAGGAGAAAATAACTCTCACCTTATCAGACTGAGTATTCTCATGCAAGATCCTAGCATCAATAGCAGCAGCCAGCAAATTATTTGCAGCAGTTATAGCATGTATATCTCCAGTCAAATGAAGATTGAACTAGAAGGGGGAAACAACAAGATCTTTTTATAAAAAAATATTTAATTTAATTCACTAAGATAAGTTAGCAGCACAAATTATTGCTATCTCCTTGAGAATGCAGCTCTGATTAGTCAGCTGTCAGGGTGGGCTAAAGATTTCCAGGTGAAAATATACTGGGCCATATGAAGGACTTGTTTCCATCTGAGTACATGGTAAACTACTCAAAGTGTAGCCAAAGGCAAGAACATCTTCATTCTTTGCTAAATGTTTCAAGAATAAGAAGCCAAGAGCTACAGTTCCACATCATTAATACTGAATCAGTTCAGCATTACTAACCACTAACTGGGCTGGACCAGAGGTGTGGATTACTGCTGAATCTGCCCCAGAGCACAGCATGCAGCCTGGCTTTGGGGCCACATGCCAGCTGTCTGTTAGCTGCAGCAGAACAGCCACTAACCTCACAGACATGAACTTTGCTGATACAAAGTTCGAGAAAGTTTTGTGAAAACTCTTGAAATTAGCCTCTTAAATGAAGTTACACAGGTACTGTATTTTTTATGTGTCTAACAGAAGGAGTTGGAAGGTCAGTTTTAATGGCACTTCAGGGCTGACATTAGAATTCTGCTTGGACGAGCTGTGCACTGTCAAGGTGGTTCCTTACCACTTCTGGCCATAGAGAGGTTTAGCTGACCTCTAAAGTAAGACTCCCTTGGTGTGAAATTGTCACATTTCCAAACAAGCATTGTGAATATCACAGAATAGTTAAGGTCAGAGAAAACCTCCTAGATGACCAAGTCCAACCTTCAAGTGAATACCATCATTCCCATTAAGCCATATCACAGACTGCAAGTTGAGGCTGTCTCACCTCCTCCATGGGGATCACTTGAGCGTATCCACCTCCAGCTGCTCCACCTGCACAGGGAAGCACATGGTCACATCAGTTTTGGAAAAAAACAACCATATTTACACACACAAAATGAAACATACAGCAATAATGACACATTTTTGGCATTTTGATTTCTATTAGAAGATCAGTGATGCACCCAAACAAATATGATTTCCTTATTCTTGCTGGCTTTTTTTTTACAGCAGGTAGTAAAAAGGGAATTCCTGCTCTGAAATGAAAGCCTACATATGATGGGTGGTGCAGGCTCTGGCTACGTAAGGGCTACCCCTCTGGTCCTGCCCAGATGTAGGACACATGCACATGCAGCTGCTGGGTGAAAAGACAAAGCAGTCACAAGCAATCACTGCTTCTGAATGAAACCCTCACACCCTTGCCTGAGCACTCCTTCCCCTCTACCTCTCACGGTACAGGCAAAGAAATTTGCTGTTGCCTACGCACAAGCTGAGTGGAGGATTATAGCACTCACACGCACCAGTCTTAGCTGAGAAGCACCAAGCACCAGGAGCCTTCCAGCTGAAGCCAAACTTGTTAACTTAAACTTCAGCAAAGCAAAGCAGAGCAGATGAGGAGTGCTTGCCCAGTTAGGCACCAATTTCAGCTGAGAAATGGCAAAAAAAGGACTGCATTACTTCCCATCAGCATTGAAAATGGGCTTGAAATCTGGCTGGGTCTTACCTGGCCCTCAGGCTGTTACAGGGTTTCTAAGCAAAAAGGCAGCAGCCCACGATTAGAGGGGACAGCTCAGGAGAACAGAGAGAAGAGGTTCAGACCTGGCCAAACTTGTGCTGCTGACACAGCTGAACCACAACTCCTAAATTCCTTGTATTGCTTAGAAATATCCAACATGGACCCATTCTCAAGGAATAATTAGACAGTAATATTTAGAAATGTATTTAAAGAGTGTCCAAGTAAAGGGGTGGCTGGAAGGGTGTGTACTCACAAAAAATTCCTCATGGCTAATTACATCCCTCTGACTTTCATTATGTTTAGGCTTTATCTGCATTATCTATACATGTTAAGTGCAGGGACATAGGTATGAACCTTGCACAGGATGTTGTGTGCAAGAAACTTTAATCTATTATGTATAATACATACGTATTTAAAAATGCTACTACTGTGACAATCCACTGAGTGAAGCCATTAAGAAATTAAAAAAGAAGAATTAAATTAAAAAGGGAAAAAAAACAGTATTTCCTTTTAATCTGAAAGAAGTCATAGGTTCTGCAAATATTATGTACCTTTTACTCCAAAAGTAGGTCCTTGAGAAGGTTGTCTCAGGCAAGCAAAGGAATTAATGTTAAGGTGTGCAGTAAGGGCCTGAACGAGACCAATTGTGACTGTGCTTTTCCCCTCTCCAAGGGGTGTAGGGGTTATTCTAGCAAAACAAGAAAAAAGATTAATCAAATTCTTTGCTGATGTCAGCCTGGCTAAGGATATCAGAACTTAGAGCTTTTGATTTCAATGAAGAATATTTGTACAGCAAATTTCAATAAGATTACTTTATCTTCACAAAAATACTGCCACAATGTTAGCCCCCAGCTCAAGCTGGAATGCTAATATACATGTGTCTTCTATTTAAGCAATTTACTATGATAGCAGAAAAAGAGAAGATTATTTTGGCAAAAGTTCTAAAAAGAATATATTGAATTTAGACATTTTTATTACAGCACAAAAGTCTCACCAGTTTCATTAACAAACCATCCATCACAATATTCTAAGCATGTATTAATATTTTTCTGCAGTAATGCATGAGATCTTTTATTCCCACTGCTCAAACTTTGAATGAAATAATAGAATATTTTAAGTTAAATAACCAACACTTTTGTTTGTAGAACAACTATGCCTTTCCAGCTTCCATGTCATCATAACCCTCAACAATGACATATCAACTGCTTTTTAAATAAAACAGGATACAAAATGCACTATATTCAGTCGAACATGATTTATTGTACACTTTTGTTTCAGAGATATAAGGGTATTAGGGGACAATGACAATCATAGTCCATACAAAAGCTCAAAAGCCTCATGCTACAACTCCCATATATGGACCATGACTGAAACATGACAGAATTTTAAAGACACCTCCAAACTCAAATGAGGCTGTAACCTCCACTCTATTCTATTGCCCCTAGAGGAGACTCTATTCTTGCCCTTTTAATAAAGGGAAAATGACAGCTGATTTTGTAAGTACAAAACTTCATCAGCCTTCAGTGACCTCAGTTTAAATGATCATCGCCCTAGTTTCAACATCAGCAAATTTACTTGTGATCCACGTTAAAAGTGTGTGGGGGGAATTAGGGTTTTTCTTCTCTTTTTGTTTTTCTTTCTTGAGGTATGAACATGTCTCATGGCTCCAAAATGCCCTTCAGTGATTCTTTTGAGGCACAGTATTTCTTCTGCTTGGCAAAAGAAGAAAGCCCCAGTCCTTTTTTTCCACTCACACCACTCTCACAGAAATCTGCCTTTTTGGCAAAGTGTAACCATTCATATCTTTGGTGTCTTTTCTACCTGCAGAGAAGTACTTTAGTGAAGCTGATGTTAAGAACTGATGTTCATTCCTAAGGAAATACAAGCATGCACATGGATCCTAGTCAAAGGGGAACCCTTATCCTGTGACCTTCTCAAAACTTGAGCTGAAACATCTAGCTCTAATTATTAACACTTCCTTCCCCAACTAGTAATTTTTACAAGATATTGCTAACCTCAGATCACAATTCAAATAGCACAAAAACATTAGTGTAATTGTAAGAACAGCTTAGTTCAGTCAGTTCACAGATTAGCAAAAGCACTTCTTTGTCCCACAAAAGAAAATATATGAAAAACATAACTTTTCACAAATCTATCTTTTACAGCATCATCAGATCCTTTGCTTTTACTTTAAAAAAGATGCCCTGGATAGATATGTCTGGAAAAATCTGGGCAGTTTGGAAACAAGTCAAATTAACATCTTTATATTGTTCTAGAAAAAAAAAATTACAATTCAGAAAAGTAGTATTTTAACTAAAGTTTCAGTGAAATCAGTGAGGTTCAGCACATCTATAAGAGATTCCTTGAATTCTTCCCTTTGATCTACTCTTATGTGACTACGAGCCACTTACTTTGGGCACTTGGTTTTAGCAATTTTCTCCCACATTTTATAATACTGTGTTCACAAACCATCAGATTCTAAAACATCATCAATAACTTACTATTCAGACTATTTCATTATCCTAGAATGGCATTTCTCTGACTTAAAAAGGAATTCACAGAATTCTAGCAAAGTATCTATATAGAGCCAAAAAAAAGGTGGGAGATTTAGTGCACATTCTTTATCTACTCTCAAAACCAGTTTTGGTCCCTGTAGTTTTTTTATCCATACTAGGCCTTCTTATTTCCTTCTGATCTACTGCAAGAGCACAGAATGCTACTTCATTTCTTTTACTTTCAAGTTCGCAGTTCCTAGAAGAAAGGACACTTTTAATCTCTACATTGTCAGGACAGGGAGCCCTCAGGGTTTTACTGTTGCCAGAAGGATAGCTTCCTTTTTTCCCCACCACTCTTTTTCTCACTTCCTTTTTGTCCCAGGATCCTTACTTTTGTACAAATGTGTTTCTTTCAGAGCACCACAGCCAGGCTGAACTCACTTTTACTACCAGTTTCACCTTCTGACTACTGTTCTAACACTGGTTTCCCCAAACCCGTTCAAATAATTCTTAGCATGGTTTCTCCTTACCCCTTGTTCTCCTACTGTCTCATTCACTTTTGTCTACTGTCCTAATCTCATTTACTTGATCCTCTTATTCCTGTGCATTAAAACCAGATTTAAGGAATATATGAGTAATCCTGAGGCATTACTGTGTTCTAAGACTTTACAAGGTAACAGCTCTTGAAGCTATCATTTTAAAATAGTAATAACAAAACAAAAAGAAAAAAAAAAAGAAAAAACAATAACAAAACACCCAAAAGGAATGTATTCTACTATGAAAGAGACACCTATAATTGTTTACTGGAAGTTACCAGTAAAAAACTTTCCACAGACCCAAAAACTCAGTGCATACAATGGCTGCACTACTAACAGAAACATTTGCATTTGTAGGGCATCCTGTTGGTGGCTACCTCTATTCTTGAGCATCAGACATAAGAAGTTCACACTCAAGAGCATTCAGACACCATCCCTTGTTATTTACTTGATTCAGCTCAAAACTGGTGGCTGATCTGGCAACACAGCAACACAGGGACTCTTTACAACTCTTACGAAACCACCAAAACCAAAGGTGAAGCCTCCTATCCAGCAAAGGAAAGGAAATTGCAATTGACAAATGCATAACCAGAATGCATGTTGGTAGCATAAAGAATACTATCTACTTCTCACAGAAGAAAACAACACACCATCAGGTGTCACGTTACTAAAATGCTCTGGTAACTCAACTGGCCTATTCTAAAACGACTACGTAACGTGAACCAGAAAGCACTCGGAGTTTTCTATGAGACAGACCTTTTTCCAGAAAGCAAAAAGAGAAACACACCACTGCTCATTGATTAAACTGGCAAGAAACCTCAAGAGCTAAACAGTTATTTATTAGTTTCAACAGTTACCAAAATCTCAGCTTTAAACATTAGTTAAAAGAAAAAGAAAAAGAAAAAAAAAAAAAGCACCTGAAATTAAAAGAAAATTCTATTCCAATAATTTTTCTTCGAAAGCTTATTTTAAATATCTTCTCTTTTGTACCTGCTCTACTTTGATTGGGTTTTATAAATAAGATAATCCGCTTAAGCTGTTTTGTGGACATTGAGCTGTTTTTGCTGGCTACACTACTGAGCCTACACTCTTGCAGTTTAGGTCACTTGCTCACATGGGTATAACATTACAACTGCCAATGGCTAACTTTAGCTCAATTGTGCAGTACTGTGTTTTAACCTTATGCAAATTGAGGAAAAACCTCCTTTAAAATGCAATGAATTTTAATGAACTTCAAGAGACTTTTAACAGCCATTTGCATTATTCTTCAAATTTCTTTAGTGTGTTTTCAGTCAAAGCACAGAAACCCCACAATAATTTTCTGCCTTAAACTTTGCCACCTACCAAGCAGTCATCAGCTCCTTGGCAAAGTTTTCCATAACATTGGAAAGCCTTCTCTCTTCATGTATATCAAAACAAAGATAAGAATATGCAGACTTTTTGTTTGTTTGTTATACATCACATTAGCTTACAGCAGAGCTGTTTCTGTGGGAAAGCTACATGAGGTCTCCCAAAGAGAAAATAAACAAACAGTGAGACATAGACTGCACCAGCTGTAACCTCCTCACAGCTACACCAGCCACTGTGACTCCAGCAAGAACTTCACTGGATATGTGACAATTCTCTTTCAACTCATAGGTATCAGCAGATTCAAAGATTTCAATGAGTTTGTAATTCCTGTGATCCACATGGAAACCTGCAAAGCCAGGCTATGGAGGCCATAGGCAACTGAGTTCCACCTAGGGTACATCTCCCATCCTAGATGACAACTGTCAGAAATGTATTTCTGAGCACAAAAGTGTTGCAACTGCTGTCACCTCATGGAGAGGAGGCTATGACAAAGTTGCAGTGGCATCCTTGGGTTGGGGCTGGAGCCTCCAAGTACAAAAGCACAGAGATCACGATGAAGCTAAAGTGACTGAACAAAGACAGGGACAGACTGAGGAATCCTCCATTACAAACTCCCATAATCCACTACAGACTCATACAAAACAATCCCAATCAGGAGCTGTGTAATGACATGACCAATACATGACAACTGTCTCAACTATGACTTTACTTTGGACTGTCAGGCAATTCAGGGCATCAACACAGGGGTATTTTCCTCTCTTATCCTTCCCTATATCTTTCAGCTAATTTTTGTTTTCCTTTTTTCTTAGCTTTTAAGCACCTTGCAGCCCAAGAGACACAGTAAAAAGAAATACAATCAATTTTTGTTTTCCTCCAGTTTTATCTTACTAAAAAGGTAGTTCATTACAGAACAATCTATTAGTTAGGAGAAAAGTACTCATTTTAAATTTTCCAGCATTCAAAATCCAACACACTTCTTGTTAAAAGCAGCATTATATTTCATCATTTTCCCACTTTTTATTCTTCCTCATCTTGTTTTTGAAGTGAACAAGTTTCCAGAATTACCCACTAAAAGCCACAGCGCTGGAGCATTCGGAAAAAAGATGCTGAAACATACACACACATAAACATAGATTCTAACAAACTGCAGCTGTAATTTCATGTTGTGCCTGTGAAGATGCCATCTACATGCTTGAATGCATGATTAGATTACCCTGGACCCTCAACTTAGCTCCTAGGTCAACCACAAGCTGCATTCACTTGCATGCTCCCAGGTGGTAATGAGTGGAGGCATTTTGAGTTAACAGATCCTGCGATGTATTATTTAGCACCCTAAATTCCTGTTTACAGGCAGTTGATCCCCAAGAACCAATTACTCCGTGATAACTTGTGGCTCTGCTCCCACAGTGTCCTAACACGAGCCCCACAGCAAGCCAAACACCAAGAAAATAAAAAAGCAAGAATGGGAAAAAAAAAAAAAAAAAAAAAGGGGAAAAAAAAAAAAAAAAAAAGAGAAAAGAATGGTCTCCATACAGAAATAAATGGAATTTATGAAGAAATAAATTATTCATCCTATTTTCGGATGTCATGATCTGTTAATCAAACTACAATATTTCAGCAGTCAAAGTTTATATTGGATGAGACACTTAGCCATATTTGTTTGCATTTAGAAAGAACAAAAAAGACTTTGCAGTTAGCAACATTTTAAAGAGCCATAAATACAACTGTCCTCAGAGATAAAAAGGTACATTTCAATTGCATTTTGCTGTTTAGAACAAGAAGTCTTTAGCATATCAGGAATAAACTAGACATGCATTTGCAGCAAATATTTATAAATTCCTAGACATTGTGAAACATTTAAATCTGAATGTGTAATTAAAGGCACAAATGTTGCTGGCTGCATCATGGATGGAGGTTTTGCAGTTTCTTGAATACACACACACACACTTTACACTCTTCTCACACACAAGAACTTCCCATCATTCATTACAAATATTTCCACCATAAGCATATATCTTAAATGTTTCCTCTGAAGCACTGAAAATTCATTCTGAAGACCTATACTGCATCCTTCTAAAAGAATTTTTAAATCTCTTCGGTTATTGTGAACAAACATAGTAGTCCAAATGGCAAGTTCTGGTTGACCTTGCCTTGGCAAGGGAGAGAATGAAGGCAAATGAGGATACTATTTCACTCCCCAATTTCCACACTTCAGTGATACGTGATTTTCATTGCATTGAACATTTCCCCATCAGACAGAGTTCTCTGCTTTTTTTAAAATCATTGTCATTTGCTACAGCCATTTCAGCAAAGGAGAGCAGCTGAGAGTATATAAACACACGCTATATGTATATTTTATATGTACTATATTTCAAAGTCAAGCTTTGAACTCTCCCAGAAGAGAACGTTCCCACTATTGTAGCCACATTGCCCAGGCATTCCTCCTGCAGCAGATGTGGCTTTAACCACTTACCCCACAAGATGCAATGACTTCAGAGATGTTACAAATAGCAACACATTGCATCATCAAGTCAGGGAGTAGGTACCAAACCCAGCCCTTTGTTTCTGAAACACCATTCTGTATTGGTACATTTTTATGTAAACTTAAAAGAGGATACAATTTTCTACTTTTTGCCAGCTTTTCATCTTGCTGGTCAAAACTTCTGCACTTCTTCCACATGTAGAGGCCCTTCTTTCTGTGACAACTGCTTGAGACACCTTCTTTGAAGGAGAATGGGAGACAAAGCAGTGTGAAGAAACATAAGCACTGGTGCATGCAATCTGACACAACTAAAATCCACCTAAATGGGGCTTTTGCAACTTGTTGTCTTTGCACCTCCAAATATCTTCAAATAACCTCTTCTTCTGTGAGAGGTTTGTTGCTAGGGAAGTCTGGATTGGTCTGCAGCATGATGACGAACTGAGGCTGTTGACATGTATGAAAATACATGGCAGCAACTTTCTTCAAACTCTGTCAAATGCTGAACCTGTTTTTGTTTCTCCAATGCCACAAAAAAAACAAACCAAAATAAAACTCTACCAAAGGACACCAAGCTCAACAAGCTATTGTTTCCTTCTCTTAATTGCTCCAGCATCCTCCAGGAATATCTTTAGTGCTGGACTTCTATCACATAGCCTTGAGGAAAGCTTCATATCTTGCCTGCCTTACTTTTGTGACATCGAGTCTCTGAGTCTACAACAGCTCCATGTCAGACAGTGCCAGAAGTCCAGGCTGTTCCCACAGGAAGGCAGTAAAGCAAACAGTTTGAGAAACACTAGCCAAGGTGAGGAATAAGTAGATCGAGGCAGTTAACAGCATGCTCCTTCTGGATCAGCCAAGACTGCATTTTAAACCTCAGTGGTTTTACTTAAAAGGAAGCAACCAATAGGGTAACTCAGAATATAAAGAACACACTCCAATTTAAATATTGATGAAAAATTTCTCATGTTTGTTCACAAGTAGAAGTTTCTACTTAGTAAACCAGGTGAATGAAAAGGTTGTGTCACTGAATGCAAGAAAAACTTGAAGCTCTTCAGAAGAGAAGTGCATAATTCCTGCTGAGCATTGCATTCGCTGTAATCGTGGGAAAAGCAAGCAGGATAAGCCTGCCTGGAGACATGTCTACATTTCAGAGAAAAAACATGTCTTTTTAAACTTTGTAATCTGTTCTTCAATAAAAAAAGTATTTATTGTTAATATCAACAGATTAGCATGTAGCTTCTGTTAATGTTTGTTTATAAACAGCCACAATACAAGTAGCTTTAAATATCCAAGTTAAACATTTAGAATTATGATAAAACAGTAAGAAAAACTCTACTCACCAACATTTCACAGAGTCATAGAACAAATTACTTTTTATAAAATATACTTTACTTCAGTAGTAAGAGTATGAAAGAAACTGTATTACTTCAAAAAAGTTAAAACCTGCTCACTTTCAGAAGAGAGCAATATACAGATGAAAACATTCAAGATTCTTATTTGTGCAGTGTATAAAAAAGATGTAAGTTGCATGTTTATATTAATAAGAGTGGGAACAGCAGACATTAATGACATTACACAGCATTCTTACCCAGCAACTAGAACATATTTTCCATCTGGTTGATCCTTTAACCTTTCCAGCAGGGACAAACGTACTTTGGCTTTGGTTTGGCCATAGATCTCAATTTCATCTGTAAGCAATCCTATCTCCTTGGCAAGTACATCAACAGCTTTTGGACTCTGTGCTCGGGAAATCTCAATATCACTGGAAAAGAAAACAAATAAGGGCCAGGAGATTTCTCTCAGCTTAGGTGGTCGACGACAGAGCACAAAACAACAGCAAATAATCCAACAATGGAGTTATTGTAATGAGTTTTTCAATTCCCTCTCAGATTTTATTAACCAAACCTAAATATTAACTAACACCTAATATAACACTGAGAATCACGTACAGCGTTTGTTAATTGTTACAATTTCACAAAGAGCTCTTGTTTAATCAGGTTCCAAGTATTGCGTAATGCTTTCATATCAAGCTAGAAACATGTCTGCTGGATGCTCAAGCATGTCCCACTGGAATGGATGTCTCTGGGTTTGTTTTTCCCTTTTGTTCTCCTCCCTCACAGCATATCTCAGCACATACAATTTACTAAAAAGTGCATGCATTCCTTGGCCAACAGTCACACAAACACAATCGCTAACCCGAAGCTTGTGCGTGCAGCGCCTTCCATCCGAGGGCAGTGCCAACATCACTACTCCCCCATAAGGGCACCGAAGGAAACCAGGCATTTGAAGACCAGCTCATGCACTTATAAAACACAGCCAAACCAAGAATGGCCACAGAGCAGGAGTCTAAAGCACAGGGCACAGCCAAGACATCCAGTGAGCTTACAAACTACCTCCAGCAAGGGTGAGCAGCAGCTGAGGCAAGCGCAAATTTCCTCAGGGATATGGCTGCAGGGGTCACTCTATTGTATCTCCTGAGGCAACTCCTAACCTGGACAACCTGAGGTCTTTGGATTTAATACTCCATCATGGATTTTTCATTTGTGAGCTTGACCTATTTGCACATTATGTCCACATAAGCATGTACCAGCTGTAAGCTCCTGCAGCATGGAAGCCCAGGGGCTGGCACACAGGATGTGAAGAGTTGTCTCTTTGGGCTTTGAATTACTCACATTACCACAAAAACAACTTTAAAAATTACTTTCAGCCTAACCAGGCTAAATTTCTTCCTCTAGTCTCAGCTGATCACAGTATTTTTACGATAGAATCTGGCAATGGCATGAAAGCTCATGCTCAAGATGAACTTTCAAACATCCTGCAAGACCTTAAATATCCACCAGCGAACATAAAACTACTACCAGATCTCAACTCTGTGTGCATTGGCCATGCTGCATACACCAGCAAATGATCACTCTGTGCCAACTTAATTGCTTGCAATTCTTTGAGAAAATCCTAAACTGGCTCCATTATTCATTTATAGTTATTAGGTATCCCCCTTTTGCACCCTGCAGCTAAGTGAAACCCTGAAACCATCCATCCAAATAATGACACAATCCAGTACTACATGACAAGGAGTTACTCAATCACAGCACTAACCTGGAACCTGCTTTCTTTCAAAGACATACTAAGTGCATCCTCTTCCATAGAAGGATGGAACCTTTGGCTTCTTATGTGTGACTACAGATACAACTAGCCATAAAAATTTAACGAGAACACAAGATGGAGTGGCTTACAAACATCACATGGCAAAGATCATCTGAAGTTTTCACTCAGAACTTACTATGCATAAACAACTCAAGTCCCAGAAAATTCTTGCTAAGTTGGTGGTGGTGGGTCCCTTAAAGGTCTAAGAAAGGAAAATTTTCAGAGTGACTATTCTCCTATTAAAATAATTGATGCATTTAGCAAGAGGAGAAAGATGTAGACTAATATGACAAAGTAAATTTGTATATCTTCCTCCTACTACATATATTTTCCTAAAACACAGGAAATTAAAGATTTGGTCATATCTGGACTTCAGAAGTCTGTATTTGTAGAAGACTCTTTTAGTCTGACAATATATTCTCTGTATCAGAAATACCAGAATTATTCACTATATTATGTTATTCAGTATTGCTGGAGATGTGCAAAAGTAATTCTTCTGCATGACTGAAAACTGTTAAGCAAGAAGTCCATCACTGACAATGCTAAGTGATAATTTACAAAATGCAGAAAAATTTAAAAGATGGAGGAAGGCTCTACATCTATTCACCTGACTTTATTTTTTACTGCATACTCTAAGAAATTTTTCCATTCTATTTCCAATATATTTGGAAATGCTTCAACCTAGATCTCACAGAAATCAAAAAGCAGATGTTCTTAGTTTTAGTGCTTAAGCAGCTTTGCCTCAATTTCAGTGAAAACTCCATCTGTTTCCACACAACACGGAGTATTACTGTAAGCTTACATTTTATTACAGGATACTTTCCATCTGAAGTTTCTTTACATTTAAAACAAAAAGACAAAGCTATAGAGTTAGCAGATAAATGCAAGTCCTATTACTAATTATATAATATATATTATACTACATATATTATGGTGCGTATATATATACACACCATTATTTATTAATTATGCAATTATTTATGTACTAAACACACA
Organism: Hylia prasina; assembly: GCA_013397195.1. Classification (NCBI taxonomy): domain Eukaryota; kingdom Metazoa; phylum Chordata; class Aves; order Passeriformes; family Sylviidae; genus Hylia; species Hylia prasina. The sequence continues at coordinate 1,187,446 of VYXD01016806.1, forward strand.
ATGTCATAGAGTGTGTTGGGAATACTTTTTCTGAAAGTTTTTTTTTTATCATCATGCTCATTACATTGCATACTTTAACTTTTAATTGTATTATTTAAGGATAGCTGTTTTAGGCTTCAATTCTAGAAATGTTACATGCTAGCCCAGAAAAAGCTCAAGCATTTCTGTTCCCTTGTGCCCCTGGTTACAAGAGAAAACTCATTCTTTTGGCCATCTCTGGCTTAAATTACATTTGTGTCCATTCCCCTTAAACTGTTGGAAGAGACAGTGAAAAGTAAATCAAAATGCTTAGAAAATACAACATTTTGTCACAGCTTTCCAAAAAGGCACCAGTAGGATTCAGAATTACAGAACTACAGAGTGGCTGAGGTTGGAAGGGACTTCTGGAAGTCATCTGGTCCAATCCCCCTGCTCATGCAGGGGCATCTAGAGCTAGTTAGTTGCCTGTGTCCAGGTGGCTTCTGAGTATCTCTTATGATGGGCACTCCACAACCACCCTGCACAATCTGTGTCAACATCTGGTCACCCTCACAGTGAAGGAATATTTCCTGTTGTTCAAATGGAGCTTCCTGGTTTCAGTTTGTGATCACTGCCTATGGTTCTGTAACTGATCTCCACTGAAAAGAGTCTGCCTTGTTCCTCTTTGTATTATTTTACATTGTATTTAGACACATTGAAAAGATCCTCCTATCCTCCAGACTATACAGTTCCAACTCCCTCTGACTTTATTCTGGTGTGAGATTCCTTCAACACCTGCAGAAGCAGGTGTATCAATAAGCACAAAAAATGTTGACACTTGCCTCACTTTCAAGCCATTGGTTCCTCTCTCTGTCACCCAACACACAGCAAAGCACTTCAGCACAGTAAAGAGCTCAGGCTGCTTTAAATGTCAGAGATGTCAGCAATCGTGCCAAGGCAGACCTGAAATCCCTGAGGCCCAGACAGGGGCCTTGGGAAGTGAATGACAGGAACTGATTGAAAAGATTCTGGCTATGAGAATAAATATGCTTCCTGCTTTTCACACCCACACAGGAATTTAAAAGTCTAATACAGAAGAAAGTGCTTCTACTGAGGGAAGAAAATAAATACAAACTCAAATGCCACTGAAATCAGTGAGCCTTATGCACCTTTCTGCATAAGGGTTTAGCCATTAGGAACTTCTTGTCTTTTCTATTTCTGTTGGTGTTGCACAAGGCTTCTCCTCCCTTTGTCAATGAAACCTTCCAGCTTTAGGTCTTCATTAAATAAAGCTACCTTTATTTAATACTTAATTAATAAATTAACCATTTAATTTATTAATTAAGCATCAAATGCTTATCATCAAAGTAAAAATTGATAACAAACAGAAGCACATGGTCACAAAGAAGCATACCAGAGAATGGCACAACATACAGTCTACATAAGATTGAAAATTAATTAGGCACAGAATATTTTTAGGTTGTCACACTTGCTTACTCTTTTTAAAAATGTTTTTCATTTTGTTTTTGTTAAAAGCACTTATTACCTGGGCACTGGGGAGAGGGGCTGCAGTTTCAAGCACTGGAGGTCCCATTTCCTGTACTGCTGGGACTGGATCCATCGCTCCATGTTTTTTACCATGTTCTGGTTTTAAACAAGAAAACAGCACACAACAGCTGCATCATAAATGCTGAACACTAATTTCAAACAATCTCTAGAGTATGTTGCAATAACTTCTATGGCAAACGCTAACAAAAAATCCCCAAACTTAAAAATTTTTCCATTTCATGGTTTTAGACAAAGTAAGAGCCATTTTCTATTGTTTGACCACATTTCAAAAAGAACGACTCCATTAACACATAAGTGGCAGAGAAGAGTCCCTAACTGGGCATTAGAGACATTAAGCAGTTGGACATTTTATTCTGGTAAAATGGATAATTACTACTCTTCTCTCTCACCTTAAAAATAATGGAAGATACTCATTGTTCATTGACTGACTCACGCTGCTTCCAAAATTAAATAACAAACTTTTGGACTCTCTATCCATCTTAATGCAAAAATGCGGACAGATACAATTGATCTTCACAATCTTACCAGAGTGAGTGACATTAGCCTATTGACACAAGTGCCTCTGCCAAGCTTTATTGTATTAACCAGAATTATGAGATGTCTGATTTTTCATTTACCTTTCTCTAATTAAATGTAATAGGTATCACTCTATCTGATTAAGAGTCGCTATTAAAATGGAAGTCAGGTAAGATGTTTAAAAGAGCAAAACAGTTAAAATATAAACTGTAGAACTGATTTCTGCAACTTACAGGAAGAGCAACAAATCTACAACATTGAAAGGTACACTAACCTGCATTCTCATTGCTACTGCAAGAGAACCAACAGTCTTTTCAGCAGCAGGGTTGTTCTGCTGACCATAGTTGTCAGCAACTGAAAAATATAAAGTATTTCACTAATAAATCACAAATCTTTTGTGAGTGGGAGCATGTGTATTTGAAAGTTACGTCCAAATAAAAAATTTCTGAATGTTGACTTGGAATTTAACAATATTACTGACAAATTGTGGGTGGCTTCTTTAATACTTCAAATGAAATCACCCAGAAGGATAAGTATACTATGAAAATCAGAGAGTAACTGTATGCTCTGAAACATATTACACAAACCCACATGAAAAAAAATCACACAGCTGTTTCTGAAAAGCTACATACATTCTTAAACAGAACACCTGTATCAGCATGGTAAGGACTGTCTTGTCTTCAACACACACATTACAGTGAGCGAGAACAGTGAAATGATCACAAACACCGTACAGGATTATTGTAACTTGGAAAGAGTATATGCAAATTTTTTAAAATAGCAACAGTTGTCTTCATCAGCATGATATTATAAGTAGGTATTCTGGAGAGTCTACACAATTCAGAGTGACTTCAACTTCAGAGACAGTTATAATTGTTTCTATTGGCAATATATCAAATGATAATCATACATTAGCTACCCCAACTAAACGTATTTTGTCATTTTGCTGTAATCCTTCTTCTGGCTTGTTCTTTTGTTGCTGCTCATTGACTTTTATCTAGACACAATTTCTCCAAAATTCACATCCTAGTCTCTGTGGGCATATCAAGGCCGTAGCCATATTCTGAAGGGCGTAGACATAACTGTAATAAAAAATAACAACTGTACGCTGACAGCTTTAACCTTTCTGCCACGGGGGAACTGAAGTGCAAACCCTGACCTGGTCAAGCTCTTGCTCTGTTCACCCCTTCTCTACTGGTCATAAAAGGCTCACGTTTCCTTGCACAATCACCCCTCCCAACAAGGATCCCAGAGCTGCAGGGCACAGAACACTCAGACTGGAGACAGGGTGGCAGCTATAGCCCACTCTCCCACACCCATCACTGAGAGAGCAAGAGACCCTCTCTGCAAACACCCTCAGCCTCATTCCATGTGTTTCCGGACCCTTCCTCAAACCTTCCTGCCAGCAGGCATCTACACATCAGTGACAAAGCTAACCAAAGGAAGGCAGCAGTCCTCATATTAAACGCTAATTAAGAAAGTGTCTGAAAAGTCCTTCTACTTGCATTAACACTTGCAATTCAAATAAACCCTCAACAATTTCTTCTGGAGATGCTCAGCTTTAGATTTAGACAGAGGATTTTTACTGGAATAATCTATTACAGTCATAAGCTGACTCCTGTTGCTTTGAGACCGGGCTGGGAGAGCTGCCAAACAGACAAATGAAGTAGGAAGAATGAAGTTTAAAATCCCCTTTCAGACAGCTGTGCTTTACAGAAACATTTTGACTTTTTATGTTATTTGGCTTAAAATGACTATTTTTATCAGGGCAGAGCTAGCATGTGTGTAAATACATATTAGAATTAGACAATTCACTTCAATAATCTATTTCTCTCAGACTGCCTATGCTACACAGTCACCCCACAAATGACTAACCAGGCTTTTACAGGGGTGAAGGTGAAACTAGAGGTGAAAGTCATGCACGCATGGAGTTAGCAAGACAATCACAGGACTGCAACAGCTCTCTTAGGATAAATTTTCCAGATGGAAGGTGGAATAGCACTCTCTGCTTCGGACTATGGTCAGATCAGATGAACTTCAGACATTGTGCTCCCTCCTCTGATTCATACCCTATTGTGCAGATGAGTGAGAGCTGATGTCAGGTGCTACCTGTCTGCTCAGGCAGCTTAGAATAGAGAAGAGATAGGGAAATGATTGAATTTCCCACTAACATACGTAAACCATGTGGGCTTCAGCTTTCAAGTGATGCCAAAGGAGTTGGACATCAAATCCCAAATAATTCTGGCATCCTTAACGTTTGTTCAGAAATTTATTTTCATTTCCATATACTTACATATAACTATATTCCTGCAGGACACTACCAGCACTCATCTGATTCCAAGACTGTCAGTGCAACAGAAGCAGATGTTGCACTGCTAGAAAATTGCAGAATGTTTTAAAATTGTGGTAATTTAAAAATCTTTGATCAAAAAAAATTTTGAAAAAGATTTGCCTGTGTTTGGAGTGAGCGCTTTTATCTCTACCCTCCTGATGTACAACATTACATTTCCCCAATTCAGCTACATCCTTGCAAATTCTGAGTGCTTTTAAAACATGTGAGTGTGTTAGATGACATCTACACCCACACAAGCTGGAAATCTAGCCACCATCTAGCAAGAACAAAAGTTACTTCATGACCATTATTGCTTTCAGACTTCATTTAGCTTCTGCAACCCCACAGATGTTAAGCTGGACATTTCTAAAGCAAGAAAAAATCCAGAACAATTTCCAAGCACCTCAGCCAGATTCCATGGAAGTCAAGAGTCAGTTATAAGATTCAGTTTTTTCTCCAAGGTCACAACTAGTCCACAATGGGCTTTCCACAAACATCTTGCAACTAAACTAAGTGCATTCTTCCTGTCAGACACCTGTGTTTCATGTACCTCTCTAGCAGGCCTTGAGACAAACAGCTGGTAAAATGCATTTCTGCTGTAATTTCAAAGTTTCTCCAAGGTTCTGACAACCTCAAAAGCATAACCATAAAGACAGACAGACATTTGGTAGATAAGTGCTATTTAAATTATCTTGATAAAAATCTTATACTGTCTTTCCAAAAAAATGCAGTACTTAACAGAGCACATTGCTACAACTTGAAAAATGCAAATAAATGTATATGCTTATGCCAAACCTTATATTTCCTGCATTAGGAATGAATGTTACTGTGGTATGTAATGCAGTTTTTTTAACAACTCTCTTTCAGAGAAGGGAAACATTAGTATTATCTATAGTTCTTTAGAGCAACTAAGGCGTGAAGGTATCTAAGCCTTAAAATGTAGCATGCAGTTATACTGCATAACTTTTAGGTCTGTGAGGGCTCAGACTCACTTCTCAATGGAGAGGATTAGGTGTCTGAAAGTGGGACTTGCACCAGGCAGCACACAGTGCTGGGAGAGTCCAGTCACTCCTGGTGCCAACTCAGGCTGCATGGACTGGCTTATCCCACCCTGTCAGAACCAGCCCAAGTCTGTCACATAAGAGGTTTCTACTTGCAAGAGGAGAGAGGAGGGGAAAGGAGGGGAGATCCTTAAAATGAGGAGGGGAGGTCCTTTTAATTTATTTATTTAGAGGTATGACTGCTGTACCACCACTCCCTCTCTTTGCTATTCTTTTCCCTTTCTCCCTCATTCCTCTTCCACCACATAAGGCTGTGTCATACTGCTAGGCTGGGTACCTGCTGAAGAGACCTGTGTGCCAAGCCCTGCCCTAAAGGTAATTAACAATTATATCCAAAAATCCCTAGGGGAAATAAATGGGCATTAGAGATGCAAGGAGTCTCCTAGTCACTAGTCCAGGAAAAAGAAAACATGTATTATTTTGGAAAACTTGTGCAGCACCAGGAAGGGATAAGGCTTGGTACCCATCCTTGAGACCCTCAGTAGGATCAGAGATCTGCTTTGGGAGGTAGACAATGAGTATCCAAATGCCTTCAGATGATCAAGTGAATAATAACTCAGATCTCAACATCTGCAGGGTCTGTTCAAGTCAAGAGGATATAATGAAAGACATGGAAAGAAATCTATTGCTAAGGCCATGCTTTGCATGGGAACAGCAGCTGCTTTATTATGAGCCTGATCTTGCATTAGCTCTGCTGAAGCGTCTGCTCAATTTGCCCTTAGGGAATATCCATAGTTTTAAACCCATCCAATTACGTTTTCTCAGCTTTAGTCCATTTCTATGGTTTTGTATCAATAGATGTCAATCCAGTACACTTGTGATAAGATTTAAAAAAAACCCAGATTAACCAGTAATGCTATCCATGTACTTCCTCATTTTCCTACTCATTTGCAGCATAATCTCATTGGGATGCTGAGCAGTCAAATTCATGTACACACCAAAAATCTAGAAAATATCTAGAGATCTTCACAGAATTTTAAGAAATTTTACAGGAGAGGTAACATTACATGTTATTATTATTACTACACATCATTCTAGCAGCAGAGTAACTGCTGGGAAGATTCCTTAATTATATTCCCAAGAAAATTCTGTAACATTTTTTCAGCTGAGAAATTACTGAACACATACACCCTCCACAAGAAGTTAGGGGAAAAGGAAGGAGATGACTCCAAACCCTTTTTTGTAGGAATAATTACTGCAGGAAACACTCTGCCTCTTCTTAACTACACATGATTTCTGTACTCCGTCCTGCACCACTTTCTGCAGACAGTTTCACAGCACTTTGCAGTTGATATTTCTTCCCTTCTTCTCCTTTTCCCATATTCCAGATGAGTCCACAGAAGTCACAGGATTATGCACTGTACAAAACAGCACTACTACAGCTCATCTGATGACCCAAAAGTCTTCCCTCTGAACTCTCTGAATCCATTGGGTCATTGCTCATCTAATCATCCTGGAAGAAAGAATCTGTTCCATCCTTTCTTCTCTCACCTAACATCTTTTCCCTGTCTGTACATCAGAGGAAGGTGCACACACGCCCTGTACACACACACCTTTAAAGATGTGTGTATACACCACAGAGATGCAGCTTTTCACCATGCTGCCTTGTCACCAAGAGGCCACACACATCTCAAAGGCTCATTGTAAAAGAACTGTTACCTTTTATCACCTCTTACCTGACAGAAGACCACGAGCACAACTGATAATGGTGGTCCCAGGCTTTACCCAGCTCACAGGAACATCATTGGGTTTCGCGCTGCCGAACACCACCGCGTCTGCGTGACAGAGCTGGGGAAAGCCCAAAGCATCCCCAGGAACAAAACAAGCATTTAATCTTAGAAATACATACTTGGATACATGTCTTAAAAATATTCAAACTTATACAGCAACAGGCTTTTGAGCAAAGCTTTAAAAGACAAGAAGAACAAAAAGGAAGATCCAAACTGATAGTTTGATTCTTGCCCGCCATGAAACTTGAGAATAGCATTTAAAATAAAGTTAGGTAAACAAACTGTGAGATCAGGCAAATGAGGTCAAAGTAAGTATCAATATTTAATGGGGATTATATCCTTCCAAATAAAAAGTTCTACCATTGTCCTAAAGTCCAAAATAACTTGGAGCAACTTAAGAAAAAGAAGGGTTCAAAGACAGTAAACAGGCACTTATAAAGAGTGCAGTCTGATTGTCTCACAGTAGAAAACGAGGCCAGCTGACAGGAATGCAGGATGACCCCTTCTGCGAAGATCAGTGCCTTTGAATACCAATTAAAGCACTTTTTTCTTTCTCTGTTCATGTCTGCTAATCACTGCCCCTGATTTACCTCAACCTGGTAGATGTTGGAGCAAAAATGGTTACTACAAAGATTCTTATAATCAAAGACATAAGTGTATTTTTTCTACCATTTCCTCTGAAACAGGGCCCTTTACCAGTTACCACGAGATAAGGGACAGCACCAGAGGCAGACACATTAAGATACACTAAAAAAGCAAAACACAGACACAGCATTGCCTCAAGCCTGACTGTAAAAATTATTTCAGAAATACAGCAGTTTTGGTAATATTTTGGATAAATGCAAATTAATTTCAAGTGTCACAAACTCAGTGAGTCACTCTATGAATTGATTTGTGACTGACAAGCGTTCCAGCTTCTTTTTTGGCCAAAAGTGCTCTGACACAACCCTGCCCAACACTCTTGCCAAGAAAGAACAGCTACAAATCTTGTCAGGACAGCAGGTTTTTGGCACAGCTGAGCATCCAGGAGGGGAGAAGTACATAACTGCTGCGGAAATGGCAGAAAACTAAAAAAACTCCATCTTCCCCTCAGAGGACACAAGGATGGCCTAACCCTCCTGAAGAGATCCCCATGTGGAAACAAAGCCAGAAGTGTGGGAGAAGATTTCCTTGCTTGACAAATGACTAATGCAATGAGCTGATTCAGGCTTCAGTCACATGTCAGGCACCACTCCTGTGATTGCCTGTGCACAGTCATTCAGCCTTGTTCACACTGGTCACACTCCTGAGTCTGGTGCAAATATCACCTTACATGCCACTCCTAGAAAGCCTCGTAAGTCATAATGCTTGACCAGTGCCAGGCCAAATGATACTGAGAAATCTGCAAGGAAATCCAGGTAGAAAGATGCTGTAATGCCTCATGTACCAAGAATACCATACTGAAGGCACACTTTGCCCTGCAAAAGAAGGAAATCTCTACTCTAACAGTCAACATCAACACAGAGAAAAACTGATTTGTCTCAGTTACATGAGCACAGCCCTTTTCTTTGCAAGGAAAAAATAATTCATATTCCAGCAGTTATAAATCATCTACTGTAAGTCAAGATGCCTCTCCATGCAAAGCCTCTGGGACAAGGACTAAGAGCTTTGCACATCACTTAGTATCATGAATTGATGAACAAGTTGAGAGCTGTATGCACCAAGTAATAATTCTGATGAATGTTCAGCCAACATACTTATGACAGAACTGATTCAATGTAACTGTAATGTCAGAAAACTGATGGAACCAAATATTCATCTCTATGACTACCGACCCTAATGTTGAAAAATGTTTTTAACAGCTGAACACAATTATTTTTGTAGCCAACATTAACACTGGTTTGGATAGCTAACATCACACAGACCCATAAATTTTAGCAGAAAAGCAGCTGGACCTTTCATCTCATTGCCCTGCCCCACCTCCTTCATGAAGAAAGTTGCATCACATGGCAGCAAAGAGTTGTACCACACACTGATTTCTCAGACCCTTCCCCAGTGTGATTTCCTTTCCCTTATTTCACAAAGAAAACAACGTTTTATGTGCCGCTATTGAAAAAGTTCCTGCAGAGTCAATAAAACATATATATCACAAACATTTCAGAGAATTTTCTTCCCCGTGAGTATTTTTAAAAAGTATATCCAGAAACTGGGAGAGCAAGTCCACTGAAAGCAAAATACTTGTGTACAGAACTATGGATATCCTTGGAAGAGATTTATGTGATCTCCATCTCGGAATTTTAGTTTTACTTGCAAGAAGTTGTGCCCATGCCTCCTTTGCTTTTAGATTTTTCTCTCTTGCCATAATCTATTCTTTTGACTGCCTGTTTAATCCCTAAAGGAAGAAACAAGCCTTGGGATGCGTGTTCAGGGTCAACTCCTACATCAGAAACCGATCACAGACATGAGAGATGGAGAAGTCCTATGAAATAATCACATTTAGCCTCCCTCAGCAAATGCACTGCAGTCCCTGGACAGAGGACACAGAGGACACATCTGACAGGAACCAGATGCTGCAGGCAGCCGTAGCCAGAAGGTCAAGGAGATACCCATGAGGGAGAACATGTGGCTGCCTGCCTCATGCTTCCTGGACAGCAAGGCTCCATTCCATCAGGCTGGCCAGAGGAAGGAATGACAAGCATCAGGCCAAACTCCTCTTAATGTACTAGGCAACAGGCTGGAGACAAAGTAAGCCAATAGTCCAGTAGTATCCTGCCTTCTCACCGGTAAATATTTTTTCAGTTGGGAAGAGCTGTGCCAATAAATAATCTGCAACCTTACCTCATAATAAAATATGATCCCCTCCACCAAGATTTAAGTTGAAGCAGATTAAGAAGCACCACCCATTCCCAAGACAGAACGCCGAATGTTAAAACAACAATACAGACTTTCCAGCCAAGTATTAAATGATAATGGCACAAAGTAGCTGCATATTACAGATCACTGAAACTCCATTTTGCTGTGAAGTCTGCATAAAATTTTCATTTTCCCATAGTTAAAATGGGAAAAAGCTATTTTTGAATGCATGATCAAGTAAAATAAAAATTAAAAATTGAAATGTAAAAGCCCTGAAAGTCCTGAGTATGAAGATAGGCCATATAAAACTGAAGAGATGTGATGAGGAAAAGGAATCTGATTAAAAGCTTTTTCACAACTCTCCTTATGAAAAAAATCTCTTTGCATGTCAGTTTACAGATCAGGTTCCACTTTAACCACAGCTATTCTAATTACTTGCTGAAATCTTGAAAATTTTTTAAGTCAAGGACTAGTCTCAGGTACTTTTTCCATCAAGGCATGTTCTAATTACATGGTTTCCTCCAGCTTTCCCTGCCACATCATCCTGAATGTACTTGCCCTACACAGTGCATGTGAAAATCAAGGCCACACCTCTGCTGTGGGCTCAAGCCTGCCACTATGATCCACACTTTGGCAACTGCTCCTCCAGCTTACAGAGAGGGGGATACATTTCTACATTACAAGGAACAGAGATGATGTGCAGAAGATGTTGACGTGGAAATGCTTTGTCTACATCTTAGAAATGCTCATTTAGCTTCCTTCTCCTCTCTTCTTATGGGGTCCACGTCCCTCGTCTCCTGTTCTTTCATGTTTACAATACAAAATGTACTTTTCTGCCCATAACAAGAATCTTGGTCTTACCAAGACAGCAAAACTAGGACAGAAAATAGCTAAGAGATATCTAACAGTTTGAAGCTCAAGTGTTGTCTCTAAGGAAAAGCACACTGTGGCCAAAAGAAGTTATTTTTCAACCTGAAAAGGAAACTCCCATTCAACACTCTAGCTGAACCACTCTCATACTTTTTAACCTCGCTTTTGCAAACAACTTTTCTATTCTTAATTATACCTAGACAAACCAATTCTCACTTCTTTTACAACAACATTGTAAGACAGCAGCTCTCCTAAAACAGGCATGAGGTGATTCACACACAGACTACATTAAAGATGATGTGCTGAAATAATGACTGAGTTTAGATGACTGAAAATTCTGTTTACTTACAGGTACTATTACCCATGTTTTGGCAAGAAAATAATCCATTTTTTCAATACAAATCTACTTGAAAACGTCCTTTCAAACTAGAAAGCATAATTGTGACATAAGAAAGGATTAAACACATCAGTTGCCATTCTTCACATGTAATACGAAATTGACTTTTGAGGAGTGCCTATTTTAAAATTACAAGGGAGATGTCACTTAAAGTATCTCACTAGGTCATTCTTCAGGCACAATGTGTGAATGTGCTTTGAAGAGCTATCTACACAAAGCCTCACAGAATGAACATCTTAAATATTTCCTCTAAGATGTTTGTCTTTATCTCTCACTTTTAAACTTCTTTTACATTGAACATACCAATGCAAAAAGAACAATGTTTCTCAATAACTTTGCACAGATGTGCCAGAACCTTCTAAAATGCTTTCTTGCATTAGTGAATTATTTGAAAACCCAGGAAGCTCAGCAGTTCTGAAGGACATGGCTCAGCTATGCCATGAGAACTGAAGTCAAGCAAACCCAAAATGGAAGAAAAAGAAATATTAATAATCTGCTCAACTTAACAAAACAAGAAGTGGGCAGAGAAAAGAATATTGAAACTGTGTCCATTATTTCAGATCAAAGCAATGAAATGAAAATATACCATTAGTTATTTTATTCCTTTTTCCTGCCATAAGACAGAACAGACTTGCTTTAAAGGAGCACACTAAGTCAGACAGTAGATGGCATTATGCTGTTTGTTAGGAGAGTTACTCATGTATTTTTAAACTTTTCCTAAGGTGGACTAAAACATACTTCCTCTTGATCATTTGTCAAATATTTTTGCAAAAGTGCAAAAGAAGCAATAACAAGTCCATAGCAATATAAAACCTTATCCAAAAAACTTACAAACTTAGTGTTGCGTAACTCATTTAAATTAAAAGAATTTTCAAAGGAAACATTTGTTGTTATGCTGTCCTTTTTAAAAAGAAGAACAAATCAGCAGAGCTAGTCTAAGGTAATGTAGTAACCACTTAAGAAAGGCATTACATCATTAAAGTCAGGGTTAGTGGTTCAACACAAATAGGCCTGGCCAATGGATTACAACAAATAATGTTCCCCTACCCTCCTTTCCTGTTATATATTGCAAAACAAATGCATCCCAGTGAAAAAAATCATATTCTTCATAAGTTTATCCCCCATTTCCTAAATGAAGTTATTATGCTACCACAGGTTATACTTCCAAACAAACAAACTGTAGAGGTGTCCCATTCAGAGAAAGGAAAAATTAGTGTACTGTGCAGGAAAAACAAAACATGATTTGATTCTTTCAAGTCTTTGAAAAACTTAAACATCAACTAACACATTTTATTACTTGAAATTCAAATATCAAAAAAATTAAGAGAAGAAACCTGGTGAACATTAAAGCTGTTTTTCATAGCATTTTAAACAAGCAGAAGAACATAAATTCTATAATCATGTTATCTAACAACACTGTAGTTCAAATACAGGTTGCCACAGTACTTCATTGTTTGGTTAGAAATTTGTGCTCTGTTTCTGACTCTCCAGCTTCTGGGAATATGAGACAGGATAGTTTTCTCTGCGTGCATTAGATTTTATCAAGGAGCTAGAGTAAACTATCAGAGTGACATCCAGACAGGATCAGCACAGCTCTAGGATTACTGGTGACATGCTGTTCCAGGCTCACAGGTGAGGAAGAGGAAGGTAGGTTTCCCCCGGGCTCTGCTGTGCAGTCCCACAGGCAAAGTACAAACTCTTTACTGCCAAAAGTTAAAATGAACCTGGGAAGACTGAAGTGCATAAAGCCACAAACTTAGTCCTCCCATTCTGTTTCCCATCAGTGGCCTGCTCCAAGAGGTAAGCTATAGGGAATGCCAAAAAGCAAAGCATGATTATGGGAAAGCATCTGGATGGAAGGAAACAGAATTCTCTCCAGCTATTGACAGCACTGCAGAAGCAGCTCTGGGCCCAGTCCAGATTTTTTGCTGTGAACCAGTGGAAACACCTCTGGCCACCCTGTCACCCACCCCATCCAGCCCAGGGCAGTCCTCTAGCACAACCCCAAGCAATGAGAAATAACTGAGGAATGAGACATGGCAAGGATCAAGTTCGCAGCACTCCATCTCCCAGAGAGCCATATGTTTCCTAAGTGCTGTCAGTCACTTAAAAGCCCAGAGCTGAGACAAGCCTGACAAAAACATCCACAGCTGTGAAAACAAGGGTTTGCCAGAGAACTTTCTATCACAGCTGCTCGAATTTGTTTCCTCCTCCTGTCTGCGCCTCCAAAGCCGGGAGGTTGGACACCATCGTTTTGCCTTGGCTGCCACCCTGTGGCACATGGGCTGTCCCACACAAGAGCTGTCCCCAGCACCTCAGCCTCACTGGCAGCCAGGCCCTGGAGTACCCTGTGCTCCCATAGCCAGACTCTGGACCCTGCTGCACGTGCCCCAGCAACAGTGCAACCCCAGCTGGAGTATTCTGTGAAATCTGGGACAAGGAACATACTGTTAAGTTTCACAGGAAGTCATACCAACTTCTAAGTTGTGTCTAAAAGCTCTGCAAAAAGCAGCCAGGGCCACCACGCAAATCCTTCCGTTTAAGGCTCCTGAATTTCTTCAAATGCTTCTACAGTTCTCTTCAAAGATAAAGATGGGGGATTTCTTTGTCCCAAGAGCAACAACACCTGCAAACCTTTAGGACACCAATCCACTGGAAGTAATTTCACGCAGATGACAGTATCACAGGATGAGAAAAAAAGAGGGCATTTCTCTTGCACAGAGAGAAAGCAAAAGGGGGAGCTAAAACGTTTGTTGGACTCCTCTCGGGAACCTTGGTGTAAAATAATGAAGTTAGACCAGCTGCTGTTACATGTAATATTCTGGTAGAGGCCAGAGTTTGAACCATTTCTGAGCCAGAAGGAAGGAGAAAAGACCCTGAGCCACACCGGCTACCAGCAACCCCAGTGCTACCAATGACTGCAATGAGGAGTCTCCTTGGGAATGACAGCGAAGGGCAGGATTGCCAGGTGGACAGCAGACAGGGATGAGCAGCCAGTGGGGATGCAGGATGAGCCCTGGCAGGCAGCAGAGCGCTCACCTCACTCTGCAGCTGTGGGGCTCTCCAGTGGCAGCTGAGGACGGCGGCTCCCTCGCGCCGCAGCACGCTCTGCAGGGCAGCACCCTCTGCCCCACACGCTCCCACCAGCAGCACCTTCTTCCCACCTGTATGACACAAGGGAAGTCATTCAGCCACCCCCAGAGCAGGGCACGAGCACCAGCAGCTGCATGGAGCTCCCCCCAGGCCACCCACGGCTGCAGCACTGTGGAAAGGGCTGCAAAGGGGCTCAGACCAGGACAGCGCCATGTGCCTGCACAACTGCAGCAGCTGTGCCAGCACAGGCAGCTCTCCCAGAGCCCAAGCTCTTCCAGCCACACGTGTTAAGGAGTTGCCTGGTGACTCTAAATTCTAGTAAGCAAATACTGTTCTGGCTTTCTGGTATTTTGCATAAATCCTTTCATTCATGATTGTTACAAGTACATTTAACGTCCTGTTTACAGTTCTGCTACAGAAATCCTTGCTTCAACAATTATGAATCATTATAAGAGCGACAACTTCTGAAACACTGCCTTAAACCAACAGTGTCTTCACACACAGTAAACCTGCTTGGTTAAATCTGTCATTTCGGTGTCAGCACTGACCTAACACAATCCAAACCAAAAGATTTGCTTAGCAGCAATTTACAGGCAAACCTGGGTTTCTCCAACTGCTCACACTAATCAAAACAGTCAAGTGAAATCCCCAAGTGATGCTTGTATATTTTAAGACTCACATGTCTTGTGTGTCTTCACTGAAATTAAATCTGCTGATGGCAGCTAACCCCTGCCTAATACCTCAAATGTGTAGGCCTGAGACCTGTTTCTACAAATACGGCATTCAGATGCCACTGAGCAGGAGTCCTCCTCACTAGCAGGAGACAAATACATGTCAGGTGGGAAAGCAACACAAAATAGAAAACACAACAAGGTCAGATTATATTTGGCTCCCAGTCAGGATTAAAACTGAGTAAAATAGCTAGGCTAAAATTAATGTAGCGATTGTGATAGAAGGACTCACCTATATCTTCAAGAAGCTCCATCACAGCACACACTCTAGGGGGAATTAGACAGTCATAGAAATCACCATGTACCAAGCGTCCTAGGTTTATACTGGATAATCTGCAGTGGAAAAAATGTGGCAATTTAACAAAAAAAAAAAAGAGTTTGTGTAACACAAATCCCCAGCAATGCTTGTAACAGGGCTAAGAGCTAATCCCAAGAGTAAACATCTCTCACAAAAGCAAATCCTTTGATAGTCATGTACTGCAGCTAATTTGTATCATCCCACACCCCAGTTAGACAAACACTGAGCCTCAAGAGAGGCCAGGAAAGGGATCTGAGTTGGAATGGGTAACACGATCCCACAATACACAGGCAGCTCTTCACTTGTCCCCATGGGCTACCCACAGCACCCTGGGCCCAAACACTTCACTGAGACCAGACCAGAGCTGCCAGAGCCAAGCTGGCTGAGAAGGGGACAACCCAGGTGTTTCCACACTGCACTCCATTCTCTGCCATACAGAAGGATGCTCCAAATTTTCCATTCTCTGATAATCTCCACTGCTCCACATAACGGAAAGGTAACTAACTTGAAAGATTTTTTGATTTTTTTTCCTGACTTGAAAAAAAAAGAGTGAGTGGGATTTAAAAAAAAATGGTTATAGCCTGCCGCTAAGAGCAGGAAGGCTGCAAGAGCAGCAAAATGGGAACTCACAAACCTAAATTACACCAGCGGTCTCTTCAGAGAGCAGTACAACTCAGCACTGATTGGAAATCTGTGGTAATGGGTCCAAACTATTATAGCTTACTCTCTCACCACCAGAGAGTGCTGTAAGTTAAAACCTCTGCAATTTTTCCATCAATCCTTCTTGTGAAAGTTCACTACTTTGTGACTACCATTTATATTACTGAAGTATTGAAAAACCTTAAGTATCACTAGTATATCGGGGTTTTTTGGTTTTTTATTTGTTTGAAAGGACTATGCCCTGAACATACATTATGTAAAAAAAAAAAAAAGATAATGAAAAAAACTACTTCAGCAAAAGACTTCTCATTGATTCAGAGGCATCTTTTATCACTGCTCAATAGCAGAGCTAGACACATTGACTGAGGAATCCATTAATGAAAAGCACAGGGGAAAACTGATTTTACAGACATCAGGCTTGTGCCTGCTAATATTATTTCTCGGCGCTCCACTTACCCATCCACATCCTTCTCTGGTTTCACAGCATTTAATACTTTACTGCTATATAAGCTTTCTGGGAGGTCAAGAGCAAGGCCCTGCACATTAGGATCCTCATTAAATCTCAAGATTTCACTGACAATCTAGGAAATTAATAAAAAGCATTAAAGATCAGAACAACAGATAAAAGGAGAATCTGATTACAACGAGGTAAAACCTGTAATTTTTTTTCAATTACTTATGACCACCTTGGCTTCCCTTGCTTATTTCTGCAAATTCTAAATGAAAAAGCAATAACCTGCTCTACTCAGTGAGAGCCACTATTATCAGTGGCTTACCAAATTAAGCCACCCTGACTTTATTCTAAACATCTTGCAAAGTAAACACATATAGGTGACATTATGCTGCCAAAAGCAGTTTGTGTTTCACCACTCCAAACCTCAGCAAAAGCTTGTCACTGTAATGGATTCAGAAGAAACAGGACGCCTCAGTTAATACATAGTGCAAAACCAAAAAGGACCAGATCATGTCCCAGTACAGGGACAAAAAGTTGCAACACTTGAAATTACACAAGAAAAAACTCATTTCATTAAACCAGCATATCACACACACAGATCACACACAGAATCACTAGGTAGGATGAGACCTTCAAGACCCTTGAGTTCAACCCAGCCCTAACACCTCAACTAGAACCATGACACAGAGTGCCACATCCAGTCTTTTTTAAACACATCCAGGGATGGTGACTCCACCACGTCCCCGGGCAGACAATTCCAGTACTTTATCACCCTTTCTGTAAAACACTTCTTCCTAATATCCAACCTATATTTCCCTTGGAGCAGCTTAAGACTGCTTCCTCTTTTTCTGCCAATTGCTTGTCATACATTGTTACCAATTCTCCTTCTCAAAACACCCTGAATCCTAAGAGCAGTCAATTGCCTCCTGAAGAACTGTTAGGTTGAAAAGGCACCGCAGAGAAGTTTGTGAATTTCAAGTACTGAACCAGATGCAAGTTCAAGTGGTTTATAGCTGTCAGATCTGACATCTGAGACTGTACTACCTACCCTTGACTCCTTCTCCTCTAAAGTGTAATGCTGATCCCATGCCATTCTGCCATGACCAGAAAGAATACAATGGAACAAAAGACATCAAAGGTTTTTTAGGTGAGAAATGTCATGCAAGCATGTCTTCCCATCTTTATATATAAAACCAGTATGCAGTCATCATAAAGCTTTATAACAGAATTGGATTGACACCCAACAGAAAAGGATTATAAGTAGTTTTTGGGTTTTTTTTCCTTAACTAATACCAT
This sequence comes from Hylia prasina, assembly GCA_013397195.1. NCBI lineage: Eukaryota > Metazoa > Chordata > Aves > Passeriformes > Sylviidae > Hylia > Hylia prasina. The sequence goes on from VYXD01016806.1 coordinate 1,205,243, forward strand.
GCCCTCTTAAAATGCTTTTCTTGTAAACTATTCATTGTGATTGTGAACTCTATTACCTAAACACTTGATATGCAATCACCATTAAGCCAGAGGAATTAGGCAGGAGTTAGATTAGCATCAACTCTGAACCAGGAGAACGTTCTACTTTCATGCTAAACACAGACTACACAAGCATGTCATTGGTACAGAAATGCCTCTTTAGTTTCCTGACTCCTGAGGCAAAACCCAGGCATATCTCTTAAGGTCCTATAGCACTTGACAGCAACAGGACTGGTATACATTGCACTAGAAAGGATGAATGTATATACCAGTATATGGACATGAATACATCTGCATTTTTCCTAAAAAAACCCTGATATGCTACAAAAAGGTGGGGGGCTACACAGCAATTAAAACTTCCAGCTGTATTCTGCCTCCTGGGAAAGTAATTCAGTTTTCCATTATAATTGTATCTTACTTTAATTCAGCTTTCCATCATCACGGCCTTTAAATTACTTATAATAATGCAGGGTAAAGTAGTGTAGTATTAACTTGCCTTTATTGTACACAGGAAGTTGAGGCAAAACCCAATTGTGCATGGTATTGAAATCCCTCCCACTTTCCCACACCATGGAACACAACTGAGATGTGGATTTTAGTAGATGAAAAAAACCTGTCATAGTGAGTAATCAAGAGAGTAAGCAAACCATGATGAATTTTACTGGAAGTAACTTCCTTTAAATAACAGAAATACCCCAATTTTCTCTTTAAATACACAGGTCAGCCACTTCTAAGATACTACTTCAAACTAACTGCAACTCCTGCTGCACAGTCACTGTATTTTACCTATTTCCTGCTGTGTTATTCAACAGATAAAACACGTTTACCAACAACAAAGTGTATTTGTTTTTCATTTCAAAAGCCCACTCTTCTTAAATGCATAGCTGACTATCCACAATCTACAAAACTTCACAGTAAATTCCTTTCAATGTATCTGGAAGCAGTTCTTAAGATTACACTGCAAGGCAGTAACATTTTAAGAACAAAGTGTACCGAAAAACAAAACAGTACATGGAGCTCACAAGCCTGCAGGATTATCAAACTTGCCAAGCACAAGGAGACCAGTTGGGAACAGTGTCATCTTCTACTATACATTCCTTCATTGGTTTAACTTTCACATGGTTTCTATATTTAAAACATTATTGATACTAAGTGCTGTGCATTCAACAAGGTAAAGAATTCAGGCCTCTAGTGATTTGGGGTGGATGTTTGTTTTTTAATACCTAATTGAAACACTAAAGATCAATAGACAAATTCAACACCCCCCCTGCTTCCCCTCTCCCTTCCTCATATAATCATATAATCTTTAATTTCCCTGAATAAACTGGGTAATCATCAGGTACAGTCACAGGAGCAACTGTGGGATACCTGAGCTGGTATGGGGTTAAACACCAAGCACAAAACCAAAACATTACTCTATTGATTCTGCCCCAGCTTGCCAAGGAACAGCAGACATGCCCATTAATTCTCTTTTTTCTCACTCTGGCCAGTAAGGGGATAATACTTACTATTAAAACCAAGGCAATCCTAAACCTAACTTGAGTTACTAGAGGTCAGTCAAAATAATAATGAAGGTCAGTAATAAATAAAAGTTTATGACAGAAATGGAAAAGGAAGACTTTTCATTTCAGGTACTTCAGTTACCTCATCTTTGGTGCTGCCTTCAGGAAGACAGATGTGAATAACACGTAGACCAATCTGTTAAAAGAAAAGACTTACAGTTATCAAAGGCAAGTAGCTCATGATTATTAACACATGTGTCAGCTAAAACTTACCTCTTTGGCAAAGTTCTTGTTTGCTTCTTGAACCAACTGGTCATTATGTGCCTTGGGGAACAAAACAGTAACTAAGTTTTAAAATAATATATTTAAAAATGAGTACACTAATGCATATGTCCATGCAAGAAACATAGTGATAATGTCTGTGTCTAAAAGTATTCAAACCAATAAGAAACAAATCTAAGAAAGAAGAAGGCCATCCCTGTTAATTCCATATAGTTCAAGACTGCTGACAGTGATAAAAAAGAGCATTTAAAAGCACAGGCTTCATGGAGAGGGGCAAATCCTGTTAAAGAAGGCTTTGCCCTTTATCCTCCAGGTCCCTTCCTGCACTGCCAGCATTCCTGGCACTACACTACCAGCATCCCACTCCCCAAATGTGGCAGCTGGTGGTGAGTGGCAGCACAGAAGCTGCTGCACTGAGGACACTGTGCAGAGCTCACACTGTGCCAAGGAAGAAGAGACAGGTTTAAGGACAGCTCAGCAGCTGCTCCCCTGTGAGAGTAAATGTGGGACTGTACCCCTACACTGACTGCTCAAGAGGTTTAACTGGGATGGAGCATATGGTAGAACCACACTGTCCCCTGTAATGTCCCTGCTGCTGCAGCACTGACAGGGGAACACTTATCTTGTGTGAGTGCAGAAAGTCTCTGCCCCAAACCAGCTCCGATCAAAACCCACTGAGCAGCACAGGTGAGGCCAGAGCTCAGCACGTGGCAGAGTGCAAGGACAGGACAGGAAGTGCAGGGGAGCCAGTGGTGCTCTGCTGAGCTTTGCAGGGTAACAGCTCCACTGTTAAGCAGGATCTTGATGCTTTATTTTACTTTTCAGCACCAAAAAATTAAGAAGCACCCACCAATCATTTTTTGCTGCTGCACAGCCCCAACCGAGGTTCATTATGGGAAATAAGCAACACAGGTATCAATTCTGGCATCAATTCAGATTCAGTTGACTCAAGAGAAAAAGGACAGTCCTAAAATCATTCCACTGCAGGTTCAGTCTGCAGCCCCTCATTCCCAGTCCTGCTGCAGAGGTGGTGCCCTGTCATGCTGGCCGCCGTTACTCACGAGTGACTGGCAAAGGAGATAATTTCACTGCCCCTGCTCTGCTCCTCTGAGCAGCACAAACCTTAAGGCTCTGCACATGTTACTGGTAGAGCAGTGCATGGCAAGAACATCTGTAGACCAAAGCAAGTTTTCTTTGCACCAACAAACACACATTTAAAACGGGCTCTGCTTCACTCTTCACAACCAGACCAGTGCTAGAGGGACTGGACAGCTGGAGAACAGAGCTTGGGTGAATTTTACCCAGAAGGATCTAGGCCACATGGTCCTAAAGCCACCTCATGAGGCAGATCAAGTGTCCAGGGGTAAACAGGGACATCCCTTCCATTGTGCCAGCAGAAAACATGCATGTGGCCATGCAGAAAACCAGATCCAGGAGACAAATGTGGTTGAAAGGAAGCCCCTTTAGACCCCTTGGGCTGGGGTAGTCACAGTCCTAGTCCAGATCATGGTGCAACTGGATGGAGACTAACAGGAGTGAGAAAAATCAGGTCACTCTTTTTCTAGCAGTCCTTAAGCCTTAGAGGGCTCTATGAAAATGCAGTTCTCAGGGAGGGTGAGAAATGGGAGAGCCTGTTCAGATAGCCTCACTAGAAGACCTTCTGAAATAAACCTGTTGCTGCATTACTTAGATTCACTATCAGTACTTAAAAAATACTTACAGCTGGGTTTTAAACTTAAAACCTTCTGGGTCAGAGTTTCAGTGTATGCCCACTCAAAACCAATACCACCATCCTAGGAAACAGGACAATAACATTTTTGCCAGCATGGCTCTGGGTCCCCTCTGAATGATAAACATCCCTAGTTTTGTGGCTTTCAAACCTTAAGAAATCTAAGGACGAATATTTTTCAGCTTTGCAGGGATACCAATCCTCATCTCTGATTTTAATTGCCTATCAAAAATGGTGCCATCAGTGGGATGAAAAGCTCTTCACAGCATTAGTAAAACAATGGTTCTCAACTCCTGCAAGATCATTTCACATCAGAAAATGCTGCTACTTCTACAGGATGCTGACACTTTACACAAGGCACTTATTTCACACAGACCCTTCTGAGCTGACTGGGACTTTTTAGTGTGGTTTTCCTGCCCTTAGAAGAGCAGGAAGACATTGATAAACTGTAGCTACCCACAGGTAACATGGCTGACAGGAAGCAACAGGGTCTTTCATTAATACTGGCATTGTTATTTCAGGGTGGGAAGTGAAGGGAGGCCCACATTTTCAGGCACATAAGCACTTTCCTCAGGATTGCAAAAAAATCTTCAAGCTAAATAAAGGCTTGAGAACACTACATTAATTCAACTATTAAGTTAATCAACTTAGACAAGCTGTGAGAAAAAGTGGTCCATACTTAAAATGAGGAAGACTGTTAGCAAAAGGAAGAAGGAATAAAACTGTTCCTTTCCTTTGCAAAGCTTTCCCAGCCTGAAGTTTGCTGTCACTGTTTCCAGCCTGAAGAAGGGCAATCTACTATCTGGTGGAACTACCTCATCCTATTGCTTTGCTTTATAATAAAGACATTATTCTTTATTAAAGAAAGGATTAAAATTACTTTCTGCATGGTGTGCTTCTGAAATTTCAGACAAGTAATGGTACCAAAGGGGACCTCTCACAGCCAGTGAGTGCACAGACATTCTTTACCTGAATAATGGCAAGTGTTGGCTCAAGCCGAGGGTTTTCTCTCTTAAGAGAAGCCAAGGAATTCTTTGCATTCTCGGTGACTTTTCTGCAACACAGTGACAAGCAAATCTTTAACAAAATAAACCCTCCTAACATTAGTTGGCAGAAACCAACGTTAGTCAACAATGTAACAGAAATGCTTGGGTACATACTTTTTAATCTTCAAAATTATGGTTGGATGTGAATTGTGAGGGCTGGTGTTCAGCAAGTAGGTGCAGAAAACATTGACAGGCCAAGTTTTTGCGGTTTTGTTTTTGATTTTGTTTTTTAAATAGGTATGTGGGGCATTGCTCTGACATGCCCAAAGCTTTATAGCTGTGCTAATTCATGAGAAGGCTTGTCCAGCCCCACCATGGGAAGCGCATCAGGGAAGCACCACCCTGAGCTGTCTGATCAGCTCTTGGGTCAGGTGAGTCCTTCGTTTCCATACCCTTGGCCAGGGCAGTAACAGATGCAGAGCCCTTTACAGCTGGGGCTGCCACGGCTTAACACAGGCTACACCAACCCCATGAGCAGCAGACCAGCCACTTTCGTGGACGCCTTTCAAAACCACTGGCAGAAGGGAGACAAGGCAGCTCTGTCTGCCACACTGCTTCTTGGAAAAACCAGTGACAGCCAGGCACTGGGAATGCTTTCTGGAAAAAAAACATCTGGGTAAGTGGCGGCCAGCTCTCTTCTTACCTTTTGCGTGTGCAGATGATACTTACCCAACTGGGCAAAGAGGAGACCCCCCTGAAATATGTCTGTCTGTCCCCCACAGCAAGGAAGACAAACAGAGGAGAACAGCCTGGAGTAGATTTTTGGTAGCTCCTGCACTTGCAGAAGCCAATGACCAGGTCAATTCAAAGCCGTTACAAACTATCCCGTCCAAGGCTGATTCAGGGGTCGGGGGGCGACCAGGGACACGCTCTTCCAGGCACACATCTGCGCACCTCCTCACCTGAGCCACCGCCACAGGACG
>VYXD01016806.1:1224253-1292752 GCA_013397195.1 Hylia prasina
TTTTTTTTTTTTTTACCTTGGCAGGAATTTTAGCAGGATGATTTTCTAGAATTAACCTCTTCAAGTGAAGAATCCAAAGGCGCTTGTCTTGCTGCGACTTTGCCTGATAAAAAAATTGGGCACCATGAGAAAAATGCATTCCTGAACTATGCAGAGTCATAAACACCATATGGACATGAGCCAGGTTACCCAGTGGGCAAGGAGGTTTCTGTCGTACCTGCACAGTATGTTGCATCTTAGGATTTTTGTAGTGGAAGACACTAAAGCTAAGTGGTTCCTTTGGTATTACTTCAACAAGCATCAGGTTTCCACACTGCAGTGAAGAGAGGAAACAATGTGAATCACAGAGGAGTTTTAGGGGGACCTGTAGACAGCACATTACCACCTGCTCTCTGACATACCAGTATGTGAGCTTTGTATGCAAACATTTCATCTCTCTTTTTTGTAATTAGCAGCATCTTGTCAAAGAGGAACAACGTGCGCTCATTTTTGGCTCGCTGAATGCGGAACGTTCCTTCTAACACCAGCTCCCCGTAACTCGTGAGGTCTGGCCCTTTCCAGTTAGTGAGCAGACTCTGTATCTCCTGCAACAGATCAAAGAACAACAAGCAAAATTAATTTCAGAGATCTTGTTGAAATAAAAGGCCCAAACGATCTGCTGAGGCCATTCCCACTCTCCTATATAATGTTTAACATCTAACAACTGAAAGTCACCAGACACCAATCCTGAGGTTGGTAGGTTATCTGTAATACTGCAGCCAGGTGCTTGGAGGCTCACTGCAAAGCCCACACTAAAACATGCCCTGAGTCCTGGCTACTGGCTGTGCATGGATCCAGCAAAGAGCCCCAAACTCCCTGGGGCAGCCTGTAAAGAAAGAGCACAACCTCTGCTCCCCTTGCTCCCAGAGACGGAAAATCTTCTGTAATTCAGTCATCAGTCTCTGTTACACTCTCCTCTGTGTCCTCAAACAATCCCTCTTAATATTTCCCTCTCACCCTGGGTATCCTCCTGAAGTTGCGTGGTCTCCCACTGAATGAATTATAATGCCATGTCCATATCCTATAGGTCCATCACAGAACACACTTCTGTGAGGTGTTTAGATTGAAGAGATGATTCCCAGAAGACTAAAGGACCAGAAGTGATTCAGTCAACTGAACATCTGAATATTTGCTTGTATATTAATGGTTTGTGTAGATACTGTGGATATTTCTCACCTTATTTATGAAGGAAAAAAAAGGTTGGAGAAACATCTAAGAACATCTTCACAAGACTGTGTCACTTAGCTATGACTATTCTGTTTCCTTAAACTGCTTGTGTATTCTGTCAATGGCAATGACATAGGACTTAAGCATGGGACATCAAATTCTAAAAGCAGGCTAAACTTTTAGCTAGGGAACTCTTTAAAAACACCCATCAAACTTTAAACCTGGCAGCATTAGCAAAGCAGGGACAGATTGCCTCATCCTAGGCAATTGGCCAGTCTAGGACATTAGACTTTAATAGAGCTTTCAGCTGGAAAACATCCCACTCCATTTAAAGCACCAACGCAGGCTAAAGTGTTCACAGGAATAAAACCCCAAAGCAGCCCACTTTAGACTATACAAAAAGCTGTTAAAAAAAAAAAAAAAAGAAAGAAAAAAGAAAAAAAATTTTAAAAGTTGCACTGTATCAGATCTCTCCAGGAACTTGTTAATAAGTCAGGATACTGCACAGGAATCAAGTCCACCACTGTTGAGGGACACTTTGTGTAGGAACTGCTGCTGCAGTACATGCAGACCACATTGCAGTGTGAGAGCTCACAGAAGGCCTATCATACGGCTGCAGAAACAGGTTTTACTTTTTTAAAGGGCAACTATGAATATAAACATTTTACACAACCCCATACATTTGCCAGCTGAGCTCAGTAAATAAAAAAGGCCTTTTTTTTTTTTTTTTAAAGTATTTAACCTCTATTTATTGCTGAATATAATTACTCAGATTTATAGCGGACTGTTGTTAAAAGTCATTAGCATGCATTTCCAGCAATGTGTGGCAAAGGTTACCCTGCTCCAGGCAAGACATTGTCAAATTTTCCTTACACATAAACAATAGCAGCACAAAAAAATAAACAATCATTTAAAAAAAACCCAAAACACAAAAATGAACAAAACCACAAAAAGGGTGAAAGAATTCATTGTATGCTAAAATAAATGGGCAAAGAATTACATGATAGGGATTTCTGAAATGGGATAAGCTTATTACTCCCTTTTATAAACTAAAAAATCCCCCCAATTTTCTTAAAGTGATATAAGTATTGAAAGTGTAACATAAAAGGAACCTGGAAACAGAATGAGAGCAAAAACTCTACAAAAGAACTTGCTCTTGATGCCAAAAATTACTCAGGGTGTAGCTTTTGTTTCTGCTCCCCAAAAAATCTTCATTTGAAGTGAAGTCAGAGTTTTTCCAAGTATCATGTTTCTAGGTTTATGCTTTTCACAAAGCAACTGATAATGAGTTTTCTAAAACCCAAGAGGAAAGTACTTAAACAAGAATCAGCAAAAGAAATGCCTCAAAACAAAATTAATCAGCACAAAGGGAAGAAATCGGAAACCACAGGATTTCTGAACAAAGCCATGCCCTAGGGTTGTACAGCCATGCTGTACAATTGAGGGAAAGGAAGAAAGAAGAGTTATCTTAAGTTCCATATTACAGCAAAATAAATGCTTTACAGGATGCTGCTTGTAGGTTAGAGATGTCTGAGATTTTCCTGCAGCGTTATGACCATGGTTTCCAAGATCAAACAGCCACAGGCAAGCTCAACAGGAGTCTAAATTATGACTGACAAAGATTAAAAGAAAAGATAAACTCAAAAATGTTAATTGCATATATATTGACAAAATCAGCTCACAAACACCCATAAAATCTCTCTGGGAACTCACCTGGAGCCTGATGGCATGTTCATGTTTCCTCTTCATGTCATTTATATGCCATGCCACTCTCTGCATGGTATCTATGGCATCCAGCACCACATCATAGCCCTCAGTGTCCTTGTCAAGGTGGTTTTCTATTTCCTAAGACAAAGGGAAAACAGAGTCCCCTTATTCTTAAGTGAACTTTCCCAGTCGAATGCAATACCGTGTTTTTATCTGTGCACTGCAATCACGCAACAGCAACGTTCCTGCCTTTGTTACTGATGCATGTTGCTACCAATGTGATTAATACAAGATGACAAAGTCAAGCCTTTGGGGTCAGTTTAGCAGCAAGTACACTTAAAGCAGACAGTGTGAGCAGAGAGGCACAGAAAGAGAGGGCAGCACACTGAGAGGAGATTTTTCAGACAGCATTTAATGGCTTTCCTACAACACAGAACATTTCTACACACTTACAAAACCCTGATGGAATTACACTAGGCATTGCTTTACAGTTGGACAGCAGAAAAGCACCAGGCATTTAAAATACGGATCAGTGTCTTTACACTTCACTAGAACATGACTCTCTAATAGGAAACATGTGTGGAAAATGTTAACAATAAAGCATGAATTTCCGAAACTTGCTTAATTCAATTCACTGAATGTGGAAAGAGTTCCCACTTCCTCCATCATTCCTCTCCACAAAATTCTTAGCAGTCAGGGTGTTTATGTGTATTTAGTCCTTCTTTCAACCACCCCCAGCATTGCAATATGTGGAAAAACACTGCTCTTCATTGGAACAATAAATTTGTGTACAAAATGTTTGTTTAGTCATGACAAGAATTTTCCAAACAACTTCAGAATTACAGACCAGTTTTCCAAAAAAGTGCTAATTAATTGGATGCAAAGACTGATGCAATGTGTCTAAAATAATTACCATAAATTCCCCACTCCAAATAGATGCATATGGTGTGAAGTGACAAAGACAGAAAGCCTCCACATGTTGAAATCAAATACCCACAAAAGGAAGAGCATTTAAGGAAAACCAGAACCTTTCTAATCACCAGGGCAGGAACTCCAACGTGCAGCAGCCCTAAACTAGGTACATTTCTTACGTGCAAAAGCAGGTGGTACTTGAGGATGCGTTGGACAGGTTTCAAGAGGTAAGAGCCCAGGGGCAGAGAATGCTGCAGTGCTTCTTGCCGCTCTCTGAAGAACTTGGCCAGTGCCTTGTTCCTCATGCACTCTGTCAGCACGGCCACAGACCTGAAAACATCAATACACGGCTTTAAGACACTCTCTTTCCATAAGTCTGTAGACAAAGTAAAGAATGGCTTCCTTTTTAGCTTGTAAAAAAGGGCGGCAGGTTCCCATTCTAATAACTGCTGTTTCTGTTGTTTGGTTTGGCTTTTTAAAAATTTATCTTGTGCATTCAGCTATGCTCTCCCTTGACATGGAACCAGTCTCTCTTACTGGGAATTATATAAACAGCATTGCAGAATAAGATCATCATTTTCTAAAGAAGGGTAAAGCAATGAACCACAAGAATAGACTAAACAAAACTTTAGATAAACAATTTCAAAAATTTATAATTTTTTTTTTCTTTTTTACATAAGAGGTAAATTCCCTCCAATTTAGGAAGGGAAGAAGTTGATTCCCCCGCCCCAATAGGGTGGAACTTGCATTACACAACAGGCCAAGGGACAAAGGAAGTAAAGGAACCCATAGCTCCTACCTTGGGTAGTTGGTGCAGTACTGAGTATATATGTGGAAATCTTCACTCTGCACAGGGAGGAAAAGTTTGCATATATTGAGATTTGTCAAACTAGCAGCTAACCTGTGCAAGATAAAGATGATGTCAAGACAACACCTCCCTCAGTTCCTGATCAATGTGTTCTCTATGTTCACTGTGATAGTCCTAACACAACCAGAATTTAATTTCATCTTTTTTGGTGGGGGGAAATTTTTCCTTTACTTGAAAGAAAAACCAAGAAAACCTACACAGAGATAAACAAGTGACTTTGCAACAAAGCCTCCAAGGTACCATATGAAAATCTGTGCATCTCAAAAAACCCCAAAAAACCAAAACCCCAACCAAAACACCATCATTACACATATGTCCTTCAAACAGCTGGCTGCACTTATCCAGTATTTTTATGTGCTGAAGCACACCCATACAATAGAATTGCAGAATATCCTGAGTTGGAAGGGACCCACAATCAGCTCCTGGCCTTGCACAGGACGGCCCCTACAATCACACCATGTACCTGGTGTATTTACTGGGAGAAATAAGTCTTGCAGGTTATGTTTGGTGTGCCATTTTCAAGCAATTATAAATACTTTCACATGTGAGCACAGTCTAAGCGTGAAATTAGAAGCCACAAAAGCAATTTTTTAAAGAAGTAAATTATGTGAAAGCAGACAGCTATTACCCCAACAAGTTGTAACTAGATCTGGGTGGGTTTCCACACTTGCCTGTCACACTGAAATTACTCAAACTTAATGCTGATAAGCTTCTCAGAGCTAAAGTCTGAGTTTCATTTCTTTCTTCCCTGGCCCATTATTTTTTTCTTAATAATAATGATTTAATTCTATGCAAGAACTGATTTCCAGACAGAATCCCATGTGCTCTATGTCTGCATCTGCTTAGGAACTCTATCCCAAACAAGACACAATTTCTGCAGCTTACTGGAGTCCTAAAGGCTAAGAAAGCACTGCAGAATGGCAAAGTGTTCCCCATATCAATCACTTTTTCTTTCATAAGCCCTAGACAGATAAAACACAATCCTCCAGCAGTGAATAAGACCCCAGTTTCCACTCAAAGCATCTTCAGAATGGGCTCTGGCATTCTGCAGCACAATAGCTGTGCTCCATGAGGGGCTGTCTCCCAGGGGTCACTGCTGGTGAATGGCAAGACCAAACATCTGCATTCACAGAAGGCACAGTGCTCTGAGAAGCACCACCCCTGGGGAGAGGGCTGACACAGGCTGTGGCTTTTGTTTTTCACTGCTGGGGTTTGGTTGTTTTGCATTCACCCATTCATCAGAAAGAGCCATCTCTGGCACTGCCCTTTGCCAATTCCAACAGCACCGGTCCCATCCCCTTCTCCTGGGGGTAAAGCAGGTTGTGCCATTCATCTCTCCACTGAGCAGTGATCCATAAGGACCCTGTATAAAGTAAGATGTTACCCTGCAGGAGTACAAGTCATTGCAATTCATTTTGGTATGTCTTACTGGATTTCAGTATTCACTGTTCTGGAAAAAACAACTCAAGCAAACTTCTAATAAATGTTTCCCCAGGAGTTTGTGATCCCCATTTACTCACTGGGCTGGTGGGCTGTAAGCTTATTAAACTGCTCTTCTCTTAGAAACCAACAAACCAACTAAAAGTAGTCTTGATACAAATACAGTTGCATAATTTAGCTTGGTTTTTCACACTTGAACTAACTTTATCATCGCAGCTAGTTTTTGTGGCAGTGTTACCTATGTCCCATGTCCACATGCAGAGGAAGTGAGCCTGTGTCACAGCCAGTCCCTGTCCACGCTTGGAACCCCAGCCACAGCTCCAAACTCTCTCCATGCAAAATGAAGAATTTACAAACCTCAGAGAGCTGCAGATATTACACTATGTAATTTTCTTTGACAATCACTACCAAACCAGCCAGTACTCAGAATAAGACAGGGTGCTTAATAGAGAACACTAAGGTGAAATTCAGTATGGTGAAAAAATGTAATTTATTTTATTTACACATATATTAACTCAAAGTTTTCATTTAGTGGATTTTGGTATAAATTTTAATATATTCCCATGGCTATGATAACAGGATAATACAATTTACAGAACTACATCGTAAGCAGAGTGAAGAACATTTTGAGCCAATTTTTTTTATGTTTCTATTCTGTTCATATCACATGATCATTCTGCTTTTCAAACAAAACGGAAAAGAGCACCTGTTGTGAAATTTTAACCAATGAAAGTACTATCTGTAAAACAAACAAGGTCAAACACTTCAGGGTTACAGAGTAGGCTGTGTGCACATTCCCCTCAAAATCAAAAGCATGTCTGAAATCCCCAGGAGCCTTTTCACACTCTCGCTCTTTGGTTTGGGTTTTGGTTTAGGGTTTTTTTAGTCAAGGTCAGAACCACTTTTAATGGTTTGGGTTTTTTGGTTTTTTTTTTTGTTTTAAAAGAATTTTTGTCTAGCTAGTAAATGCAACAAATTTGTATTTAAAAAAAAGATAGTTTCTTATGCCCTCGATACCTCTAAACCTTAACAACAGTTTCACTATCATCCCTGCTTTCAGAGCAGGCATAACACCAAATTCCATACTGCACTTACGTGTATGCTTGCTACAGTGAGCCACAGCTCATTTCACCATCAGAAACCATCAGAGAGCATTTACTTTTACTGAGCAATGCAAGCATAGTGCCAGGAGAAAGTCAAGTACATGTGTTTTGCCTCCAGGATGAGATTGTTGATACGCACTCAAACTTGCAGATCCCTTGTGAATCAACATCATACACCTTGCCCAGGCATTGGCCAGGTTCATGTGAACATGCTGGGAAAGCAGTCAAGAGAGCCACTTCCAAGAGAAGTTCTTCCTCATCCTGACAAAACTGCACTGCTCAGAACAGCGGCAAAAGAAAAACCAGTAACTAAAATGGATTTATTATTTTTCCGACTACTTTCACAACCAGCTATGCTCATCAGTATTTCCTCAGACATTTCCTTAAGTAAGTCTTAAACTTACTCAGCTTGAAAGTAGTTTTGTTCACATCAACTGTCTTCAGACCAGATTAAAACTGATCTCCGCATGGAGACTGGAAATGCTCCAGAGATCATTTTAAATCTGGGGGCCCAAAGCTGTTGCGGCAGAAGCTGCAAAAACCTGAGACTCAAGCTGAGAGATCATCCACACTGATTGCAAGTCCCTCTCAAGAGCAAAGCCAAGCATGAGCAGACCCCAGCTATACTTGTACTGGTGCCTCACCCGGGAAACAATTCACTGCAGATCTCCTCCACACGCATTCCAGGTCTTCCCTCAACTCTTAGTGCACTGTGCTTTTCTATAGCCATAAAAGGCACTTTAAAAGAAAATGGAGACTGAGAAAATGGGTGGAGTCAGTGTGCAAACTGAAGCCAATTGGCTGGATCTCCTCTTCACTAATGAGACACTAGATTAAAGTAATTCTCCCTTTCCCCTCAGTTAAGCTGTTACTGTGCCTTTCAGAAAACATATGTTCTGAATTTCTGGGGGGCTGAGTGAGAAGAGCAATATGCCAGAATTCAGCTTTCCTTTAAGACAAATCATTTACATCTAAATGTATAGAATACTGAAGTCAATCTTCTAATTAACACTGGCATCATTACTATGAAAATGAAAGACTGAACTGGCAAAAAAGCCTCGTAAACAGTCTTCTGTGTGAATAATTAAGCCATAGCTAAGCTTGCACTGGAACCTTTTTATCAGTCTCCAATTAGTTACCAGCAAAATATCTCCAATAACTTTTACATACTAGTTTTAATACAGTTCTTCTAGACAAAGAGAGAGGATCAGAACTGCTATAAACTGAACTAGTACAACACTACCCTCAGAGGCAGGTTGTTTCCATGCAGCAGCCATCCCGCTCTGTTAAAACAAATATCCATCCACACCATCTACATCTTGAGGCAGAAAGAGAAAGACTGCAATTCATGATTGAATAGCAGGTTTTAAAATAAGTGTGCTTTTCTGCATTTGTGTCTATCTGACTGTGATGTATTAAAATATTTGGAAGGAGAGGGATTTAATACAACACTGTAAGTTGCTATTAAATATTTGCATTTCCATAAAGTCATAGCTTCGCACCGTTATTTTATTGGTTAATGAGTTTTATGTTACTGGCTAATTTAGACTAAAAAACATTGCTGAAGTCTGTTAATAAATCAAAGCTGCCATTTTAGGGGCTATTTACTTTGGATACTCAGCACAAAAAATGTCAGGATAAAGATTCAAATCTACAATGATGTGGTTTTGTTCAAAGTGTGCTGAAGTGTGTTTTGATAATCCTTTCCCTTAAAAGTTACAAGGCTTTTTATTACTGAAGCATGAAAGTTATACACAGGAAACACAGTCATGTATGATTGTGTGAGAGAAATATAATATGCTATACCAGAAATTTTATTGAGCAAAACCAAATAACAAAGTTCAAAGAGAATGATCCAAAACTTCAAAAATCAAGCTCCTCATGTCTTCACAAATATAAAAAATTTTATACAACAAGCTCCAGAGTTACTTTAACTGTTCAGTTATACATGCAAAACAACTTTGTGTGATTTCACATGAATCCTAAGAAAGAAACAACTTTTACTTTATGCAGTTACTGAGCTTCTTAAAAGTGCAAAAAGCAAATACAGTAACTACAGTGAAAACTTGGTTATACCTTAAGATTTGCAACACCTATAATATTCACAGTTGAGTGGAAAAATGGGTCAAGAGCCCATATAACCTAAGCACAGTTCCACTGGAAGAATTCAAGAAGCTCCAGCACAGCTACATCCATTAGCTAAGGCTGTGAGCCATGACTTCAGCATGATAATATCCCTGTGCTTAACTCACAGTGAAGATCTAACGCACTCAAAGCAAGGAAACAATAAATGGCCAAAGTCCCATAAGACCTGAAGGAGCACATGCTGCCAAAAAAGGCAGTTTTATTTCCAGTTCTCGGTGCTGGGAAGACACAAGCAACCAAGAATGGACAACTGGAGTTTGTTAAGACAGTCAGCAGTTGCTGTAATGAAATCCTCACGGCCAAAACCAGAACTGTGGGGTATTTTGGTATTGTTTGATTTTGCTTTTAAGTGTTTGCACTTGTCTGGATGAAGCTAAAAAATGCCTGTTAGTACTGCAATCTCTAGCAATTTCTGAGCCATCAGGCAGTTGCCTGCCAATAATACAAATGCTAAAAGCGTTTGACAAGGGAACAAAAAGGCACAAGCAATGATGTGCAGATGGGTTTTGGAACTAATGGCCAGAAAGTCTACCAGACAAGCCCTTTCAATTGGCCAATTTGAATGAGAACACAATTTTTTCCTGGACTTCTTATTATCAGTTGCACAAGCTCTGTTTTGCATCCCAGGAGGAGTAGTCCCAGTGGTACCAGCTATAAGCTAGCAATGCAGCAGAAATATCTACCATCTCCAAATTGTTCTATCTGTAAATACCCTGAAGGCCTCCCAGCTGCACTTCACTGCACGGGCAATCTGCTGGCTTTCAACTTCTTGCCCAGGACCCCAGATCCTTTTGTTAAGCTGTTTTTGAGTCAGCTAGACTCAGCAGGCACAGGACTTTGCACTTGCCCTTATCCTATTATCCTTCAATTCAATTCAATCTAGGCTATCTGTAGCAATAACAGCATGCCACAAACCCCACTGCAATGGGGCAAAAATGCATCCTACTTTTGTAGCAGTGGTGCCAACACTAAGGTCTCTCAGTGCTTACAAAAGACTAATTACTGGATAAATTACAGCTTTCTCAAACTCAGCTGAATCAAGAGATCTGGTGAAACAGCAGCACTTAGCTGGTATCATCACTCTAATTTACTATAAAAGCCCTTATGTCACAACAGTGCCAAACAAATTACTGGATCACAATGAGAGGGTGGGTCCAGTTAATCCTAAATCCATGTGTTAGATTGAGTGCTTGGTGCTGGAAATGCTGAGTTCAGGACAAAGTATAAAACATGACGGGCTTTGGCTTTTTGGTTTCTTTGGAGTTTTTTTGGTGTTTTTTTCATTTTGGTTTTTTGGTTTTGTTTTTTTTTTTTAACGCAAAAAGGCACATTAAAAACTTTTTTTTAACGCATAAAGATATTATTCAACTTCAAACAACTACATGACCCCTCGTCCTCCAGAAATACCACAGAGATAGCATTATTTTTTAACACATTTGGGCTCTACAGATTTAAGACATATGTAGATTCTCTGGTTGAAGTTTCCAGTGAAGTAGCATCATCTCTACCCAAATTATTCAATTTCTTGTTGTCCTACTCATTATACTCTGTGTTTCCTACAGTGAAGGTCACCTGTATTCCTGCTGCACCTAACAACTTCTCAAATTCCAGATTTTTTGCTGTGGTATGGCCCAACAGAACCAAGATGTCCTATCAATGTTTAGAAAATTCAAAGCATTTCAGAGAGAATGGGATTTGAACCTTAAGGCTAGGCTTTAGGCCATTCCATTTAAAAAGAAAATTAAAGGTATAGTTGTGGGTTTCAGGAAAAATTCTCAGAAAACAATATGGCCACATTTTGTATGTTAATGTTACTGCCTTTTCTAAGAATGCAGCCAAGTTTTATTCTCTAGTTGTTTTTAAGCTGACAAGGAATAACTGGAGTACCACTTGATCACCTACATTAACAGATGCAAGTAAAAAGCTGTAATAGCTGACAAAAAAGCAAACCCTAAAAATGAACTCAATAAACAGCTCCACCAGCGCAGATACATGTACTGAAGAAAATGACACCTTTGTCTGATTTTTTTAAAAATGCAAATCAGAGGCATATCCATGTCAATTACTAAGAGAAATTCCTTCCCCTTCCATAGATTTGCTGACTTTTCTTGGTTAACATTACACAAGCTATCAGGATTAAGTCTCAAAAGCTAATAAATTAATCTTATTTCCCCCACAGCACTCTGCAACTGGTGCTGCAGACTTACCTTGGAAACAAAACAATCTGCTATAGCCACAGGATCATTTTCACAGTTTTCCAAATCTTGCAGAAGTTCACTAAAACAAAGAACAGGCCAAGGTAAGACAATTATGGCACACCTTGGCAGAGACACACTTGTATATTTAGAACCAGACACTGCTGTGCTATTCATGGCAGCACTTAATGATGCAGGGAGTCCTACAAAGGGAACAAGAACACTTTGATGCCCCTTTTCCCCCACCAGCTGCTGGTTTGTTTGTTTGTGGGTTTTGTTGTTGTTTTTTGTTGTTGTTTTGTGGTTGGTTTTTGTTTGTTTGTTTGTTTTGCAGGCAGGGGAGAACTATATGGAAATGGTATTCTCACTGTTTCAAAATTCAAGTCATCAGGATGACCATGGATTGGTTGTTCTGCTAAGCAAGGCTGAGCCCCTTCCTTCAGGTAGATTTCCCATCCCTAGAAACATTCAAGGCCAGGTTGGATGGGGCCCTGAGGAACCTGATCTAATTGAAGATGACTTTGCTTATTGCAAGGAGGCCTGACTAAATGACCTTTACAGGTGCCTTCCAACCCAAACTATTCCATGACTCTGTGACTGACAGCTCTTTAACAATAATCATAGTGGTGCAGTTGGACAGTTGTGTAACTTGTGTATCAACCAACATGATATAAAACTAAGAAAATTTAAAAGCTACTGAAGCAGGTGCACTGTCCTATAAAGACTTCTTATGTTCTACAAGCTCTACTTGACCAGGGGAGATGATGAACTGCTCTGAAAAATAGTGGTGAGAACTGGGGACATATTTCTCATACTTGAAGAATGTTATGAAGCTCACTTAGGAAAATTAGTCTACTTTTAGTGCGTTTCTTCACTGAAGATAAAATGATTAACCTGGAAAAAGTTTTCTGTAAGGGAATATATATACACATATATATTCTACATGCATAGAAACAATACATGAGAGAATTTTGTAAATTTTACATGCCAAAGAGAAAATTAATTCATTTGAACAGGAGAAAAGCAGTAAGGGAGCAAGTTTGCCGTTGAATTAAACTCAGTTCTGGAAAGCAAATTCAGTGAAAGAAAGAGTTCAAGTAGAAGAAGAAATCATCAAAGGTATCTCCTTCATCCAAAGAGTTTTCAGTTTTACTGAAAGACATACTCAGAAAAATGAGAAAAGAAACAGTTTTCTGCCAAAATGTTCTCTAAAAGAATTTTCTCCTTCTCCTTCTCCTCATCCTCTTCCCCCCCACCACATACACACACACTCCCACAGATGATTTCCCATTTAGGGCTACTTTTCTCCCAATTCACAGCTGGCTGCCTGAACAAGTTTTGCCTAAGAGTTCCTATGCCTGTATCTAGGGAACTCCCCTCTTCCCCTGTAAGCAGACACAATTTCCCTCTGCATGTACAAAAAACAGTAAACCAGAAGAGTTTCCTGACTTGTTCTTTGCTTCTCTAATTGCTGGAGGAAGGAAAGGGAGCAATCAACATGCAGTCACAAGGAACAAAGACAGGCAAAGACCTTAGGTTCAGCAGTCACCAAGTCACTTTGTACTGTGACAATTTAACCTCTGCACCTCAATTTGTCCCTTCATGAAAATGGGAATAAAAATATGACCCTGCCATGATACCCCACACTCATGAAGCTTTTTTACATCAGCAAAAGAAGCAAGCTGTAGCAATGGTGACCATAGCCATTAGTTATACTGACTGACTGTGTCCCACACATGAGTTTTGGAAGTAACATCAAACATGCCAAACAGGCTCAGAGGATTCCTGCTGTCTGGCAGTCAGACATCTTTCTGATGGCTCAAAGTATGTACCTGGACTGTAATTTTATTCCTACTGGTCTCCAATAAAACCACATAATTTCTCCTTCATGATACAGAAGAGGCACACTTAAATATTTTATATATTCATGCACTTGAGCCCATGTGTATGTGTTAAATAGACCAGTCTTCAGCACAAGCCCATAGTGTAAGGGCTGTTTTCGAAAGACTTTGTTACCTATACTGCACTCTCTTCTGTCTCATCTGGATGGTAAGAATAGGATTGGTAAGAGCAGTCTGCCACTGTAAAAACAGCAAAACTGTCATGCTCAGGTATCCTGAAAATCTTAAATAAATCCCTATAATACCAAGCTGATGTGAAAAAGTAGGGCTATTATTATAGGCTACATTTAAGTACCTGGCAGGGTACTGAAATGAAAGAACAATAGAGAAAAGTGTTGGTCCTGTTCATCTGAATATCCAGAGCTTTTCTGCTGGTCACAGTTCTTGGCTCTGCAACTGGTGTGTGCCTAGCAGCCAGGCAGGGAGCACGAGCAAGCATTGGAGGAACTCTGTGCTCTTTCAGCTGGATCACTAACAAGATTCGGACTGAAGGGTGGCACAGGAGGCAGTGCCAGTTAATAACACATACTGACCTCTATAGCTTGGGTTACTGTGGGCTGGGAAAGTCTGAATTTGTATGAACATCATCGAGAGCTAATTCTAACTCCTTTGGGATGAGAGAGGGAAGCATAAAGACTGACAATTTTGCATAAAGTGCATTCATTATCTTTTCAAGTCAAATGAATGAAAGTCTTATTACAATGCCTTTTGGGATGCTTTAATTTTTTTATGAAGTTTTATGATGGCTTCTCCTCAGAAGAAGCCAGACCTTACCACCATGAAACTAGAAAGAAATAGTTTTTCAAAAAGAGATCATAATCATGGAACTAGCAGTTACCATGATGACCACCATTTTTGCCATTCAACAGACCACTTGAAAATCCTAGGTAGTTTAGCTGAGAGAAACTCTCATTTACTGAAATGAAATTTCTCAGATCTGCAAGTCTGAAAAAAACCCAAGATTGAAACCTTTGATTACTGATTAACAGTCAAATTCAAAGTTGAGAAAAACAAGATAATTCTAACTCTATAAAATCATGCTCATAAAAAACATCTGAAACTATTAAAATAGAACTACCAAGTGGACCTTTTTCCAAAGCTAAGAATAAACAAAAAGGCTCTAGAGTATGTTTAGGATCCAGAAGCTACATGCCAAATTTCACACAGAGTAAACTTAATCCTTGAAGCTGTATTGGGATGTACAGTGAGTGTTCAGTTTTAAGAACTCACAATTTCCAAGCAGAACTTTATATCAGAAGGCTTGAAATATATTAGTAATTTACTAGATGCTTTGGACAACTTTCCAGTAAGTTTTAACCATTCTAACATATATATATCTAAAATTGCCCCAAACTGCTTTTCTTTTGTTTTTTCTTTTTAACCGCTGCAAATTTTTTTTTGCACAGCTCAGTAATCCTGTATAACAACTGATCATACTTGAAAGTATTTTTAGTAGGCAATCTTTGCAATGAAGCTGGCATAAATGCATCCTAGCTATCAAGTCTGTAATCTTTCTAGCTTTTGAAGGATCAGAAAATATAATGGCCAGGACTATGTTTTTCCATTCTGTGACCACTGGGAATCTGTAAGCTCACAATCATTGTCTCATGGCTCTAAAAGAGTTCATGAGCCTGTTTTAGCATGCTCCCACTATGTATTTTCCAGCTGTTAGACATTCAGTAAAGTCAGTTGTAGCTGAAGCAGGACACAGCAGCTTTCTAGTTAAGCATATTTCCATTACCCTGCAGTAGCTATTTTAAGCTTCAGGAAAAGACTTCTGATTTCATCTTTGTGCATAAATGCTGAATAGATCCATTCTCACTCTTTCCTTTGACACTAAACAGCAATCCCAGCAGTTGAAGCCCCTTAAAAGTAACTTCCCATGATGATGGAAAAACACTGAAGATGATCTTTGACACAAATGCTCCACTTCAGAATTCTCTTTTGATTCAATTAAATTATCTGCTGTTCTTCAAAGAGCACAGTAGTTTGGGAGATGATTTGTCAACTATAGCAAAGCTTAGAGAGCTTTTACAGGAGTATTGATATATAAAAGATGTGTGAATTTTATGTCAATATATTTTGTGCATTGGTTGAATAGTCAGGTTTTCCTTAAATGCTGACTAAGTTAATAATTTTTATAGTAACAGAGGATTCAGACAAAAGTAGCAGTAGCATACTCCTCAAACTGCAGATACTGAGATCTTACACAATGTGGCACTAGCTATGCAAGCAAGACATTTTACTTCAGGCTCCCAATATACACTAGAATCCCATCTGCAGAGTTTTAGAGAAGGCTGGAAAGACACTGAACAAAAGAATTCAATGAAGGAAAGGTACTTGAATACAGTTTTGAGAAATTAATTCAGGGAGTAGCTAGTAGCATAAAACACTACAAAAGCCAGAGCTGGGTGATGTACACAGGTACACAAAAGGAGCCAATATAGTAGGAATAAAGCATCTCTTCATTAAGGCAAGAATTTCTTTTACAGTGGTCTTGCATTAAGCTCAGTTAAAGCACAGAGCAGGTTAGGCTTACATTCATGTAAATACCCAGCAAAAAAGCAAAAAAAATACATGGAGACCACTCTTGATGCATCAAATAAACAGCTAAAAAAAATCTGGTGTCAGCAAACTAACTTTGCTTAGAATTAAAATTAGATAATTTCATGATTTCTAGATCTTGGCTGTTTTAAAGTGATAAAAGTGAATTTGGCTGCTTTGCTTCCTCTTGTTAACACAGGCTATTGAAATGTTTTCATTTAGTTATAAATAAATTTACCTGTTGAAATGGTAGATATCCCGTATGTTTCCAAACAGGGCTGATCGCTCCTCTGTTCCCAGGGAGAGCTTGGTCTGATCAGTGATACAGTCGAGGTAATCCTACAAGAGAAATGAGAGGGAGGTCTTCAGACATTTCCTCCTCTCCTAGATAAGTAAACAGAGCAATGTTTTATTGTACAAGATGAGTCTCTGAATATCAGTTTCACCTTATTATTACAATAAAGCCTTCAGCAGCCCCTCTGTGAACAGTCACTCTATTATGAACGGTAACAGTACTTATCTGTTCACTGAAACCAAGAAAATAACAAAAGACTGAAAGCTAAGTTATACCTCTTAGACAGGACAGCCAATGTTTCTCTTGCTACTGATAAACAAATGTTTTCAAATTTCATTCACAGTGACAGTTTAATTGATCATTTGGTTGGCTCAAAGACAAAAAAATGTAAAAGAGATGAAGAATGTCATTTAATGCAGACTTAGTAACAGAAAAGCTGTATCATGAAGAACAGAAAGCACACAAGCACCAGAGACTCAGAAAAGCAACCACAGAATAAATTACCTTTTAAAAAATCATGGTTACCAAAGAATGTTGAGTATATAGAGGACAGATCTCAATGTATCTATGTCTATGCAATTTACCACACACAGAGTTACATGCAAATTACATTGCTATTTACTCTAGAAAAAAATTATTTTTGCACTTATGATAAATTCTCATCCAGGGACTTTATTTGAATTAGAACGTGACATCTAGAAAAAGATCAGATCAGCAGTGTTCTGGGAGAACAACTTTCCCACCCCTTCCCTCACTTAGATAAGAGCTCAATGTCACCTTTTTTCCCATTGCTGCTACAGTATTAAGATTCTCACATAAGGGCAAACAAATCCAGCAGGCTATTTAACTAACTACAGCTCATGGAAAAAGAAACCTGATGTGCTGCCACATTCATGAAGAAATTTTGCTGGAGTATGGAAATAAAAGTGAAAACAGCTGAAACAATGTGAAATAAAAATAAACAAAATCCTTTAGCCTGTGGCTAGACAATGTGGTGTGGCAACCTCCCAAAAGCAGCACAGCATTCCAGGGTGCTGCAAGAAAGGAACCCTGCAAACTGCCAAGAAGACCTTGAAAACTGCTAAGATATAACTGTGTTCCAGAGTAATATGGAAAAAGGTATTCTAGAACACATACACTGGCCAAGATGTATTCTCTGTGTAAATTCTGTGAAGACAAAGGGTTTGAATCAATCAAGGATCTGACTTCTGGTTTCTAGATGTCCTCATAAGGAAGGTTATGAATTACAGCATTTAAGCCTCCATGCCCATATCCTGCTCAACTGAAGTAGTGTCAGAGGTGTAACCAAGATTCAGGTTTAGGTATCAGCAGAATTTCCTGCCCCTCCCCTTATCAATAATCCACACTCCGTCATCACCTCCAGTTAAAAGTGGCCCTCACCACCCCCAAAACTCAGTATTTTTTGCCAGAGGAAAGCAAGTAAGTCTATTCCAAGGTAATAGAAGTCTTTAAGCAGAGCAATGAGTGGCAATATGCAGGTAAGTCCCTGCAGAGCCATGTCATGTCTCCTGTGATAGTATCCAAACTTACTCTATCTTCCCTCCTGGCTGGCAGCAGCCTCAGAGCCCACACGTGACCTTGAAATATATTTGTGTAAGAAGTCTTTGGAATCACATCCACAGGCTCCCTGAACTTCAGCTTTTTATTTGTACTCAGAAGCTGCAGAAGAGTAAAAACGTTCAGGATGGTGAGGCAGACAGGACTGCAGCAAGCAGTACATTGGGTCAAAGGCAGAAGTAGATAATATATTCAGGTCTATTCCAGTAATAGTATTAAACAAAGAACCTTTTCTGACCACAGACACATCTTCATCATATAAAAGCAAAGAATAGAAAAGCTCCAGTGGAATTGCAATCCTCTGGAAACATTTTTAGCACTGCAGGGACATTGCAGCACCCTCAACTGATATTACAAGGTTGCGCTGCAGAGGAATGAAAATATTACAATAAGTAACTCCATACAGCATGCTTAATGAATAAAGTGGAGCTCTTTTTCAATTCATTCATCTCAGTATAGCTGGAGCTTGGGTTTCTTCAAAATAATAAACAGTCCACAGTTATTTCCAGTATTGTAGACAGTGTTATATGCGTCACCTGGTTTCTGCTCCTTTTGTCTCTCATCCAGATTTTCCTCCACACTCTTCTTCTCAGTCTTTTACCAATTATTAGTAAGAAAGAGGGAACCAGGTACTTTTCTGATGTTTTTGCCAAGCAGCAGCCTGCAGGTGCTTTGGCAGTTTTCCTGCACTCCTGTAACATATGCCAGTATCAGCCTATATACATCACACACCCATGGTCTGTGCTCCCTTTTGCTAGAGGGGCCTTCAGACTGTGCTTCAGGCCCCCTTCTTCATCCCAGCCTCAGATCAGAAACAAACCAGAAACAACTGGTGGATTTGTTCTTACCTAGGGTAAGGCAAAGATCCCTAAACACTCAGGATTCAAAGCTACCTTACACCTCACCTCCTACTGCTAGGAATGACACAATTTGGGGATTGCTTTCCTGGTTTAGCTTTCTGTCTTTGTCAATATTACTGACTTGAGACCACAGACATGTTTACATTGCTGTTATTGGTGTAAGCAGATACCTGCAGTAGACACAGAGGAAGAAGCTCCAGGTATCCAAGTTTTTGTGAAAAAGGGTAGTCTTAACACATTGGTGTCATGCAGACCAGGCCCCACAGAGCAGCACCCTGACTCAGCCAGTGGGACCTGTCTGATTATACTGCTTTATAGCGCACGTGTGCTCTCATAAAGGCTTCATGAACTCATCCAGGAAACAGATGCAGCACTGGCATATAACTTCTTCTGCAAGGACAACACCACAGGCAGATCAAAGCTACCCAGACGTGGGGGTTTTCCTAATTACTTCTTAGCAAATGGTACTTTACCCCCGTGGTAGTCACTGCCATGTATCACCAGCTGTTATCATCTGGAGCCATAATGAAAGGTTTGGAGCTACAAGATAACAGGGCAGGCTGCAAACGTAATGACACGGCGCAGAAATCAATGAAATTTATCAGAGCAGAGTACCGGCTTTATTCACTTTATTTGTTTCTTGTCAGCATCTATGAACCCCCTGTCGGCACTGAATGATTGGTTTATAACCTTTGCCTTTTATTGCTTCTCTGCAGTTATGGCATAAATATTTCGCTTACTTTATAGGAGAAAAAAAAACCCTCACAAATGTCCACCTCCTCAGATTAATTTATGGACCATGGTTTGCTCTCATGGTATTGCACAACTTTCTCCTCCTTTTTTCTTAAAACTCTCCAAAAATTAAGAGAGTCTTGCCAGACTGCCTTGCCTTTCTTGCTGGGTTTGACGTTCTCCCCATTTGTCTTTCAACATGCCAAATCCATCAGAAGGAATGTCTGCTAGGAGCTGCATATCCTAGCCACTCTCTCCTCCCCCCCAATCACACAAAAAAAAGACATCTAGAGGAATAAAATTATGAAAACACTAACCTTAGAGGCTAAAAAAATAATTATATGAATCAGAAATGAGAGAAAACTGTCAAGAAAAGCAAAAAATTAGCAAAACTATTTTCTAATATTGATTAATGTTTTCCATAACTAAACTTTAGAAACCAAATATAAATTAGTGGGACATTTTCATCTAGCCACCCCAGTTTTCCTTTGAACACATTCACACACTTAACTTTAAAAACTTCATTTATTGTTGTGTAGACCATAGTATAAGTCAGCCATTATTGTGGAAATGTTAAAATTACACATTAAAAGGGATAATATTAATGCTACTATTAACACAGTAATTCTAAAAAAAAAAGTGCAAAAGCCACACTGCCTTGTAAAACGAGAATCAATTTTCATCCTGCTCTGCAAGAAACATATATCTATATAAGTTCTTAGTAATGCCTTTACAGGGCAGGAGTGTGCCTATCACAAGACATGCAAAATTGTTCCAAAAGCAGTGTACTTGCACAGGTACACCTTTGCCAAGAGGCAGGCACAGAAGACTAAAAATTTGATTAAATATCAATACCAAAAAAAAAAAAATCAAAAAAGGATTCTACCCACTAGGAAACTTTGCTATGGCCTAAACACGCTGCAGGAGAAAGCAAAGCTGCCCTATGCTCTGACTTCAGCAACACACTCTGGGTTCAAGAGCTGAGGACTTACATCACAAAGCCTCAGTCTTTGACTTAAAAATATTTAAAACCAGGTATTTATCAAAACTTCAATAGCTTCTAGTAGTGTTGCAGACAGTGGAGGGATAGGTAATATTAAATCAAGCAGAACATGATCCAGGCAGTGCCACAGTATCACTCAGATCCTCAGTTTTCTGATACTCCCTAGATGTGTGCTCTGTTTTTACTCTCAGGTACTACACCATCCTCATGGCCTTATTTTTTCCCAAATCCCCTCTACCCAACAGGGATGTGTTTGGCCAAAATCACATGGCTGTGCAGAAGAGGAACCACTGAAACAGCTCAACAGCCCTGGCCACCTAAGCACTACTTCCACACCACTTGAAGGAAAAGGCTACAGCCCAGAAGGAAAACATGCCACAAAATGGATCCTACTGTAGCCTGCTAGCTAGAGCCATGCTGCTCAAACTAGCCACACACTTATAAACTAAGGAAGTTGGGCTAAAGATGTACACTAGAATAGACACTATAAAATGCTTCCCAGGGCTTATTCTGCTAATTATATGGGTAACTACAATACATACCAATTCACCTTTTGCCTGATTTTTTCCTATTCTTTTTTCTCCATTATTTATTTTATTTATTAATTTATCCAGCATGTATAGCACCATACTTTGAATGTCTTGTGGTTCAAACAATAGCATGTTATCCACACAACAGGTGGCCAAGGATGATGAATTCTAGTCAGGGCAGCTCATTGCAGCTCTTTTCAATTATTTAAAGTACCGCTGTGCTCTGCAAAGGCAATGTGCATTTGTATACTAAGCATAATTTGCTGTCTTGCTCTGGTTTCTTTGGCTATATGAGTCCAAGAGGTTGAAACCTAAAAATGCTTGCACTGTCCACCCTAAATATTCACTACATAAACCCAGGAACCTAAATAAAAAAAAAAAAAATTCTGTGAGCATGTATTTCTACTTTGTGCTTTTAGTGGTATTTGGTGGGGTTTTTTACACAGCCATCTGAAGCTGGAAAAACCTCTCACAGACCAAAGCACGGACAGGTCTGAAAGACCAGCCCCTACCTGGGGCTATGCTCACTAATGCACAGCACAGTCCTGCCACCAACCAACAGCCTGAGGCAGGGTCTTTCTGAGGACAACACAGGCTTGGAGACACAGCCTCCTCTGCTCCCTTCAGCAGTGAGAGCAGAAAGCTCCTGCGCTCCATGTGCTTCCTCCACACCTCTTCCATTTGCTTTATATCCCTCAGTACCCTGCATGTTAGACTGCCACTCGTCAGCAGCAGCAAAGCTCTGCCCTTGTGAGAAATTTTTGGTGTGTCAGGCCTTGCAGGTGGGCTTCACAGGACACGTGCAAGGACATGCTTGGAGAGCACTAACTCTGCCATCAAGGAAAAAGGACATGGAGAAGACCTCCCAGCACTGACAGCCAGTCACCCTCCAAACAGGAGCAGCCAAAACAACCCATCTGCTTTGACACTAGATGCGGTCTGTGATTGATTTCTTTCCTCTCCGATAACTCTGCAGAAGAGCAGAGCCTCTGAGCTGGCAGGAGGCCACCTCGCCAGCACCAGTCCTCTCCCCAGGCCCCGGCGGATGGCGAGGATCCACAGGGAGCTCACCTGTGCTCCCAGCCAGCTTCCTCAGAAGTGCAAATCCACACGTGCAGCTGGCTCACACGCAGCCCGCGGGCAGCAGCAATAAAGCGTGACACAGTAAGACGATACTCTGCTGACTGACTGCATGGAGAAAGGGCAAAGATTGATGGTGGGAGCACTCGTGAGAACATGGTATGAGGAAAGACTAAAAATAGAGAAGCACATGTAAGTTTTATTTCCACTCTTCAACACTGCAGCGTAAGGCGATCATGACAGAGACCTCCCTTCACTTCACACAGTTAGGGGTTTATTAATAAGTTAAGTTAACAGTATTAACTTAAATTTTACCTAGAGAAGGGGATTAAAAAAAAAAAGTATTGTTTTCTATGTAGCTATTCCTGAGGGACAGATTTTCTATAATCAACTTCCTCACCTAATATATATTATAGATGTTAAAACACTGTCGTTAGCAGCTGCAAAACCAGCTACTAAGGCCTGGAGGTAGTGACCCCTAGTAGCTCCCCTTTGCTTCATCCACACGCATGGACAGCCACAGGGGGAGTTAAGTGTCAGCTAAAATTAGCAGTGAGGAATTCCTGCATCCTAAGACTACGCCTTGCACCTTGAAAGCACACACTTTCTTTGGTTTAGGCTGCCTTTGAACAGTTGTGCCCATGCAGACATGAGCACTGGCATAGTTGTGTACAAAGTTGGAAATTTCAAGGGCACATCAATGTCAACAATTTAACAGTCAGGAGATCTTGTCACAGGACCTCAAACTGTCAGAGCACAGCTAATCTCAGGAAATGAAGTGAAGAATTTGCCCCGGAAAACTCTGCCAGTGAGGGGTCCCTCAACACTCTGTTGCACTGAATCCATTCATAGGGGGTCTGGGCAAAGACAACTGCCTCGCCAGCATGCATGGCTGGGAGATAGCAGAACAACTTCCTGCAGCTGTGGGTTCCCCCTCACTGGTTTAAAGCCTGAGCCTTTAAAGTAAGCTCTGCACATCCTCTTGCCCCTGCCCTGGTGTCAGAGGATGCCTCTATCAATTCCCAGCACTGTCCCACAGCTCCCTTCTAGGACTGGGGTGGGAGAAGGCACACATCCTACAATGCCTACTCCACCAGCTGAGGGTCCTATGTCCTTTCTTTTTTCCCAGTGTATGCTTTCTTCTTGCATCCCATGAGACAGTTTAGCATGAATGCTGTGCCTGTAAAGCTCTCTGGGGGGGTCAAAACCTGACACCAGCTGATCCAGAATTGAACTGCCAGCTTGCCTGGATTGACTGCTCATATGGATTTTTGCCTTCTTTCTCATAGTGAATTTTTGCTCTAATGAAACACAGTCAGAGTTTAATAATATTCCTTTGCTCAATTGCAGGAATTCCATGCTAAAATCTCCCATCTTAAAAAGACAATTTGGAAGGCAGGCTGTCAATTCAATCAAACTGTAATCTGAAGAGATGCATTAAACGCACTCAAATCAAAACGGTGATTGATGGACTGTACACACACAAGTCCTGTGTACAAGTCCTGGTCCTCCATCTGCAAAGATGATTACAGGTAAATCACTGGGAGCAGAAACTCACGTGAAACCCCACTTAGACACTTCAGCACACTAACTTACTGAAGGTGAAACCCACTGATTAAAACCATGTCCCACATTTATCTTCAGTGATCAGCCAGCACCCACTGCCACATCACAGCTACAGGATTTTTTTTCCCAGAAGCTAGCAATGAAAATTGCTGCTCAGAGGTGTGGTAAGAAGCAAGTTCAGAGCACAGGTGGAGATCATGGGATTACAAATGCTATCAGCAGTTTACTGACATGTCAGTTAAGGAGTTATGTGACACCCTCATCTACTGCCTTTCTAAATTTAAAAGGAAGCACAGAAGAAATAAGCTACAGTAACGAAAACAGCCAAATGAAAATAATTAATAGTAATTAGGATGTCAAATAGTTGAGGTAGCTAGGCAGATGAAGTGCTGTAAACATTTCTACATCGTTGGTGTCAATCATCATCATTCAATAATCTCAATCTTGCACAACAAAGTACCAGCTGGAAGTGTTTAGTAATTATAAATGTAAAAAAAAAATATTGCAGTTCATCCGGACATGTATAAATTAATTCTCACAACACACTTTAGTTGGTCTGATTATAAGCTTATTGAAACATAATCAAACAAAACATTGAGAACTGTTAAGGCATATTTGGCCTTCCTATATATGAATCACCCAGGAAAAGAACCTGAGCCTTGTGGTGTAGACCCTTGCCCTGTTGAATAAACTTTCCCCAATTTGTAAGGCAAATGAATGTTACCATTTTTAAAAGAGATTTCAATATGCTTACAAGTTAAATGAGACATTCCAGAAGAGAAATGTTTACTTTAAAACACAAGAAAGAAAAGTGAAAGAGTCTGTTTTCCAATGAATGAGAATGCAAACCCAGCAAAATGGAGAAAATCTGCACACATGCTAAACACACATTTATCTTAACCTTAGTAACCACATGACTACCAGAGACTTCTGGATGATTTTTCTTATTAATATACAAAGAGCAATGAAATGGAACTTTATAGTGGGTAGTTTGCAAGGAAAAACTTTGTTCAAGCGTCTTATTTGCAAAACGGTCTTCTCATGAAACCAGGAAAAATAGCAGCTATTGCCAGACCTTAATTTGCAGGAGTGGTAAGGGCAGAAAAGAGAGAGACTACTATGTGGTTTGTTAAGCATTCAGGCTTAAAGGTCATGGATTACTAGAACATTGTTCACCGACAACTAGTATTTAATAATAGTGATACAACAACTTTAAAAGTAGTCACATATTTCCATGGACCAAAACGGAAACGAGAACACAAAGAAAATTCCAGAAACTATGGCCTAGCTGGAAATAACAGAAATGTCTTTGCCTTTAAGATATCATCTCTACATGCTGAAATTTCTTTACAGAAAATCCCAATTATTCTGCAAAAAAATACATCATCTCATTAAACCATTGTAAAGTTTACTGAAAATTTTGCAGGATAAGCTATACTTCCTCTCCCTGCCTCTCAGCTCTCAGACCTCTTCTTCACACTCTTCCTGCCTACTCTATCAACTTTTGTAGAGCTGCTGCTGCTCTGTTCTGTGGAGCTCCTTATCCACAGCCAGTAAGCAACAACAAGGCGGAGGGCAGAGGTGAACAGATCTCTCTTTTGTTACTTCCTGCATCCCAGAAGGGCTCTATCCCCCTCGGCAGGGATGCAACCTCCCGCTCCAGCCTCAGCGCAGTCACAGGAACAACGTTTCAGCCCTGGAGTCACCTGCCCACCACCAGCACTCCTAAATGGCACACTCCGTATTTAAATTACATCTTCCCCTTGCCTCCCCGCTCCCAAAAGAATAAAGCTTTCTGGAACAGAAGATTAACTTTCATTCTTTTATCTATATTCATTCACATTCAGCAAGTGGGTAGGAGGTTGCAGACAGCACGGTCGAATGATTTATGCCCCGCTGCCAGAAAAGGGAGGACAAGAGCAACAGCAGCCAGGCTTTTCAGCAGTTCTGTGGCTCCCTGGAAGAGCAGCAGCCCTCCCTGCTGCTCCTCTCCCACCCACAGCTTAAGAAAGGCTCACTGTACATCTATAGACAGCTCATTTATTACTGCAGTGTAACTCACCCTTCTGTGCTGTCCAAACACAGAGCTGACCTTAAAACAAACCCAAAGCTATGGCTATACATTTGTGCTGTTTTAACCTTTGCAGTCCCAGTCAACCAGTGAAGCTCTGTAGTAACCTGACAAAGACATTCTCTGTCCCAGCAAGTTTCTACAATGTAGCTGTAAGATAAGAACTGCAAAGTACAGGTGAAGGAAACAGAAGGCAGCAAGGACATTTTATTCAGTGTCTTTCAAGTACTTGGGAACATGCTGAATGAAAGAAATTTATGAATGTTGCCAGCAGAAATAAGACTGAAGTAGTGATGATGCAGATAAGAAAAACCATGCATCAGTATATTTAAGCCTGGCTTTGCGTATTTCCTGTGAAGTTAGTTTACAAACAGCTCCCTGTTCATGCCGCAGCATAAGCAGATGCTTACACCACACAAGTTGTTTATTAGGTTACTTCTGGTTGTCCATAACACATTATATTCCTACTGAACAGCTATAAAACCTCTTTTTCCAAACCCCACAACCATTCCCATCCTGCCCAGCAAAACAAGGTTTGGGCTTTGCTTCTGCTTTTGTTAGGTATCATTAAAGGACACATGTGATGAGGAGTTTACAGCATATGTAGCTGGCAAAACACTTTTCTTCAAGATCTCGGAGTTCCAGAAACAACCACATCTAAAAATATTTAAGACACAAACACAAAAACCAGTTTGTGTATACTTCCACTACTTTAGGTTGCTAAAGGATGTTTAATATGGCTCATATACAGGAAGGAAGAAGTCTGCAGGGAAAACTGAGCAGTGCATCAGAAGAAAGAAGTCTGATGTACTTTAGGTATTTCTTTAAGGGTAGCCAGAATAGCTATTGACACCTGTTTAGTTACTTACCCTGAGTTGTTCCTAACTGCCTCCCTTCTCACCAGTCTGCACTGGTCCTGACTTGTAAACAGCAACACCAGAAACAAAACGCAACACTAATGTTCTTTAATAAAGCTACTTACAAATTAATTACAAATTAATTAAGTGGAACATTTTTCTGCTCTGATTTATATTGCTGTAACTCTGTTTAAGCTTCACAAACTTCAAGAAGGCCTCTTGGACATGTACTGAGATGCTTCAATTTCAGCTGTTGTATCTCAGTATTACTGGAAAAATCTTTCCTTGCTTTTCAGCCAAGCTTTCCCTAAGGAGGTCAATCAGAATTTGACACTGCTCTTTCTTCATGGATAAAAGAAAAGCAGTGAGAAAGTTCAGCTCAGTTAAATTTAAAAATTTAACAAATACTAATCACAGTTAAATTTATCACTGTTGCATAATCATACTATGTTTATACGAAACATGACATTTGTTTTTCACGTAATTTCAATTGTTTCTCCAAATTTTCACATGCAACTTATGCCAGCAATCCAAAGGCATCTTTCTCAGGTATGCAGGTTAGCAGGCATAGAAAGAGAGGTCATATATTGAAATTAACTGTAATGTGGGAACAAACATAATGGGATGCCTTTAACTATACTGGAATTCCCAGATTTTGAATCAACAAGGAATTAACTTCCAGAGCTACACTATCCAGCAAACCCAGAGCACAAGTAGCTATGCTTTTACTAACACATCACAAGTGACAATGTACACACTGCAGTCTTCAGAGCAGACTTTTTAATTAACTGCTTAAAACACAGAAGGAGACGTCCCCTAGCTGCAGCTCCGGGGACAGGAAACAGGGAACAATAACATCCCGACACTGACTTCCTCTCAGAAGGGCTTCCCTTAACCACTGGTGCCCCAACACGTATCTACCTCAAACATCCAGCACTTCCCCTTGCAAGGCTTGCCCCCCCCTACAAGGGGCAGATTGCTTCAACAGCCGTGTCCACCTCAGGTGAAGCTTTCCATGCCAGAAACCTGCGCCTTCCTGATGAGTTGTTCTAGGAGATTTCAGCAAAGCCCTTCCCCTGAGGCTTTTTGAGAAAGAATGCCCTTTTTTGCTCATGTTGAAAAATTTTGGTGACCTTTCCCTGGGAAGACAAGCACCCCCGGGCTGACTAGGGAGAGACAGCAGCAGATTGAAGCATAATGGAGACTTTGTTTCTGAGAGTTTGTCTTTTGCTGCCTTAATGTAAATTCTCCTATTTTTGACCATATTGGGGTGGGGGGAAGACAAACCCTCCAAATTCACATATCGTCAATAGGAACTTCTAGCAATGCTCCTTTGCAAGGTTGAGCTCAGCCTTCACAAGGCCTGAACTCACAACCGCCATTCTCAGGTGCTGCCAGCATCATCTGGCTCAGATCTGATCCTCTGAGGCAAGAGCATGGAAAAGATTGTTCCCGTGTCTCAGTGACTCTCTGGAAACCATACACAATATAGAAAAGCATGCTGTGCAATTTCAAGGCAGAGGAGACACAAAGGACTACTACAGAAAGACAGGAAGGAGAAAATGGGAACCAAGGAAAGCTTGATGGACACCCCTCTTAACTCCTGTGTACTTAAGAGGACAGAAAAATAAAGACTGGTGATGGAAATGTTGTCGGGCCTGCTGGCAGAATTGTGGAGAGAGCTCTGGAATCAGCAGAGATGAAGAACATAAGAAAGATTAAAACTAAAAAGCCAAAGAACATGTAAGGAAATGGGACAATGTACTAATGGGATGCAGATGGGATTTACTGAGGGAAGACTTAGGAGAGAGAGAAGCAAGGTCATGGGCAGGAGACTGAGCAGAGGGGAATGGGACATTTTCAAATGAGGAGACTTAAGTATAAAAGGAGGGGGCCAGGGACAAAAGATCTGGAGAGGAGATAAGACAAAGACATCAACTAGTTTAAAAAAAAAATTACATTTGGAATTAAAGGGTAGAGGAATTCATTCACATAAATGAAGTCTTCCAGATTTCAGCTGGAGTTCAAGATTTCTGAAGCTCAACCTCTATTTACATCAAATATATGTGAAACACACAGACAATGCACACTTAGTGCCCTCTACTCATTCTATAGATACCAGCAACCTTTTACTTATACTATTATACTGATAGGGTTGCAGATGGAAGTACTGTAACAGTGCATTTGCATTATTCTTTGATTTTGCTAAGGTAAAACAGAAATGCTGATGTCTTTCTACAGTTACAAGCATTTATATACATTATGAATGGGGGCTTCTGACTCCTATGAACTGCAAGGGCAAAACACAGATTTTTAAAAATTTATTTATTTTTTTAAAATTTTTTTTTAATACCTTCAGGGACAGCATTTTACTCAGGGAAAAAAAAAAATCACTTCAGTAAGTGACTCTAATTGAAGTTTAGGTCTATTCTAAGTGCATTACTACCTGAAAAAAGTCAGGCTAGGTCCTGAAGAGGAAAAGGTCAGTGAGTTTTGCCCTGGCCAGTACACCTGTCAGCATGACACAAGCAGGAAGCAGAGGTATCCAATTTCTCATCACAAACTTGCCCAAAACAAGCTTCAAGCTGCACTCATTCAAAATTGTAATTATCCTTAACAGATCATCTGATAAAACATACCAAATGGTGGAAAAGTTCACTCTATCCTTGCTGCAATGCTTGCCTGTGCAAGAATCACAGTAGTGTGCCTCAAAACAATCCTAACCCAACTGTCCTTCCAGGTCATAGGCAAAATGGCTGTACTGCCTAGAAATACAGTTGTTTTTTAATACTTATCCTGGAGCTAAGGTGCCAAATATCACCTGTATGGCCACCTCTCACTCATCCCAAGCCTGCCAAATACTTCTTGTCAGCAGTTGGAAAGAAAATTGGAAAACCTCAGCAGATCTCCAGGATCATTTAAAAATCACATTAACCACATCCCATTAAGTCTATTTCTACTTTTGTCTACCAACTTGGCACTGCTAAAATCACCCAGGTACTCAAAAGGCAACAGAAGCTATGACTTTTTACTTTACTTATTTACTTAACAATGACCTAACAGCATTAGGTCAATACAAGCACAAAAAAGCACAAAATTTTATTTTGCCCCATTCCTCCATAATATTTTACTTCAGGCATGACAACTCCATGTTCTAAGGACAACATAAGTTGGAAAGGACATTGCCCAAAATACTGTGCTAGGCTAACTCTTAACAAGCTGACTTTTGATACTATGACTAGTATCAGGATCCTACATGCAATTTCACAATCATCCATGTTAATAGGTCATTTGTGCTCGGCTAGTCCTGGAAACCAGTTCCTGGCACACTAAAGACAAGAAGTCATCAGGTATTCACCAAGGGAAAGTTGACCAGTCTGATAACCTTTAAACTATGAAATGACTAGTTTGGTAGATGAATGGAAAGCAGTGGATATTGTCTACCTTGACTTAAAAAAGGCTTTTAACTCCCTTAAGATCCTCATGCACAAGCTGAAGGAGTAGGAGTTGGATAAGCAGACAGTAAGTTCGACTGAGAACTGGCTGAACCAGCAGGACCTGAGGGTGGTGATCACAGGCACAAAATCTAGTTGGAGGCCAGTGGCTATTGGCATACCCAAGGGGCTAATACTGGGTTCCATCCTGGTTTTTATGTATTCATTAATGATCTGGCTAATGGGAAACAGTGTGGACACATAAAAAGAAATGACTAAGAGAAAAAAATAAAAACAACACCTCCTCCCCACACCGAAACGAATAAAAAATAGTTCCCATTCCCTAAAAGCCAAACAAATAGCACCCCCACCCAAGGTAGGGAAAAAATATACAAATTTGCTTTGCATTTTTATACCAGAAATGTAGAGAATGTGAGTTTTGACTCATAGCCTCTCAGGTCCAGCCATGAAACCTGTTTCAAAGTCCTGGAAACAACACTGAGAACATATTCTTTTTAAGTATGTTTCTACTGCCTACAGAGAATGTAGCATCAGCAAATCCTCTCTGCTAGAGGACAAAAACCATTAGTCTACATCTCTACTGATAGTTCTCAAATGGGGGTAGAGGGTGGTTAAAATAGCACCTATTGATTTTTCCCCTCTTTGTTCTTATGCTGTCCCCAATCCGACACCTCTTCAGCTTTTAGCTCCTTGTATGTGGGTTGCCCCACTCCTCTTCCACCCTCCCTCTACCAAAAAAACCTCACCCTGAAACAAACAAACAACCAAAAAAAAACCAGCCCTTCTTACTACTTTTAGACTGTGCACATAAGCCTCCAGGGGTCCTGGTGGACAACAAGCTGTCCATGAGCCAGCAGTATGTCCTTACGGCCAAGAAGGCCAATGGTATTCTGGGCTGCATTAGGAAGAGCATTGCCAGCTGCCTCTCAACTCAGCCCTGGTGAGGCCACTGGGGTGCTGTGTCTAGTCCTGGGCTCTTCAGCATCAGAGACATGGAGCTCCAGGAATGGGTCCAGTGGAGGGCAATGAATATGATTAGGGCATTGGGCCACCTCTCTAAAGAGTAAACCCTGAGAGAGTCCTGCCTGTTCAGCCTTTGAGGAGAGGTAACAGATGGAAATATGATCTATGAAGCACCCAAAGGAAGGGTGTCAAGAGGATGCATCCAGGCTCTTTGTGGTGCCAAGCACTAGGGTGAGAGGCAAGAGGCAGAAACTGATGCACAGGAAATTCTACCTTGAACATGAGGGAGGGTGACTGAGCATTGGAACAGATTTCCCAGAGAGGTTGTGTAGTCTCCCTCACCGGAAGTATTCAAGAACCAGCTGGACACAATCCTGTGCCATGTGCTCTAGGACAACCCTGCCTGAGCAGGGAGATTGGACCAGATGACCCCACCAGTGGTTCTGTATTGACCATCAGCTGGAAATTTGCTCAAGAGCTCCAGTTCCATCCAATCTCGTACTTAAACTTTCCACTTGCTGGGTTTTCCCTCATTTCCTTACATTGTTTTCCCTGTAATTATTTTCTCTCTCTCCACTTACCACTGGTTCACTTGATTATGCTTTACTCCATCAGCTCCCACCTTCATGTATCTCTTCAGCTCCCACACACTTCTTGGGCAGCAGCTGCCCTTTGACCTCTCTCCAGCTCCCCTTTTCCCATTCTCGTCCCATTTCCTAACCAGATGCCAAATCTGACCCATATTTATCTGGAAAATAAGACAAATCAAGCTTCTTCCCATCATCTTAGTTTGGCTCAGCGCCAGTTATCTGCCTGCCAAACTAAATGGCCTCAATTCACAGGGGCCCAGATAATCAAATTCTGTAAGGCTACAGCAGTCGTACAGATCTCTGTGGAGTCTTCCCAATCTTCCTTACAACCCCCACCCTTGCTTGGGTGAATTACTGCAGCATTGCTAAGGTCACTTGTGAAGAAAGGAAACCTGAGAAACTTCTGAAGAAGGTTGCTCCCAGTCACACCTCCCTCCCCTGAAACCAAGGGAAGAACGTTCTGCATAGGCTGAAGCAGCTGGCTCCCTACTGTCTTCACCAACTGGGAAACAGCTCCTTTCAAGCCCCTGCATCCTCAGCACCTACCTAAGAAAAGCTCCACTGCCAACCACTCCATGTCTCAAATAATCTGTCTAGTTTCACACAAAGCTTTCTAGATTCATTAGTAGTTGCCACAGGAAACAGGCTTGGGCATTTCACGGGTTCACAATTCCTTCAGTTCTTCCATAACTAAAAATGCATTTATCATATTTACTCTACATCTACTGTAGTGATGCTTGAAGTATTTTCTATAAAGCATTTACTGGTGTTCCTGCTTGCAACTGGAAAATCTGTTGCAAGATACTCATTCTAGTTTTCAGTTTCTCAAGTTGTACCATTTACAGCATAGGAGGATGCAAGGGCAAAGGTTTCCAAAACCATGGAAGTCAGGCCTAGTGAGTGGTTACTATGCACAGAAGCTGACTTGGTTCTGCAACATCTGACAACCTTAAACACTCCAAAATAAAACTCAGGTAACAGTTGAATGCAGTGAAACAGCACTAGCTATGGAAACCATTGAAATCTTGCAGAAACAGCAACCTTTCTCAGAACTTTGCAGGGTGGGGTGTTTTAATCACAACATGCATTTGAGTGATCAAAGCCTTCACATTTTTCCCATGCTATTGTGGCACCATGCAGACTAAAGCTGCAGGTGGGGAGGGTGTCTCCAGCTGGCTGATATTTCCTATCTCAGATGACCACATACACCTACCCAGAGCTCCAAGTTCTACAAACAGCACACTAAGCACTTCTTTGTGCGTTAAACATGTAGGCTACAAACAGTAGCCAAGGGACTCAATTGCCATCTTCAAAAATGCAAAGCAGAGTGATGCTGATGGCACAGACACAAATACAGAGTGGAAAGAACACAGAAAGACTCATCCATATTTTTCCCTGTACTAAAAAGAAGAAGTGAGAGGTACTGTTAGGCTAGGGATTGGACAAAAGCTCTACTGCTGGTAATAAATACTACACTCATTAGAATAAGTATTAAAGAAAACATAATTCCTCCATATTACAGCCAAACAACAGTATTTTCCAGTACATGTGACATATTCAATACTACAGGCCAAGGACAGAGAGAGAACAGACTGCAGCTGTGAGTTGTATGAAAGGGACAGGGGAAAAGGCAAGAAAGAACTTGCAGGACTAGGAAAGAACTTGCAGGAGTAGGGGAGAGCTAGGAAAAATCAGTAAGACCCTTCATATAAAGAGGCAGGTAAAGCTGAAGGGTCTTACCTTAAAATACACTTAAACAACAATGTTACACTAATTTATAAAGACCAGCAAATACCAATTCCATTGTCAGGTCCATCTGTCCCACTGTGAAATCCAACAGTGTAAAAAATGTCATTATGGAACAGTTAACACTGTCTTAACCAAGCCCCCTACCTTGACAATGCTTTTTAGATCCTGCACATACATCCTCTCTGTCTCCAGAATCTCTTGGACAACTCTGTCTACGTAGAGGAGCTTCGGACTGGTGGGCTCTGTGACCAGGGACATCGCACAGTTTTTGCTCGTTCCTTTTGGTTCTGCTTTCCTTGGCATGCTTGGCCTTTTCTCAAGGCTTTCCTCAGGATCCTCTTGCTCCACAGCAGAGTTTTTGTGTGTCTTGCTGCTGGAAAACCGCCTAGCTGGGACCAGTTCTAGCTTGATGGCACCTGTTTCTTTATCCTGGTTAAACAAACCCAAGTGGCTGTTTGATACCAAGGTCATTCTGCTTCCAAAGGAGCAGTGGCTGTCCCTGGAGGATGCAGAGGAGGAAGTGGAACTAAAGCTGACAGGACGGTCACTGTCTGACAGGTCCATGCTGTTTTTTTCACAGTAGTGGAAAGATCTGCTCTCCTTGTGCAAACCTTCCTCCTTCTTCTTGGAGTCAAGGGCCTCTGTCACAGCTGGTACATCATCAAGAGGTAAGTGGAAATCATCTAAACAAACAAACAAACAAACAAACAGAAGAAGGGGATTTATTGTTGCTGCTCCATGTAATGCAAAAGTTGATAGCAGATACTTTTAAAGCTTTTTGCAGAGAAAGCTGCAAAGACAACCAGAACAACGTGGTTTGGGGGTCACTGTAACTCTAATGCTTTTTAGGTTGGGGGGATCCCCCAATGAGGGCTACAACACCATGTTTCTCCTCCTTACCCTTCTGTCTCTGGAATTTCCTTCTTCTGCCAGTGTGCTGGGCTTGTTGCTAGCACATTCACTGCTCAGGCTCGACATAGGAGAAAAAACAGAACTCAAAACATTTTCCCTAAGTTTATAAAAGACCCTCACAACTTTATTGGGAGCAGTCCCTGCTATCTCCCAGCTGAGCCCTGACCCAGGCTTGGGAGGTTTGGAAACCTCAAGAAACACACAGTGATACCAGAAAGTGTCTTTCATTTTGAATCCTGTAAAGCCAACAGTCTTAAAAAAACTAAAAGCAGTTATCAATTACCAGACCTGTGGCTTGTACAAAACTACTAAAAGCAGAATGATTTCCCAAAGAAAATAATGTAGTTTCTGAAGAAAGAGTCCCCACAGGAAAGAGTGCTGCCATATAATTGAGTTTTCTACTGGGAAAATAAGTAATTCTAAAACTGTTCTGCTCAAGCCAGAATATTACCCCCTGCTGAACTGACCCAAAGCTGTTTTTCAGATCAGTGCAACAACAAAATAAGACGTCTGTCTTCCTGTTGGCATTTCAATTCTGCTTTACTTTCCTTGCCAAAATGCCCTGCAGGACACTGGCCACGATGCAATGCAGATTTGTATCTGGCCAAGCTGTGTGTGATGCAGCATGAGAATCTGCAAAAGTAGCTGCAGATAAATTCAATACTTCAAAGCTTTGTTTCAGTAAGAAGCATCCTCCCCCAAAAAAATCTTGCCACAAACTCATGGAATTTCATAACGCCTGTCCTGTGAAAAAGGGAAACTTGTAACAATTTAGGAAGAAAAGCAATACTGAAGCTACCCACAGAGCAGTAGCTTAGTCCTTATTTTAGTCCAGTGACAACTTTTCAAAAATTCATACCAGTAATTACAGCTCTTGACAACAGTTTCAGTAAAGAAACCATAAAGCTGCAAATCAAACCCATCCAGCCTTTAAGGTGGCCCTTCTTGAACTGAGTCAGACTTGCTGTGCAATTATGAGCAGAAACCTCCCGGATACACAGCTCCTGCAGCTGTCAGAGCAGGGGGAGGATTTCATCCAAAGCTGAAAGCAACTCTCCCATTTTTCAAAATAAATCCAAAGCAAACAGAAATAAAATACCAGAGAAGAATGTTTTGATTTATTTGGCCTATCTTGAATGCATAAGATTTCATTCCTATGTGAGTAATTACTAATGCCGTTTCAGTCATGATGGGATGAGCTTTCTATTAAGGAGAAATATTGCCCTCAAGGTGATGCATAGAATTAACACTGGGAGTAATTTGCTCGTTACAAGGGTTAGAAATTGGCCATTAGATTAAAAACGTAATTCTGCAGGTCTGTACCTCTTGGTTTTATCTTGTAGCCTGAAAATCTACAGCCTTTATTTGTGGCAGGTTCTTCTAGCTTTGAAGCATAGAAGCATATTTTCTTAGCCTTTTTGAATACATCACATCAAGTACCAACTCCAAAATAAAATATAAAGCAATAAAATGGGAAAAAAAATTAAAACAGAAAAAATGCAGTTAAATTCTTTTGTTTCTATGTACAGAAAGTGATGAGTGCCTTGCTATTACTTGTGATAAGAAAGTACACATTTTTGATAAGAAAGAATGTATTTTTGTTATCAGCTTTGGATCATATAAGTTAGAAAGCACAACATTGCTAAATGAAAAATGTCCCCCTGACAAATTCACAGGATAAACAAGATAACAGGGGTAACACTTCCTCTAACTCACTCCAAGGTATTTTACTAAAATTCTGTGACAAAGAAACACCTAATTAGCTACATTTGGGAGGGAACTAAAGGATTCTTATGAAATTCCATTACACCACATTCTTTTCTTCCTGTTTCATTGACATGTGATCTGCCTCTCAGATAATAACCCAAAGACATCAATACATAGTATTTGCTTTGCAAAAAGTTCATTGATATAGAAAATAGAAACAAAACATAGTTCACATCAATGACACTGGAGTCAGAAAAAATGTTAAAAAGTTTTATGTAAGATACACTTGTAGCCAGAAGCATTAGGAGAATTTAACATGTCTTAGAAAATCAAAGCAAACCCACTCATTCTCTTGTTTAATGACAGTGTCATTGCTTATTAAAAAAGCTGAGTAGTAATAATTAGTAATAGTTAAAATGGACTTGTTCTTTAACACTTGTATTCCCAGTGACCATGGTAAACCCCAGGCAACTGCAAGGCATGTCATGCAATTCCATGCAATATGGTTGACTCAAGTTCCTTTATTTTTTTATACAAATTGCTATTCCTGTATGCTTCTATATAAATTACACCAAACTAGGTATTTGCTTATAGGTGTTTACTTGGTCTGTTTTGTCCTCAAAGCCTCATTCTGACTATTAATCTCAAAAGTTACTTTCTACTTCATTTTTACTTCTTTCCCAGCTGGATGTAAATTGTCATTTGGCTTCTCCATGGAGAATATTACAATTTTGCCCATTATGTCTCCAACTGGTAAAATATGTTTCTCAAGGTTCACTCTGATGGCACAGAAGCACAGTGCTCCTGCAGAGCAGCAGGTAGGCACCTAGGCAGCTGGCACACCTGGAAGAAAGGCAGGGCACAGTGGACTGGGGATTTCAGCATGGCACAGAACCGGGAAGCAGCTCCCTTTCCTCAGCTAGCAAGTTCTATACCAAGCACCCTGCTCATGGAAATCAGGCTTGGGGACATGCCCTGGTTCTGCCCAGCTCTCAGTTCCTGCCTCAAGTATAAGTAGCTGTGAAAAAATCTGAGCATTGTACTTGGCACTGGCGAGGCCAGACGTCAAATCCCACATCCAGTTTTGGGCCTCTCACCAAAATAAAGACATTGAGGTGATGGAGTGTGTCCAGAGAAGGGCAACAGAGCTGGGGAAGGGTCTGGAGCACAAATCCTGTGAGAAGCATCTGAAGGAGCTGAGGATATTTAGTTCAGACAAAAAGAGGCTTAAGGGAGACCTTATTGCTCTCCATAACTCCCTGAAAGGAGGTTGTAGCCAGGTGGGGGTTGGCCTCGTCTCCCAAATAACAAATGATAGGACAAGAGGAAACAGCCTCAAGTTGCACCAGGGGAGGTTTAGATTGGATTCGATTTAGAAAGGAAATATTTCTTTACCAAATGGTCTGTCAAGTGCTGGAACAGGCTGCACAGGGAAAAGGTGGAGTCACCATCCCTGGAGGTATTTAAAGGATGTGTAGATGTGGCACTTGGTGACTTGGTTTAGTGGTGGATGTGGCATAACCACTGGGCTAACAGTTGGACTTGATCATCTTAGAATACCCAGGTAGGAAAATAACCTCTACAATTACCCTTGCCATTGAAATTAGGAACAGTTTTTAGATGATTTCTGCAGTCACAAGTGCATCAGGACAGAGAACAGTCAAATGGATTTCATTGCCATAAGCCACATGCCCATCCTCTTCTTTTGTCAGGGTCTGTATTTGGCTTTTCAGAACTCTGAAGAGTAGTTCTACTCTGCAGTTCTACCACAAAGTAACTTCGCTCTTGCACCAGCCACCTAACATCTGTAACAAATGGCTGGAGAGAAATTCACAAATGAATTAATGAGAGTGAAGAGAAAGTAAACAGCTTCCAGCAGGATTGCTCTCTATGAATCATAACTGACTCAGTGCCTTTGCAAACCCTGTAACCTCTTGCAAATTT
Organism: Hylia prasina; assembly: GCA_013397195.1. Taxonomy (NCBI): domain Eukaryota; kingdom Metazoa; phylum Chordata; class Aves; order Passeriformes; family Sylviidae; genus Hylia; species Hylia prasina. Next base: position 1,262,167 of record VYXD01016806.1, read on the forward strand.
CTGTCTTTATACAGACTTACTAAAAAAAGCAAGTAATTTGTCCCATACCCTGTGGGACTGATTTACAAGCCCACTCCACCCTATCCTCCCAGTTTCAGCAGCAACACCAGCAGGTAGGTGCACTCATCAAAACTCAGGCTGCAAACACTGTGCGAAATTGTAGGTACCCCCAGAGCCTGCAGAGGCACACACTGTGAGCAAGTCCTCTATACCCTGACCCATGTCTGGCCTGGTTCACTGCTTTTTTTGTTAGGCTTTCTTTTGGTTACTGAACCTTTTCAAGGATGAACCAAAATAATATTGAGAACTTTTGTCAGTTGTGAATTAACGGTATTTAACTCAGTCTGGGGAGAAAAAAAGAAGAAATCTTCAATTTGCATACTTTAATTAAGGAATAACAGTAATTACTTGTTAGTTCAGCATTGAAAGGAGGATAATTACTACTTGTCCCTACTCACAAGGAAACACACTCCCCAAACAAGGTCATTTCTTGTTTGTGCCTTCACATTAATTCAGTTACTCTCTCCCCCTTCCCAGCCCCTGCAAAGCTCCCTGCTCCAGTGTCACACACACACACTGGCATGGCACGACCCCAGAGCGCTCCCCAGCAAGAACAATGACACGTCCCTACTCCACAGACATGCAAGGGCAAGGATTACTACTGTTTCATCCCAACAGGCACCTCTAATATTAGTTACAAGACTGAAGGCACATGCAAAACAACCATCTTGGCACGTCTCAGGTTTTCATTGTGCAGTCACAAACAAGTTCTCACCAAAAATGCGTAACTTTCTTCTATCACTTGCTTTTCTTTAACAAAAACCTCCTTCCTGCAATTACATTCATGGTAATGATAAATGGTTTTCCATTATCTCTGCAGCTTTGGCTATGCTAGAACATTAGCATACAATGAGAGATAAAGTGCTTTGTCTTTAAATATAAAACTGTCTTAAAGATCCCCAAGTCCTATCTAAATATAGATGTTTATTCCTCCAAGTTGTTTGCTGCATGTGAAATTTTACGACATACTGCACAAGTAAAAACTCAAAAGTCAATTTATATTCATGATTAGCGTTGTTGTTGCCTTTCTTCTGGCAAGAAAAAGAGCACCTCAGGTGTTATCTACAAAGCCAACATTACCAGAAATTACAGTCTTCACATCCTCTGGAATTTAGCTACAAAAAAAAGTGATGAGACTACAAGAAGTATCTTTCCTGTTTGGTTTTTTTTTCCCCTGAGATATCTTCATATTTCAAATAAAGCATTCATACTGTGGATACAATTAAGCAAACTAGTTTAGAACAATTTCTACATTCAGATTCAAGATGAAATTCAAAATGCAACACTGGTATTGAGAAACAAAAACGCCCTACAGTTTCCTGACTGAGAAAGTTTAAAATGCATCCACTACCGATCCCAAATGATCTTAAATACACTCCCTATATCTTCTGCACTGAATCCTGTTGAAGTGCAGGTCAGCAGATTTTTAATCACTAAACTTCGTATATGAATATGTTTCAGTTCTAAAACTAACACCCTCTGTGAAAAATATCACACTAGAGAGTTACAACATTTGCAGGATTGGATGTCTAGTCTGGACTGTCACAAACCATACTCTGCCAAGTATTTTAACTGAACTTTGAGGAACAGAAATCCCATTTATTAGAAATCTCACAGCAAGGGAAAAGAGTCACCAACTAATGTGCTTCTATCAGTCCAATTACTGTCCCCCCACCCCCACTCCCTGCAGCATTTAAAGCAGAATAGCCTCTGTCACAACCAAGCACGCTAATAGCCAAGAACATTATTGCAAGGGAAAATCCTCTGCGACAGTATCTCACCACTGAGGAATGTCTCTGGCTCCTCGCACCCGGGCTGAACAAGTCCTCTCTATTTTTCAGTCCTCTCCGAAGAGCCCACGACCTACCTGTGCGGCAGAGGAGAGGCACGGGCTCTGACTTCAGCTGTTCCCGAATTAGCTCATTGGGCACTCAGGTAAAATGAGAAGCTCTTACTAGTCTGTACAGCTCCTTCGCCAGAAATATTGCATGAGTCAGCTTTTATCTATCAAAACCCTAAACACAAAGGCTTTACAGAAACCTGATTCACAACTTTCTCATCGCCTTTTTCCCAGCGCACCGACACTCTTCGGCATCACTATGAGCTTTAAATGACACATGACATCATGCAATTCAGGGACAGGACAATGGGCATCACTGTGGGTAACTTTAATATGCACACTTCACTGAGCAACACCCGCTACCTTCCTTTTTTTCCAGGCACAACACTGAGCAAACATCAAATAGAGCCCCCACTTCCACAGCATTTGTTTGCTTGATTTGTAGACAATATTGATAAGCATGTAAAGCAAATAAATCACTGGCTGGTATTGTGAAATTTCTGTGTTTACATTAGAAACTTCTATGAACTTGCAATATAATAGGATGATCCTGGGAAATAGAAGCATTCTGGCTCTTACTTTGCCCTAACATAAACAGGAACAGGCTTTTGCAGAGTGCTTGCAAAGCTTCAGTGGTTTGGGGTTTTTTTTAAGGGCAAGAGAAATGAATTTCAGAAGAAAATGTGAAAACCAAACTGTCAAGTGTTCTGTGCTAAATCACAATGAAGACAAGGAGAAAAAAAAAAAAAAAAAAAAAAAAAAAAAAAGGGGAGGAGGGGAGAAAGGGANAGAGGAGAGGAGACAGTGAGAGGAGAAGCAGGAGAAAAGGTGAAAAACAGGAAAGGAGAAAAAAGCATATAGGCTGGTGCTAACCCGTGAGAAAGCTGACATCTCCTTTGCCTGCGGAGGGGGTGGTGGCATTTCCATCTTGGAGCTGGGAGGCAAAAGAAGTCAGAAGAGTTCCCAGCTGCTGGCACCACTTTCCAGGCATGCTCTCACAGCTGCAAGCTCAAACGTCGCCCACAAAGAGGCATTCTATCTTTAAAATTATACTTGAAATTCACTGCCTCTGTCCTTGTACATGACACGGCCTCAGCTTCATTCAGAGTATTCCTAAAGAGCACAGTCCTTGAACAATGCCTTACAGCCGGAAACTGGAGGTAGAAAAGGAAGCAAAGACAGCCTTGAGACCATTGGCAAAGCGTGAAACACTTTGATCTGAATATCAGGGCTCTTGGGGTGAAAGTCCCTTTTACCCAGGCTGAAAGACCAGGTGTTTTTACAGCCTGCCATGCTGACGTCACAGATCAGTGAGATAAGCTCTCTCATGTATTCTCTGCACTCTCCCACAGCTTCTCAAGATTTTTTAAATACTTACATATTACATTAAAAGATCTTTTTGCAAGATCTGTGCAAAATACTTGAGAGTGAGCTACCACATATCTGTAAGTCCTGGACACACTCAAAGGCACAGAATGGCCAACATGATGCCAAAATTTTCTGTACATCTGCAGTACAGCATCCAGGTACTCAAATCACTTGAACATGGCAAACATACCATACATTTGCTATATTCCACATGCACACCTATTTCTGTCAGGAGCTAATGATTCACTCCTCTGGACTTCTGCTTCCTCACACCTTGTGCCCACCTTGCCTACAAAGCTTTTATCACCTCCAAGTCAGGTTTGAACTAATTCCTGGACAGACCTGTAGAACATTAACGAGACACAGGGCACTGCTTGGTCAATTCTGTGAAGTCCTAGGACATACAAGTAACATCAGCAGCTTCATCATTTAGTGGTGACAAAGCTCCTGAACTCTGAAGTCTCAGTGACAGAAAGCATCCCACATCTGTTTCAGTGGCTGGGTAAAAACAGGGTCTGCAGCACTGCAGTGTGAGCGTCAGCCACTGGTCTGAACTGGCACAGGGAGCTCTCATGAGCATTCCTGTGGGTGGAGGGAAGAGGGAAACAGAGCTGAGATCCTTTGCTCTGTCTTGCTCTTTCATCTCTGCACACCCACAACTGACCTTAGCTCTCCCTTCCATCCCCATGTATAAGTCAGCAGAAGTTTCCCCCACACATAATAATTTCTCCAAGAACAACCCCTCAACCTCCATCACTTTAAACATGCACAGCACTGAGAGCTGTCAGGGCAGAAGACTAGAAACCACAAAGCCTCCTGTTTTACTGATGTGCATCACAAATAGTACACAGGTGTGCCAGAAAAATAATGGGTTGGCCCCACTTCTAATTTTCTGGTATTTCATGCATTTTGTTTATCTGCATTATATTTTAGGAGTTGCATATCTTTCTCTGCCCCATCTCCTGCTTCCTTCTGTTGTGTATACAGTGGCATAAGACCACATTTTTAGTATATCAGGATTACGATTTGAGAAGAGTGACCTGTTTTTATTTTGGAACAAGGCTTTGATTTTTCTAAACTTGAACAATAAGCGAAGTTTACAGACGTTAAGAGTGATGTTATTCTATAGTTCCCAGCTGGCTAGAGAGTTACTGAAAAAGTAAATTATCCTCAGCAAGATTTTAAATCACCCCTAACTCAACCACAAGGTACATTCAGGCTAAAGGACACACTGACATCTTCCCTGGAAGTGCAATGTAATGTATTAATAACTCTCTGCAATGCAGTAGCTATTTAATCTGTACACAGTGCTGCAGAGACACCTAACAAAAAGAACAAGCCATCACATGCTGCTGATGTACTGCAACACAAACAGAGCATATGGATCCAATCCTCTACTCCATTTATAGGCCTTTTAGAAGAATTGTTTTCCATCTCCTTGTCAATTTTGAAGGCTTGTTTCTCTCCTCTTTAAAAAGAATTTTAAAGAGACACAGTTCATTTCTTTTCTAAATCAGAGCAAATGAAAATTCAGTGGAGATTTGTATGAACGCATATGGAGGAATAACACCCTAGATGACAATGAGGAGTACTACCCTAGATGACAAGCAACCAAAGCTTTTACATCTTTTTCTTCTCTGCTCGTGCCGGCATTTAGTGAAGTGTTAAAAGGGCATTCAACATGGTGCTGCTTGAATGTTTCAGTACTTTTACACTCAAACTGTTGCGCCAGAATGAAAATGCACATGTAGCCTTCCTTCCACCCAGCACCACAGAGGATCAGGGCTCGCAGCTGGCACCTCACTGGCGACTTCCCATGCTACACTGTGTCCCTGTAACAGCCTTGGACACCAGGTTTGGTTTCTACTTCCTCCCGGACTAATCTACTGCTCTGAGCAAACGTTCTGCCAGACCAACACATAACACACTACTGCTCTCAGTACTTCAGTACTTCATCTAAGCAACCTAAAGTTGCTACTGAAGTTCACAACTTTTTTCACAAAGCCCACTGCAGCACAAGCACACAGGAGGTTTTGTCTGGCCAGCCAACATAGCATACATTTGTTGCTTTACCAAGAACACTGGGAGGTTTTTAAGATGAAAAATTGTTAACTGTCTCTCACTTTATAGCAGGTAAAATAAACTTTAGAGAGTGAGACACAGTTTCAGAAGAAGGGAATGGTAGCATCTATGAATAATTCTTGCTAGTTCCAAAGAAAAACTTAATTGTGTGACCTAAAAGAAGATACCCTGTTACAACTCATGTCTTTCAATTTCAACAGAACTTGTAACTACAGTATCTAACACAAATAGATTAGTCTTTTAAACTCATTTTAACAGTTTTTTGTTTCTGCCACCAAATTCTCCGTTGACTTACAAATCTTTCCAGTAAAAATCCTGCATGAAGCAAACCACATTTTATAAAAGCCAGTTTTCTGATATAGCAGACAATGTTAGATGCCAAATAGAAGTGAATTTTAGAAGCTTTAAATAATGGATGTTTTTCTTTAAATACAGCTAAATGATCTCTCCAATTTGGTTTCAAACTAAAGCCACTTACTGGAACCTCCTCTGCACCTCAGGAAGTTTAGCAACCAGAATTTTGAAACAGAACTGAAATAGTAACAAGCAGGCTCCTCCTAACAGATGTTCACATTTACAATAAAATGAAAACTTTCTTCAGTGTTTCCTCTCTTGAATAAAAATATAAGTTGCAGAAAGCAGTATTCATGTGCAATTTAAGGATTCTTCTTCCCAAGTGCATCTCAGGGAGAAGAATCCTTAAATTCTACACAGGTTGGAACTAAGACATATTGGTGGTCTCGCTGCACCACAGACTGGCTCTGGCATTTCAAGTCAGTTGTTTTCTTCTGCTCACCCTCCTAAAAGGGAACAAACATTAGGTCTTATTTTTAAGGTAGCATTACAACAGTAAGCTAACAGTGCTTTGAAAATCCCAGTTCAATAGGAATATATGCAATGACAGTTAAAGGACTCTGGATTTAATAAATGACTGCGGTGGATTTTTACAAAATACAATAATCAGTATTTTGACATCTCACAAACCTTTAAATGAAAATAATTAAACTAAGCAGATGTTCAGGTTCAAACATACACATCCTCTCGCTGTATTACTTCTACAGCTAAGTGTGGAATTTTACATAAATAAGGTCAAGAAGACTAAGATTGCCAAAGGGCAGCAGAATAACCAGTCACAGCATAAAAATCAAAGGCATCTTGCTGCTGCCACAAACAACAGACTCTTAAAAATACAGCCACCCCAATTCTTTATTTTTTGTTTTCTACTGATGACCATATCACATCAGGACTGTCGTTTACCTTCATTTGGTCTTTCCAAATTGCCCCTTGGAGTATAGGGAGAACGTCTGTACTTTTAAATTATGGGCATTTTGTTTTACACCTTTCCTCTCAATCTCCTTGCCTGTTGAAATACTGAGAAAATACAGTGCTACATGAAAATGAAACTTCCCTTCCTTGTCCGCTTTTCAGGTATGTCTATGAAAGTCACCCCAACAGATCCATGTTTGTGATGAAGAAGTCTTCACAATGCTTTCAGAGTTGCTTTAAGGCCCTTCTTAAAGGCAGCATCTGCAATACTTCCTACTACTTATTTGCTGTTATTTCATGAGGACAAACCATTGAGAGCAAAACTTCTATCCCAACAAGCAATACTGACCTTAGAGTTTTTGTATTCAAGAAGCAAAGTGTGAATTGAGATTGGTATCTCTGCAATGTCAGTGTACAGAGCAGCGCAGCCTCTGCACCCATATGCAGATGATGTTAATGCCTGCAACACTTGTTGACATATTAGAATTCAAGATTAACAGTGACAACAATCACACTTCAGAAGCCACAGGGCAAGAAGCAACCAGATTAGAGGCCTAGACTTGGTTACAGAGAACATTTGGTGCATAATTCACTGCAACTGATTTCCTGAGTCATAAGCTTTTCTCTGTGCTTTCTTATCAGAGCAATAAAAAGCTTAATTTGAACCAGACAGTCATTTTATTAAAGCTATATATATATAGTAGAGTCCCTGTGCCTTCTTTACCAACAGCTTCAGAAAAATAATCCTATAAAATTCAAAGTATTAAAATTCTCTAACATTCCTATTCAGGGGTATATAAATTGAATTTTATACACATGTAACAGCATACAAAGAAAGTTAGTAAAAAAAGAGATCTTCAGATTTCTTCTGACCATTGGATTTATCATGCAATTTTTTGTCAATCTGGAAAAAAAAACCTTGGCAAATGCAAACAAGAGAGGGGCATGAAATCTCTTAAAAATGAGCCACTTTGCGGTTCACAGCAAGATAGCTGAAATTTAACGTTCATGAAAAGACATCGGACAACAACTGTCTGCTACCATCCTTCTTTATAGTCAGCAGCATTTTACTTCTCTTTTGCAGCCTTCAAGCACTTCTACATTGGGCAGTTTTCAGAGGTCTTGTTAACTACAATAAACAACATCTAAACCCGTTGGTATTCAGCAAACACCTCAGATGGATCTTCTCAGTGTTTAGATCAGAGACAGGGAAAACAAACTCAGACTCCTATTTAAATCCAGTTAGTACAGCTAAAGCAGTTATTTTGCTCAGATTCTTCCTTTGCACTTTAACTTTCTTCCAGATATGATAATTCAATCTCACCACTTTCCTTGTTTTGGTTTTCTTCTTGCTTGTTTTCTATGAAAAAGAAGTAGCAAATCCTTTCTTTTTGAAATATTAGAGCTAGAATCCAAATCAAATTCTCAAATCCAAAACACACAGCTTGGACTTGGAGAAACTTGGCCACAAAGGCCGATTTTGTGGTCTAAAACAAGTGAGGGTGGGGGCTGAGGAGGGAGGGATGTATTAACTCTGTGGTTGAACTGCAGGATTTTCCCAACAAGCCATACTAAAAACCAATTCTTTTTCTTATTCCTGTTTATAGAGAGAACATCAAAGCTTTCTCAACTCTGTACCCTGCACAAACGGGAACTCACAAGGTAACTCACTTAAGTGCCATTCTCATGACTTACTTAGAGTCTCTTTTTATTTAAAAAAAAACACCCAAACCTCCACACACTTAAACATTTATCACCTTCCAAAACCTGTGATCAAATTTAGACCATTAAACTGCAAATCCTCAATGAAGTAACTTCTGCATATCCACGCTTTTCCTTAAATTCTCATGTCACCTTCTAACTTCCCTCAGGGAAAGCTTTCACTTGACATTCAAACATTAAACACATCATGAGGGGGGAAAAAAAAAATCTTTCTCCTCTCTTTCATCCTCTCCCACAGGCACACTGCTGAGCGGTGGATCCCTGCAGGGGACTCGCCACATACAAGCACGAAGCTGGTGGAGCAGAGGAGCCGTGAGGAATGGCCAACTGCCCCCAGGCTTCTCCCAGCCCTCTGACAAGGAGGCTACAAGCTGAAAATCAGTTTCCCTCGGTCTGCCCCGACATCCCAAGCGCTCCGAGACTTTTCACAGCTGAACAATGCTGCGCATTCACTATTGAGCTCCGAGGCGCAGAGACACACCGAGAGGCCACTACATTGCTATTGTTCCACGGCGTTCAGCCTGTTACCACAGCTATTAGCTGGCGTGCTCACTTTTCAAACCCTCATCTCTTTGGAAACCCTGACTGCCATTATTTTATTACAAAGAGGCACAGGTTAAAAGAAGTTTAGCTGGGCGATTCCCTACTCTTCCCCCTTTGGCATTACTTTTAATGTATGACTCACATAGGCAGAATTTCATTAAGAAGCTTTCACTTTTACCTTTATATAGAAATTCTGTCACTATTGAAGTGTTCCCTTAACAAAGATTTTGACAAAAGATTTGTGAAGTTTTTGTAATTAAGTCAGCAAGAGAATGCAAACAGATGACCAGCCGTAAGAATTTAGTAAGATGATGAAATTATTTGGAAGCTAATTCAGTTCAAGTAACTGTATTCATCAAAACAGAAGGATGGTGGACTTACTCAGTTTTTTCTTCTTTTGCACTGATTTCTAAATATAGCCATGGATGAAATCAGTTATACTTATTTCATGTATCCAAAACCATGTATCTCTTAATATGGCAGGCCATAAGAATGGCTATATTCTTTGCCAGGCCAAGTAGCATGACAGTGAAAGTCCCTTTTACAATTGATCAGTAGCACTTAACAGAGCACCAAAAGATACTAAAATTTCCTCTCCAATGATTTTTCAGTTAATACTTGTTCATTACAATGTAAAACTAATGGACTTGAAACACTTTCAACTTTTCACAGACCTTTAAACTATGCACAGACCCTGCCAATTACAAATTCATTGCAAAATATTTTGAAGGTTAGAAAAACAATCTGGGAGAAACATTCCCCTCCTGATGAAATTACAGTAAAGTTCTTTGAAAATAATGACAAAGGCATCTTGCACTGAAGGCCTGAACACTTCATAGCGAGAATAGTCAAACTGACTGTGATCATATTGCTCCCTTTTGCATGGCAACTGTTACAGCTAATCTTGACCCAGAAAAACGCAACATAAAAAACTGAAGAGTGCCACAGCTAAGCTGTGAAACCAATGTGTACACTGATGGAGAGAAGCTGCCAGTGGATCACCATGGGTAAGTGATGTTCAGTGGCAAAATTACCAGAGACTAGCAAAAAGCATCTCCCAACAAGCACAGCGCAGATTAAATGAAATTATCAAGAAGAAGTTTCAGTATCCATAATCCCCTTTGCCCTTTAAGGTGTAATCATATACAGTAATTTTTAGGATTCAATGAACAGCATTGGCATAAACTGTTTCTAGAAGTATCTGCCAGAGGACTGTATAAAATCTAGCTCAGTTTGATAACTATATTTAACATACATTGCTATATGTTGGATATGTGATTTATTTAGAACTCATTCATGCCCAGGGAAAAAAGGATTTTCTGTTTTAGAAGAACATTCAAGAAAAAATTCATGATACAATTGATAATTCATTGATGATACTTTTGCATCTGCCAATAACTCTGCAATGGAAAAACAGGGAAAAATGTGAGAAGATGAAAGCCTAGGAAAGCAAGATCAGAATACCTAGCCACTCAATACTGTTATCCAGTCACTACTGCCAATTTTTAAGATTCTGAGTTGTGGTCTTCCATTTTATTGATTTTCTTAGCAGTCACACTAACATTGACATACAGGGATGGGAGCAAAATAGTATCATAGGAATTTGCCAGATTTGTTAGTGGAGGGACCATGAGGTTTTTTTCATTATCAAGTTCTATTTACTACGAAAAGGACAGTTCAAACTCCAAGCCTCACTATGTCAGCATTATCTCTCACATCCAAAGGTGGCAAGAAGCATATTTAAGATAAAAGACCTGATAATCACCATTAGCAAACAGGAAAACAATTATGTAGTATGCACTGAGTGTGTTATACTGGAGCCCACCATTTCCCACCCCCCCATATTTACATTCCTTTCTCTTATGTTTGCTTTTCTCTTTTCTGACTAACATAGTTGGTTTAGGAACATGTTGCTGATACTGGTGGTTCTGCTTTGAGCCTGTAATATTACTCTGCACATAGTGATGTAGTTAGGTATCCCTCCTTAGCACTCCCACTTCCCCCTTTGATTTACCCTCTTTGTTACAGAGATGAATGGGTGTGGGCAGTGACAGCTTATACTTTGCACAAATAAAGGTAATTCACTATGCAACTCCACATTCTCATCTGAAATAGATTCATTTTAAGGAGGAAAAAAAAAGTATAAACCTTCATAATTGACAAAGAGGGTCTCTTCATTTTTTTCCTAGTGTGCAAAAATCTTGTGTAAACCTACTCCCCCCTCGTTGCATTGGGCTCAGTTTACACTCTGATTATAACAAGGGATGTTTCCTTCTGCAGTTGTTACTCTATACTTCAATCCCCCATCACAAACAACCAGGCTTGTAAAAACAGACATGTCAAAAGGTTAAGAAAGGAACAAATAGATTTTCTCCAGCTGTAGAAAAGTAGCTGACAAACTCTTTTGAATCACAAGAGAAAAATATTACTAATGTCTGGTATTGATTTTAAATGGAAATAAAGGAGTGGATTAAATTAATCTATCAAAAAAGTAAGCAACTGCATGAAGAAATATTTTCAGCTTGATAAAACTAGATGAACTTAAGTAGGAGGAAAAGCATCTTAAGAGATTGGTGATCTGGTGTGTACATTATTAATCCAAAGCAAAATCCATTACAACAAATACCCAGTGAGCATTATTGAAATATTAACTAGAGCATATTAGTAATAATCACATAGCAGCATAAAAGTTGTTCAGCAGGGACTACAAATATTTTATAAATCTCAAATACTCATCTATTCCAGAGCTTGTATCAAATTTGTAATGCTCCTGAATATTTTATACTTTGCTTTCAACATTTGTCTTTTATGAAGGATGCAAAATGATCTGTATTTTTTCTGCTTACAGCCTTTAAACCCAAACAAGATTTAAACAGAAAGTTACCTTCTTTTGCAGGGTGGGGAAAGGGATTTCCTAAAGCCTTTCTTTTCTCCTCTTTCCTCTCCACCCTCCACTAAATGAAAGTAAAGGTCAGTAAGTACTCAGTGCAGTGGAAAGCCCCAGGTTACAAAAATAAATGACTTACAAAAAGCTATCCAAGATTACAGTAACTGGACATGCATTCTCTAGACTATTCCCAAAATGCAGACACGGCTGGGGAAATACACAACGTATCCTGACATTGCTAGCAAACATGATTAAAGTATATTTATATTCATTGCAAAAAAATCCACACCATACACAGGAACAATATACCTCCCCAAATTTTTGCTCATGTCATTCAAGACATTCATCCCTGAAGGAAACAATAATATAATGCATTTTCCATCTGCTGTCTTTCTGTCTGTACTCCAAAGGCACAAGAAAAATAAATTTTTTAAAATATTTTCTTAATAAATAGTCTTTAAATATTTTTTACTCCTTTTGACAGGCTGTAATGAAACCGTTATCTGGTTTATATGCTAATTAAATTCCTTGCAAGAGGATTAAATGCTAACATAAGGATATAATTGACAGAAAAATATATTTATGATCTTAATTTTCAGACAAGTTCAGTCTCAGCACCCTAAGGCAGTCGTTTTAAATCCCTGTTAAGCCCACGGGTGGGCTTGTCTCTCTCCTCTCACTCTGGATCACATACCCTCAGGCCCACTAAGAGCTCACTCCAGCAGTAATGGTCCTGTGGACACCCAGCTCCCTTCTCACCTGCATCAAGCTGGGTGGCTGCAGGACTGTTCCTGCCATAGGGAGGGAGTGACCAGAGTACATGGCCCAGGACCTACAGTGGGAGAAGGAATTATCCCCTCTGTCACCACACCAGTGTTTGCAAACCTCAGGGAGAACCAAGGTACCTGCATTCTGGAGCTGCATAAAACCCACCAGGCTGAGATGTCCTAAGGACTGGACAGATGGTTTTTGAAGGTTCAACTAGAAAACATGCCCATGCCCTTACCTATCAAAGGACCTCTGGGAAGGTGTTGTGGGTTATTAAAAAGCATAAGAACCTGATGACAGACAGGCAGACTGATAGACCATATCCTCCTAATAATAAACCTCATTTAAATACAGACCTCAGGTTCAGGCATGCAGAGCCATTGATTGAACTGGAATTAAGAAATCTAACAACACAAGTGTGTGTGTCTGTGTGTGTGTGCATGTGTGTGTGTGAAGAAAATCACACATGGCACATTGTTTCCTGGATAGATATCGCTTCACGTCAGCTGATTCAAACAAAACCAAGTTGCAGTAAGCCTCAATTTCAGATGCACATTTTGGGGCTTCCCATCTCTTTTAGAGCGATTTCCTCTGGGAAGTGTTAAATTTATCCTTTTCCTTTCTTCCCAAAATCTTCCACAAGTATAGCTTCACTTCAATCCATCCTTTGTAGATCACTTACATGGAGGCCAAGACATGCAAGTGATTTATTTTGGACCATGGAAAGGTAAAGTGTTGAACTTAGAAAGTCAGCAAGCTAAAGGAAAAATGCTTCCAGAAAGGATTTAATAAAATCAATCAATAACTGTTTGTTTTTATAGCTACCAACTTTTAGAGAGAGCAAATCTTTCAGTCACAAAAGGAAACTAGAATGATACGTGAGGCCATGATCTCCTTAACCTTTAACTAAAGACAAAAACTACATATGCTTTCAGATGTGTCTGTGCATCACACTTCCACAAATCAATCTCTAGAGACAAGACAACATTAGCAGTGACAGGAATAGAGTATTACACTGACACCCAAAATAAAAAAGACTTTGCACTTCTATGGTTTCTATATAAACACATCATTAAGCATCTCTAAAATACTCCAAGTCTGCAGTTTGTCTCTGTATCTTCTGCTTCTTTTCCCCCATCTGAAAGAGAAATGGCAAATGAAACAGAAATAACATATTTCAGGTTGTAACAAAGCTTTTCATTCTTAGACAGCTGTGTCAACCCATACAAAATGCAATTACCAAGATGATCAAATCACCCCCACAGCATTTAACATTTGCCACTCAGGTAGTGAATTAAAGACATTCAGGTGCTTGACTGAGATGACAGATCACATGCATACAGAGATGGACAAGCTTCAATGGCCACAGTGACTGGTCATCCCAGCGGGTGCTTGACTCAGTGACCAATCCAGGAAAGAGCCTCCTCTCAAAATTTTGTCATGAAAATACAAGGTGTCACTATTGGTCTTTTTTTTTTTTTTTTTGCTTCTTCATCCTTAGAAATTAGCTTATCTTAGAAATTAATTGAAATATCACAATAAGTTTTCTATTTTAAATGATTCAACACTCAATGCTTGTTGCATTACATTATATAGCTGGTACATGAAAAGAAAATATTAACAATAAAAAAAGCCATACATAGTTTTACAGAGCAGCATTATCAGAAATTTAGAGAAGATTCTGGTTTTAAGATAAGAACTCTAAATATTGGTGAAAACTCCTAGAGGAAGCAGGCAGAAGAGAGGAAGATGGAAAAGGTGAAAAAAGTAGGAAAAGCTTACCCCAAAAAACTCTTCCTACAGCAAATGCAGACTCATTTTCTCTGGAAGCATAACTCTATATACACTATACAGCCCAATTTAGCCAAGAAATAGCAGATAATTAGGTATTGTGCTTCTCAAATATCCTAGAAACGTTATTGCCCAGAAACACACTTGCAGAGTGAGCCCTCCGCCCCACCTCACTGTGATTAGTTGTGCACTTGTAAAGCTGAGTAACTGGTTACTCTCCTGGAGACCTTCAGCACAGGATTAACGAGTGGCTACGAGCCATCCTTTCATTCCAATTTTAAAACTGCAGTTTTGATACTGAGCTGGACACCTGCCATCACTGCAGGCCTCAAAGAGGAATAAGGCTTTAAAAAAAAAAAAAGAAAAGCATATTTCGTTCTTTCGGGAAAGTTCTTTTTCCCTGTCTGCTGCTCTGCAGCATCTTCAGCCTCCTCGGGGAGTGCGTTTATTCCACTGCCAGTTTTACATTCCAATTCCAGAGAGCTGCAGGCACAGCAAGCAGTATCTTTCAGTTATTTAAGTTTGGGAGTCCTCCAGGACTGCTTTCCATAAGCTGTCTGGGAAATGCTGCTTGATAAATTCACACTATGTTTAGGCCTCAAACTCCTTGTACAGACTGCAGAGAAGACTGACAGAAAAGTCTTTTTAAAACAGTAACATCCCCACCATACGTACATACCACATTACAAACCTAGACCCACATAATCTGGCAAGAGAAACGAGAAGAAAAGTTCTATTTTCTGCCAAAAGAAAATGAATTAGTTGTATATTAAATTAATAAATTAAGGACAAAACCAGAATGTTCTCAAACTTCTAAAGTGCACATCTTTACAAATACATCATCTTCCTTTATTCTCTCTTCTAGACATGTAGTTAAATTATTGGAGTTACCAAGCAGCACCAAAGCCACGGTGGACATCTCTTTACTGAAAATAGAGTAAAACGTGTCAGCCTAACTTCTTTTCCATGGTGCGCATGAATACTAAATTTTCTTCTCTTCAAACACAGTCATGGAGAGACAGAGAGTTGTTTTCCATTTTGTTTGGTTTGGGGGTTTTAGGTATTAATTTCTGTAAGTACTATTTTTTTCATAATCCAAAACTGAAAACTTGCAAATCTTTAGAAAGAGTGGAAACAACACGAAAAGAGAGAAAACACTACAGCCATGCAGCTATGTAAGCAAGAAAGAGTCTTTCTTTTTTCTAAGATTATTTTGAACAAAATCAATTAAACATGAGCCTAAATGTTGAGCAATGAGTTAAGTCCGTAACAAAAGTGAGATCTAAATTAACTGAGGATCTTCCAATGGTATATGGTACCACTTCCTAGCAAAGCCACACTCATGCTAATTTGCATGAGGTCAGTTTCACACATACATAATGCTGGTAGATAAGCAAAGGGTACAGCATAATAAGGAACCCACGCTGAAGTTTAAACTGGCAGCTCTAGCCCTTAAAGAGTACAAGAGTTCAGGTCCTAGAAGTATGAATTAGCTGTTCAAAGGGCAAGGCATGCCAGATGTGCAATTACCACATATTCTAAAACACCTATTATTGCTCACTATCACTGGCTGTGTTCACAGTGGATTGTATTATCAGTAATACAATGCATACCTCAGTAAAGTGTTCATAAAGAGTCAAAATATTACTTGAAGTTATGCTAGCATTAAGAGGTAAGTTCTAGCTGTATTGGAGGGCAATGCATACACTGAATAAGTGCTAAGGCGAATAACAACAATTGAATGCTCCATCAGTGTTTGTCAAACAGCTATGTGCATGCCAAGCAATAAATTTAAAAGAAAGTTCACTGTATTTTCCAGAACCTAACTTCAGCAGTTATCACATCAGCAGCTACATGCTTCCCAGCATTTATTAAAATTCACCCCACAAACCTAAGTAAAACACTTCATGGGTGGGGGCCAATAGCCTGCTCATTTAAGCTTCAGGGAAACTACCTGTCCCTTCTTTCATGTGTTCTGACCAAATTTAGCAACAAGGAAGCTGCAATGGAAAGAGACTAATGAAGGTTTTGCATTAATTCTTTTTAAACTTCAGCTGTGTGAATTAAAGATAAAGCATGCTTACTCCCTAGAAATCATATTAAAGTATGAAGTGAGTCAGGGCCCCTAGAGATAAGAAAATCACGTCTTCAGATAGGCTTTACAAAGCTTAATTTTAAATTGAAAAGACTGACAAATCCTGAGATTTAATTAGTCCTGGCAGGTCTGGACCGCTGGGAACATTTCCATAATTTCAATCACCAAAGTAATTATTGAAGATTTTAGGGCTGGATGGGGGAGAAAGGAGATGGGATAGCAAAGGAGGCAGTTTGTTTCTCACCATTAGCATAGCAATTTTTAACTTTGCAGTTCTGCACCTAACTTTGATCAAAAAAGGAAAAATAAATTCAACCCCATGATAACACTTGAAGCCTCTGAACAAACAAACAGAAAACTAATTTAATTGTCTTCCAGCTCCCTCCCTCAGGCAGCACTAAGTAAATGAGCTACATCTTCCTGAACAAAAATTCACAAGTAAATACAATGTTTGTCTTTTCAGCTCTTCTCTGTACGACCAGGAACAGATTTGTTCCTCCCATTACTGTAATCAGCATCCAAGAATTTGGAGTTTTTATGTCACACTTGTTCAAAATTGAAGTTATTTGTCATATTTCATACCCCTTTCTAATACACATGAAGAATTTGGAGAAAGCAGCATTTGATTTTAAGCTGCATGTATCAAAAAGTATTACTCTATCAGGTAACACTTGATTCCAATCCAAGTTTCCCATTTTTACAGACTTTGCTTTCGCCAACACATTCAAATATTAATATCGGCCCCAATTCACCCAACAGCAATGGGTGCTTTTATCTTTATCACATATGTCCTTCTGAGCAAAGAATGAAGGTCAGAGCAATCTCACTTGTCCTCTTAAGCGGAGTTCCTCACTTAAATATTAAACATATCTTACTTAGAAACTGTATGTCCATGAATTCATTTGAGGCATTTCCTACTCTTTGTTTTTTATCAAAAGCTCTTTCATCACAATTACACAACCTGCCTAGACTGTGACAATGTCACAGCTCTGTTGTGAAGTGTATTATCCTACAGAGAAATTGTAATTCTTTTTCTATATATGCATTTTTACAGAGTAATGTTAGAGGAAAAATACAAAAGGGATTCCCTAAAACAAATAGAAAGGCCAGAGACCAATACATTAAAGGCAGCACTTACAGAAATACCAAGGAAAGGACAGATACAGTCACATGGCCATCTTAGCTATTGACTTCTGAGCAGGCACTAACAACATCCAGGTGCAAATGTAGCAGCAGAAGGGCTACCAGCTCTCTTAACATTACTCAGGTTAAAGGAGGAACAGTCACAGGATCACCATCACTGTTGGATTATATCTAATGTTGAATAAAACATATATTGTCAGTATAGTCTAGATGTAGAATCTATGCATACAATACAGATTATTTGTTGCCTTGATAGTATGATTTAGAAGTCTTTTCACAAAAATAGAATCAAATGCTAAGCAAGGCTTTGCATTTTAGTTCACTTGCTATATTGACTAGAAACACTCCATGTGCTTTCACAACTTATTTTTACCTAGGCCTAGCAAGTATAAATATGTGAAAAATAGTCAGTGTTGGATATGGACTATAGCTACAGTCATTATATTGGGCTAACATGCAGAGAAGCTCAATGACTTTGTAAAGTGAGAGGCAAGTGTTGATTTTAAAGCATTTACAACATTTTCAATTTTCAGTAAGTTAAGGATCTAAGATCTCTTGCTTTTTGACTTATATAACCTAGAGGAGTAGAAACAAATAGATATAGCCTTAGATATAGTAGATATATCCTTATAAACAATGTCTTTGTAATCTTAGATTAAGAACTACTTCAGACTAATGACAGTAACATAAAATAAAACATATTCTCCGACTTCCTCATAGTTTTTATCTGCCAAAAGCAATTAGAGCACTGCACATGTGGGGAGTCATGAGGAAGGGAGGGAATGCTTGTGAGGTTATGACCCCTCCTCTGATAAAAAACGAAGATCTGACTCTATTCCACAAGAGACTGGATACCAAAAGTTATTATGCTTTCGATTTTCCCCTGGAACTTGTTCACTCTAAAGTCTTACCAGCGGGTTCAGCATTACATTCAGATGTGCAGATTGTTACATTCTTCAAAGAAGCAAAAATAACAGTAACAATAAAAAAAAAAAACACCTAAAAGTTGAGCTCTCAAAATCTGAGTATTTTGGTTGAGTTCCCCCTTTGATCTGAACAAGTCAACCCTGAATTCCCAGTTAAATGCCTCTGAGCAGGCATATTCCGTACTACTGTTACATGTTAAACTTGCAGCAGAAATGACATATTCATGAGCACTTGCTTATATTGGGTCTAAACCATTTTTCTTGCACTCTTCTGCTAGGTGGAGCCTGGGTGAGCACTTTCAGTTCAAACACCTGTGCCCATGGCCATGGAACCTGCTTGAGGGTCCATTCCCACTAACTCCCCCTAAAGCTCAAAGAAGTTTTCAACTATGGGCATATGTAATCCTTCCATCAGAGCATAAATGCAGGGAGTATTAGAGAAAAAGCAGAGGCAAACACCCTCCATTGCACCAGGGAGATATATCATCTTAGTGTAGCCCAGTTTACTCCATTATACACTAATAGCAGTATGACTGTTGCTGTAGTATCTTGAATTCAAGAGCAACAAAACAAACTCAAAACAGATCAGAATTTATTTTCTTCTTGTAAGGAAGGCCTACACCATGACCTAATCTGAAATGGCAAACTACCTGGCTCTTGGGTTACAAAAAAAAAAAAAGAAAAGAATACGAAGGCAGCTTTTTCAGGTATGATGTCTACAAGCCTCTTTTACCATGCAGAGTATAGTTAAGCCAAAATTATGATTTCTTTACTTGTGTCTAATTCAACTTCCCTACATTACTAACCTTCTCTCAGCATGCGACAGGAGAAACCATTAACTTCTGCCATACTCCTTGTTCTCCTCCTACGATGGGATACTCTCAATTAACCAGTTGTCAGTGCAATCATATACTATTATAGAACCAGAAACCTGAGAAACAGAATACAATGGTTTTACAGATTTTCTTTTTCAGCCACCACTATCAGGATTCTCTAGGATTACCTTTAATCCTGTAATCAGAAAGACCATTTCACAATGGGGCTAAGAATTTACCAAAACCAAACTAAAATGATACCTTTTTTTTGCCAAGGGAGTGAAGTTGAGTTAGTTCCATCATCGGAAAATGGAAATAGGCTCCTGTTTTGTTCATGCTGAATTGTAGGATACGCCGTGATATCGGCTTGCTTTACACGAAGAGATCCAAGTGCCCACTAGGATTTCACATTGCGATTGCTATCGCAAATTAGCCATTGTCACTGAACAATTCCCTCCTTTTGAGCACTGAAAACATAGCCTTGGACATTTGATTAACAAATTCAGTCCTCCCATGCATAAACAAAAGAAAAAGATTCCTTTGTAAAATGGTACAACAAAAGGTAACAAACCATATCGCAGGCGTAAGCACATCACTGGCACACTCTCTGAGGTTAATCGCAGGCATCCAACCTGCCACCAGGAGACATTTACATTCATGTGTATTATTAATTTGCTTACCAGCAACCTCACTGTTTACCTGACACTTTGCTCACTTCCCATTTATACCGGGAGAGGTTGCAAAAAGGCCTTTCCAGGGAAATTCCAAAGCTCAACATAAATAAAGGATTAGTTGGTGGACACTAATTTTAAGATAAGGAGGTATATGCCGGCAGTAAATGCACCTGAGCTAATTAAGCCCTTCTGACCACAGGATGTTTACTCTGTACAAAAATCGGTCTCAAATGTTTTCAATGTGACATTAGCTGCAGAACAGCCAACAAAAGTACTACCTGTTTGCACAAAACAAAATGAAAATGGGATGACAAAAAACCTTCGTCTGGGTTTGAAACTCCAGCTTGTTTGATTTCAGTATTAAGTTACTCAGTTATGAATGAGGGATGAAATAATGGTAGCCAGACAGAACATGCCCAATAAGCAAAAAAACCCTTTTAAACAGGATTATACCAACCACTGAGCAAATACTGTGAAAAAAATTAAAACCTACCAAAAACACACCTTAAAATCAGAGCTCCGTTTGCTCTCCTTCAGACAGATTAGAGATTTGGAGAGCACAGATCATAATCACAGGCTTTATTTAAATATCATTGTACAAAGAATAAGCTAGTCTGAACACTGCATTCTAAATACAACCAAGTAATTATACCACATCATTGGTAAATATAATCCCTGGACTTTGAAAATTAGCACTTGCTCCTGGAAAGCCCAGACATTTGTGGGGTATTTTACAGGCAAAACCATTTTTCTACATCATTTTCCAGTCCTTCAAGTAAGGATGAGGTCTCCTTTCATCCAGCCTTAAGGGATGCAGTGTCAGAGGAAACCTCTAGATACTGTTTTTTATTCTTCTTGGTGTTTATGTGCACATCGACCCCTCCAAACTGGGACAGTTTAATCTGTCAGTAAAATGACACTTACATCCCTCCTGCTCATGACAATGAGATTCTAATTTTTTTTAAGTGTATGTTTAATGCTTTTCATTTTGGATTGTAATCTGCAGTTCAGCAGAGATCCTCCTGGATTCTAGAACCATGATGCTTCTTCCCTTTAACGTGAGTGGAAGAGACCTTCAAGAGCTTGAGAGCTATAGTATTCAACTATCACTGTAAAATTATTTTAAGATTATATTTATATATGATAACCATCTCCTGTAAATCCATAACCAAAGAGTAACTATCACTGTCATTTAATCTCTCAACAAATTCTGCCAACAAGCTCATTGTGTTACAGTATGGGTGAAGCTTCACCTGAAAAAGAGCCAGCCACTATGCCTCAGTTTTCTGTCCTAGTCAGAAGTTACATCCTTGCAGCTGCAAACAACTGTCTCCTGTAACAAAGCGAGCAGTAGGCATTTAGGAGCCTTAGAGCAGTGGATAGTTACTATTTTATAAAAACATGATTGTCAGCAGCTTATTTTTTGCCTTAGGATAAGATCTACAGGAACAAAGAAGGGTGGTAGGCAGAGTGAAACTATTAAGCACTAACCTTGGAGGAGAAAAAGAAAAGAGAAAATTCCCCTGAGATGACAAGTTAAATTCTTCTCTTCGGGTTGCCTAGAACACTGTCAAGTTCCTATCAGGTTCCTTAGGCAAGTCAGGGACTTGTTTAAGTATCACAGGCAGGGAAATAAACAGACCCAGATTTCAAAGTCTCGCCCCAGAGCCAACAAAAACGCCACTTTCCCTCTGCAAGCTGTGCCTGTTGCTCTGTGTAAAGATATCAATTACATCCTTTCCCAACTTGGCATTAAAAGTATCAAATTGCCCTGGCTGGATGAGAAACAGTCCCTCATCTGCTTCGGAAGTAATGTTTTTATTACTTGAGTCCAGAAGTTCCACTATTTCATTAGCACAAAGTTAACACCAGAGAGAAGGAAAAATGAGTTGCAGTCAGTTTTTTAGCATGCATGAAGCAGAACATCTTACTAAGGCCTGAATAATGTTGAATTAAGCCTTCACATTTAATAAAGTTGGGCAAATCCACCACACAAAGTATGATTTACCTTGCAAAGTATTTAAAACAAACATGGATATTTAGCAGCAAAGCCCAATGGTAAGTGGGCTCAGGGATGGTTAATCAGTTCACATGCAAAAAAAAAAAAAAAAAACCAAAAAAAAAACCAAAAAACCACCACACCCTCAAATGAAAAAAAAATTACATTCCTGCCTGTCTTGCTCCTGAAACATTGTGGTTTGCATGCTGGGTGAGAGCAAGCAGAGGTAAGTGAATATGTAACTAGACACAGGATGGGACTGTTCCTTCTTACGGTACTACTGATAAATCTGCTTAGCTGTATGATGAAATCATAGCTCTTTTCCTGCAAGGTGGAAATTTTAATGTGAGTACTTAGCAATGGACATGCCAACTTCTCTATATCTACGAATCCTTCATTAACTTAAAGTTACTCATTTGCTTAAATGTCTTGTTCTGAGAACTTTGTAGTATTAAGTCCAAATACACTGATTTCTGATTCAATAAGCACTTTAAAGTTGTGTTTTTTCTATGCTAATATTAGAATTGCTGCTATTGGCAGCATAGTTTACAGGAGGTGTTTCAAAACTAATTTTGGGTTTTAAGCAGAGGAATGGCATTTAAAGTACCTGTAAGCTTTCCGGACATTTCATCCCCACACCTGATTTAAACACAAAATATTGCTATGACATCTTGACATGAAGATCTCAGAGCTCCTTAAAACACGCTGAATAAACTTCAGAAGACTATTCGGTGATACTAATCACAATTATTCCGTAGTTACAAGGACACAGCACAGTAACCACCTATGACCCAAAATAAAAAACAAATGGATTTTGTCTGTCTCTGTGTGTTTGCTTCAGGACATAGTTTCTTCAGGGATTTTTTTGTTGTTCTCAAAGTTGGCAGTCCACAAATAAGCCTAGATTAGTCACCTTCCCAAAACATACTAGTGTTTCAAAAGGGACATATTTTAAGCAGAAAATTAGCATTAAATGCAGCATCCTTAGAACTTTTAACCATAACCTGTGCATCAGTTTATTTACCACAGTGGTAAATAAAGCCAGTGAATCACTGTGTATTTCAATTTCTTTTGCATCAGGCTGTTTGACACTATACTGTTTTCAGTATTCAGTACTGATAAAGAGGACTCTGGGAATTTTAGCAAGAGTAATCTCTTGTGAGAATCCAAAAAGGTGGCAAGGGATTTCTCAGAAATGTAAGTCATAATTAGGACCATGACAACAAGCAAATTTGTGAGTCATTATTTTGATCTCCAAGTCACATGCACGAGGTTGTAGACATAATATACAAAAACACACTCGACTGCTTTGAAGAAGCAGATGATATTGTGTGCACATACGCAGATAACTAAGCAGCTATTCAACATCATAGAAAAGGTAGGGAAATTTTTTTGTGTTTCTGAAAACAGAGTTGTCCTATGTGACTTTTAGGAAATCCTTCACTGATGACTTCTGAACCTAAGTTTTAAAATCCCATTTTGGTTTAAACAAATCCATTCCACTTTTGAATGTTTCATAATGTTCTTCTGGTAGGAAAAAAAATAGGAAAGAAAAGAGCCCACAAACCTCCAACATTCAGGGTTGTGTTACACACAGGAACTAAAACCGTATTTCCCATTTGTTCAGTAAGTAGGCCACAGATTTCCTTTTCTTAATTCTGAAACCCGTCCAAGTTAAAAATCTGAGCTCTTTTTCAAGCTTTCATTAGTGTTTAGGCTTCAGTGGCACATATACAAAACCACCTTAGAGCCCTCCCTTGCATTTGTATTAATATTTGCAATACAACACACACAAAGAAGCAAGGGGGGCGTCTAGGTAAGAGAGAGAACAGCCCTTAGCTTCCCTCCAGTCTACTTAAGCAACAGCACCTCTTGATCAGGAGGTGCTTCTTTGGCAAAGAGATACAAAAAGCAGTCCCAATCCTTTTCTCCTTTCTAACTCTCAGCCAATCTGATTATCAAAGTTTTCAAGTACTCTGCCAAGGTACTGAGAAAAGATCACAGGATAAAGTCTAACAGCTACAACTGTGTGATTTAAGAACGAAAGTGACTTTAAGTCATCAGTTCAGTTTCCTCTAATTACTGGATCATTTCCTATCTGGATATTTATAGGTTTTGATTATACAGCTGCTAAGATACCTGTGATCACAGATGGCTGCTATATTCAACAGGATCCAAAGTTCAAGGCAACAAATTGAGCTCAAAGTAGCTTTTATCTTCCCTTCTGCTTACCCTTCCAACACCCTGTGCTATTGTATGATAATGTAAGTTACTGGTTCTCTGCAAACTCACAATACCAGGGCAGGCAGGGAAGAACATTAGAAAAAAAACCACCCTGGATTTAAAAATTACCTGTAATAAGGGCTCTGTTATTTAGTAGTTTAGCATAGTTTTTCTCTGTAACCTGCATGCCATTCAAAACTTTTATTATCATTTTGGACTAGCTCAGAAATTTAAACCAGGGATTACTTCCTTTTCCCTACTAAGAGAAAAAAAAGCATAGAAAAGTAACACCCCCCCAAAAAAAAATTAAAAGAGAGATTTAAAAAGAAAAAGGGAAAAGAATGTGCATTAATTACAAGGTACTGACTGACCTGGATTAGCCTTTTATTCCATGTCAGCAGAAAAGAATTCTGAACATCTGCATCAATTACAAGGACTGCTGTTCCAAGTGGACTTTTTGTGAGAAATAAATGAAGAAATCAAATTTTGGCTTGCTTCTGTGCCTAAGTTTAAGTCTGTGTAGTCTACTAATGGGATAGTACTTTTCTTACAAAGTCTTTCACGTTATTTTAGCAACAGAGCAATATTCCATGTCATCACCTTTCTGCCTGTATATTTTAATTCCAAATGGCTGGAAGACCAATTTTCCCCTATTTATAAATAATCCTGAGCATCTTAATCAAGAAGGAGTAGGGGAAAAAAGCCTTCTAGACAAATAAAATGATGTGCAGGATTTCAGTGCACTCAAGCTCTAGCTTTTACATTTCAAAAAAAAATCCATGCATTTTAAAGACTGTAAAATAAGTCATGAGAAACATCTTCTGTCAGAATTTCTACACTGTAACAACAGGCAAAAGCAGCTCAATCTGCTCAATTTACACAGTCAAGAGGTACCTGTCTGAGGGTCACAACCGTTTCTTCAAATAAAAGTTTAATGGTTTAAGCTAAACACACAGACATGTTCAGTCTAGAAACAGGATTGAACTGATGGCACAATTAGGGATAAGGATCTTTTTGTCATGGTTGATTCTACAATATAAGTTCTTGCTTAAAAGATTAAATCTCTTTCTAAACAGTACGAGATCCCAGAAACAAAACCTTCGCAATTCAGGTCTTCAGCTTCCAAAGACCACATTTTGCAGGGGATGGGCTCACACACCTACTGCAGTACTTCCAGGCTTTACAAACTTCTAGACACCTCTCCAACAGGTGCAGATTCAGCATTAATTCTTTTCATCAGGACGTCCACAAAACTCACTTGAAGACAAAAACGTCCCACTTTTCTTCATACACCAAATCCAATAGGTAATACGTGTACTGACAAGCAGAATTACTGCTGAAATCAGCACGGGACTTGGAAGAAAGTCTAATTAACATATACAATCAAATCATATGGTTTTGAATAGTTTTACTTTTATCATTTCAAATTTCTGCTTTATACAAGGGATGGAACTATCAAAAAGTGTTCAAATACAGAAAGTTTCATATATAATGTTTTTGCAGTTCTTCATAAAATCAAAGTTAAGACAATGAAGATGTCATCTGTGCAGGGACAGAGTGTTCACCAAAGTCAGATGGAACACTTAGAAGCCAAAACCTGGAAGACTTTGCTAATTTGAAAAAAGGTGGAAAAAAGTCAGTGACTTGCCAAGTGTTACTATACCTTGTTCAGCAGAAAGAGCACATATACTGTAAAACTATGAAGTGTTTCAGATAAAATACGTAGTAGCAGAACTTGCTTAAGTGGAAAATATACTTCCAAATACATAATATACTGGTAGGAAAATTATATCTGATGTATATAGTGAAATATCAATTAGTTGTGCTTCTTGACAGATTGTAAAAACAACTATAGACTGAAATGTTTGAACTGGGATTTTCACTTATCTTTACAAAGTAACAAACTAAGTCAGCCAAATACAGTACTTGAATACATCCAGACTTGAGGAAGCTTGCCAGAATGACTAACTTGGCAGAAAAAGATTAAGCGGGATCAAGTCTGGTCAATAAGCGGTATTTTCAGCTCTACAAGACTCAGGGTTTAGTGGGTTTTTTGAGGTTTGGTGTTTTTTTTGGTTGGTTGGTTGTTTTCTTAGTTTTCTGGTTCTTTTTTCTCCATTTAGTATGCACTTGATTTTAGAGGAATTTTAAACGCTTAACCTGGAACCAAGAAACCTTCCTATATATCAGTGCTTACAAGCACATTTGTTGGTTTATGTCAAAGGCAACCTATATTTCTTTTCTTTAAATTTAAAGATCAAAACAAAGCGATAGACATAAAACCTATATTTTCCCCCTGCATACATTATCTTCAGTGTGATTTTTCCTGCCCTGCAAGCTTCCCTCCTCCCCATGTTCTCTGTATTTCACATTAAAGATTTCCTGGTATGACATTATCAGTGTGGCCTTTCCAGCTCTTTTATTCACATGCAGAGAAGGGTGTGGGTAACTTATAAAAGTAGCTGTAAAGTAAATATGCCTATAAACTCTGACAATTTTATAAAAGGCAGTTATTTGTCTGTATTCAGAAGTGACAACAATACAGTGACATTTTCTCACAACAGGTAAGTGCAAATTTGGTTTGGGGTATCTTACACTTCAGTCACAGCAGTAATTCCATGACTTTTAAATTTGTGAACTTAAAAAGCTTGTGCAATAATTTTATTGTTAGTAAGACTTTGATTTCCCCACCTCTCAAGGAAAGGGTCCATAGAAGTCAGCTATCCAGATAGCCCAGCTGTTTTCAAAAACGTGAAAATTTAAATACAGGCTCAGCACCCATAAAGAAGCAAAAAATAAAAAAAACCCAAAAACAACCCCCAAAACCTTTCATTTAGAAACACTAAATGAACCCCCAAAAAACTTTCATTAGAAACACTACATTCTTACACGCTAAAGAAATGTATGAAGTGAGTCAATCCTGCCATCAGGGCTCATAAAAAAATTTACCTCTATCCAAACAAAGCCTAAACCACTATCTTCAGGCTGTTCACAAAAAGGAAGGGCTCAGCACTTAAAAATGTGTTGCAATTCTGGTGGTTTTGGCTCACTCTCCTGCACCCTGATTACACAAACACAGCCCCAGCTGGGGCCAATGCTAGCTCTGATAGGGCTGTACCATTCCTCCCTGGTGGCCAGGAGCACTCCATGTAGCACAGGACACAGGAACATGCTGGAAAAGTTGGATTTAGACCATAAAACTACTCGAAAGGCATGATCTGAATCCTATCATGTCTCCATCTGTCTGAAAGACGTGTGGCAAAATGGACTGGAGCTGCTGTTAATAATGTGGACTCCAGCCAGGCCTGAAGTGATGAGCAAGTCGTGGTCTGTGATGAATGCACAGCGTCTATGTATGATATAAAAGTTTAAGTCACAACAAAAGTTTGCAGAGGTCCAGCTGTATATAAAATCAATTGTTCTGATTCTAAAGCAGAAACTCTAGCTTTCTGACTTGACATAGAAGTTTCTGGAAGCAGTGTACAGAGCAACTTCTGTAGAAGCATAAAGCACTGTGAGTTCCCACTGCTGCTTCTCCAAATCAAATGAAGCTTGTCATGTCATCCATCATAAGCCCTTCAGCTTTGGGTGTTGGCCATAAAAACAGTACTTTCAGTACACCTGAAGCCTTGGAGAGTAGACAAACTCTATTGTTAGAAAACCTTAGGCATTAACGTTAGACCTGTTCCAAAAAGCCCTCAGCCCTGTTACCCTGGTTGTAGCCACATCTTGCAGTAAGGGCTGAAGAACTGTGACAAACACAGGAACTCAGGTTCTCAACAGCATTAGAGTTCATCATGTGAAATGTAGGCATTATTTTTCTTCAGCATTTCTCTTATGAAACACCTAAAATATTTCTAAGCACTTCATTAAACACACGACATTCACAGGAAATATGCAAAGAGCCAAATATTTTTATTTGTAGATCCTAAAATTACCATTTCAAGATGTAACCCAAAACCTCAGTGCTGCAACACAACTCACCCATATAGTTCCTTGCACCCACTGATTAGTCCGCAATTACAAGAACTCACCTCCTTCTGGGACTGTAGCACAGTAGATTTTAAGACCAAAGTCCCAAGAAGTAGGGTCCAGGTATATAAGAAGATGCAGGCGTGAATTTTTTCCTTTAAGAGGTTGAAATGAAAGGGGGTGGCAAGCAGCAGAACTAACCATTAATTGTTAATAGCAAATATGGATTTAAAACGAGCAACTAGTTCATGACAGACTTCACACTCAAGGAAGTCATCTTTCTGTCACATCTCCTTTCTGTCACAAGGATTTCCTAGCTAGCAGGTGTTAATGGAATGGGTCTTTAAATACTTTGCCTGTTGCAGCAGGTCACAAAATATTTGTGTGGTGGGGTTGAGGAGGACAGCTTTGGGGCTCCTTCAACTTCCTCTGTGAAACTCGTCAAATGCTGTAAGATTAGACCAGTGCTTCTAGTTAATACTGCTGCTTCTTTGAAGGGGAAAAGCCTATGTTCCTCAAAAATTTTAGACAGTCTTTAAACAAAAATAATGTATTTTACTACTACTCAGTTGTGGAGAGAAAAAACAACACTAAAGACACAAGGAAAATTCCCTTTATGCATATCATACAGTGTGAAGAAGGCTCTCTCTTTGAGTGACTACAGAGCTCCTAGGACAGGGATCTAATACCAAGACTCTCACAGGATCCTAACTGGGATCAAACCTTGAATGCAGCCGTTTGCTTTTTGGGAGAGTTGTAGCAGAGTCTTATCTTTCTAAAGGATTTCCTGTTGCCTACAATTTGTATTCATATGGCAAAACCACAAAACATTCACAGCATGACATCCCATCTTTAAAAACACTGGCTCATTTCGGATATCACCAGACAGAACCATCTGCTGGCCAGACATCAGGCAAAATTCCCTAACAATTAGCCTCATACATGACTTGTTTCTTCCAATATTGCTTTCCATTGTGAAACACATACCCTCTCATGAGATAAGATTTAACCATGAACAAGATATTTTTATGCAGTGAAAAGTACAAATATATAAACTGATAACCACCCTTCTTAACAAACCGGCATTGAGAGCAAGCATGTGGTTTGTAACTATTTTGACAGAAAGTAGACAAAATAGAACCCAAATAACTTGGATTGCCTGGCTTTCCTGAACCAGAAGAGATCAGATTTGCTGGACAGAGGTTAAGCCCAAACTCTTACCACCTTAATCAATTTTTTGGTCATTCCATCATTTGAAGCACAGGCTACATTGTGTGCATACAGGAAAACAAGTGTTTACCTCACCTGGAAGCTGTGTCCATTTTAAATTATTCTACAATATATATGTTGCAGGAACCATTACCAAGATGTATGTAATGGAACTTATTTTAAGACCCACTTGCAAAACCCACAACTAAGAACAGATTTTTTTTTTTTAAAAAGACTTTAACTTTTCATGTCTTGAACTGTGCAATTGCAGTGTATTCTGACCAAACAGACAACCAGAAACTAATGTGGGTATAATTTAAAGAACTAAAGTGTCCTGTGTGCTCTTTTGGCTGCACCACTAATGGATCTGGGCACAGTACAACAGAAGCAGCCTCCCACCTTTACTCCCCTTCCCTGCTATCCTCAGCTTGCTGACTCTTCAAGAAGTTGACTTCAGGAGTTTGACATACCGCTTCAGAATTTTTATTTATCAAAGCTACCTTCTGGTTTATCAGCAAGCAGCATTTTCCCCCTTTTTAAGCTAAATAAAACTACAGGGAACCAATTTAAAAAAAGCAAAACAACAACTAAGCTTTCCTCTGCATACATGAATCTCTCAAGTTTAAATTTAGGATAGCAAGGCCTCTCAGCTCACTTCTAATGTCAGTGGCATAGTTTGAAATTACTGCTAGATATATAAACAACAAAATAAATAAACAACAAAAAATAGTGATACTTACTACTAGCAGGCTTACCTTTCCTAACTATGTAGCACCTGTCAAAATTCTTCAGAATCAAGTGGTCAATAACAGGGAGGTACCAGCGCTGCTGCAATCAAATAGCAAAATGTATCTTTATTTTTACTACCTCGGATCGTCTGGTTTTAAGGATATGGTCAGCCCAAGATGAAAGAATGTAACCTTGACATTCTCATTTATCTTAAGAGTTGCAGCCCACTTTAACTGGTAGCAAGTAATCCATTTTTGTCTCTTATCCTTCCGTGTCCTGTAAGTTACTTTGGAAGAAATATGGCTGGGGAGGAGGTGAAATCAATGAATCTAAAACCAGATATCTAGCTTGTCACTTGAATAAAGCAGAAAGACAAAAATTGGCAGAAATCCCAAAAAGGGTGGGGGGGAGGGGAGGGAAGCACAGTTGTTGGGATGAAAACTGATTTACATTTAAGAAACTGTTGAAAGATTA
>VYXD01016809.1:4925-15840 GCA_013397195.1 Hylia prasina
CCCGATCCCGGTCGCGATCGCGGCTCCAGCCCGTTCCCGAAGTGTCCCAGGGGTCCCGGAGCCGCCGCGCCCCGACGGTGCGAGTTACCTGGCGCGGGGAGCGGCCCCCGGCGCAGCCCCGGGAGGACGCACGGCGGGGCCGGGGAGAGAACGGCCGCCGGCAGGAGCGGGGAGAGGAGGAGGATGAAGATGGAGAGNCAACCGGGAGTTTACCCTCTACAACACCCCCGGCAATCCCCGTTACACCGCGGTACCCTTCTGGAAACCTCGGGCAACCCCCGATACAGCACCCCGATACCACATGGGCACCCCCGGTATTGCCCCGGAACCCCATGGCAATGCCCAGTACCCGATGTTACCTCCCAGGGACCCACACGTCAAGATCCAGGCACAGCTCGGTACCCCTCGGGCACCACCCAGTTACTGGAACCTTCAATACCCTCTGGGCACAGCCGGCTCCCCTCTGAAATCCTCCTGTCAATCCGCACTACCTCCCGGCAGCCCTGGGGCACCGCCTGGTAACTTCTCGGAAGGCCGTGGCAACCCTCGGCAATGCGCGATGCCCCCCGTTAACCCTTGGTCACTCTCAGTAACCCTTTGGGCACCCATCGGTATCGCCTTGGAACCCCCCGGCACCCCCCGGTAGGGCCCGGCAATCCTCGGGCACGGCCCACTCCCTGCCGGGCGCCCCCAGCCTCTCATCGCAGACCCGCCCGGGCATCCCGGTATCTCCAGGCTCCTTCGTCCCTCCAGTGTTCCCATGAACCCCGGAACCTGACACCATCGCCCCCGCAGGAACAGCCCCCCCTCCCCATTCCTCCCCCTTTCCCGCCTATGGGTGCCCTGGAACTCTCGGGGGGAGCCTGTGTGTGCCCCCCAGCCCCACTGCAGTGGGGGTCCCGTGGCCACCGAGGGACAGCCCCCGGGGGTTCCTGGACTCCATTGTCCCCCCAGCCTGGAGCAGCATCTCGTGTGCTGGATCCTCCCACACGGTGCCCCCAGGCCCCCCCGGGGCTGGCAGCTCTGGAAAGCCGGTTCTGCTTCCTGGCCAAGGTCACTGACGCAACAGGGAATGTTCCCAGCTGGCACCTGGGGGAACAGCCAGTGCAGCTGTGGCCATGGCACCCTGCACCTTCACCCTCCTCCTCCTCCTGCTGGTAGGACCATCGCAGTGGGGCCGGGAGTGTTGCGTGGCCATCCCCCCGGAGGTTCGGGGCACAGCTGTGTCCCTCCATGGCCCTGCAGCCCCGCTGTCCATCCCACAGAACATGCTGATCTTCCCCGAGCATGGACACGGCCTCCGGCGGCAGAAGAGGGACTGGTTCATCCCCCCCATCAACTGCCCTGAGAATGACAAGGGACCCTTCCCCAAGAACCTGGTGCAGGTATGTGTCCCCACAGGGATCAGGCAGGGTCCAGGGCGGTCCCCAGAGCATTGGGACATGTCTCCACCCACTTCTTCCTGCCTGGCTGCCAGATCAAATCCAACAAGGACAAGGAGAGCAAGGTTTTCTACAGCATCACGGGGCAGGGAGCAGACACCATCCCCGTGGGTGTCTTCATCATCGAGCGGGAGACAGGGTGGCTGAAGGTGACAAGACCCCTGGACCGGGAGGAGAAGGATAAATAAGTGGTGAGTGAGGGGGGCTGTGGCAGGACAGGAACGGTCCTGGGGACTGCACACACACTGACTGTGCCCTTGCAGCTCTACTCCCACGCCGTGTCAGCCAACGGGCAGCCCGTGGAGGACCCCATGGAGATCATCATCACTGTCACTGACCAGAACGACAACCGGCCCTTCTTCACCCAGGCAGTTTTCCACGGTTCTGTGCTGGAGGGAGCTGAGCCAGGTGGGACCACTGCCACCACCTGGCAGGCAGCACTGGAGGGATGTGTGACGGGTCACCAATAACCACCTGCTCCAGGCACATCGGTGCTACAGGTGCTGGCCACCGACGCAGATGACACAGTGAACTCCAACAATGGCGTTGTGAGCTATTCCATCCTGAGCCAGGTGCCAGACAAGCCCCAGCCTGGGATGTTCACCATCGACAGCAGCTCTGGGCTGATCTCCGTGGCCATGCTGGGGCTGGTGGCAGAGGTGAGCCCTGGACTCAGCCCCCATCGAGCTCATCCCCCACTTTTGGGTGACACAGCCTCTTGCCACAGGTGGTTCCTGAATACACACTGGAGATCCAGGCTGCCGACCTGGGGGGATACGGGCTGCGAGCCACCGCCACCGCCCGCATCAGGGTGCAGGTGAGACACTGAGCCCCCCCGGTGTCCCAGCAGTGCAGAAGGGCAGGGTGAGGCTGTGGTGAAGCTGTTGCTGGCTCCTGACAGCCCCACGTGCCCGGCTGCCGCAGCACCGATGCGCTCCAGGTGCTTTCCATGGTGGGAGGTGAGACTGGGATGGCAGCTGTGCTGTGGCTCCTCCTGGCCCAGTGCCCCAACTTCCCACCGGGCTCCGGGCCACCAGCCTCAGGGCCACGGCGCTGCCGGAGTGTGGGTGCTCGCGGGGCTCCTGGGCACAGCTCCCAGAGGGAAGCCGCCCGTGCCGGCTCAGCCCAGCCAGGGAGGAGCACCCGGTTCTGCGGGAGCCCCGTGCCAGGATAGCGGCATCCAGCCACACCAGCTCCACGGGGAGAGGCCGTGGCACCAGGAAGGGAGGCCGGGGCCGGGGATGGCATTTTGCATGGGGTCACCGGACGCAGGTCCCTGGCCAAGTGGGACAGAGGATGGCCAGGTAAGCTCACCAGGGTGCCTCTGTGGCACCCCCACGTCAGCCGGTGCTGGTGTCAGGCTGGCAGTGGGAGCTGCTCCGGCTCCAGGGAGGCTGCCTGGTCCTGCAGGCTGCTGGGACGCAGCCTCGAATCGTGCTCCTACCCCAGCCTAGGAGCTCCAGGAGAAGAAGGGGCCTGGCTGCTCCCAGCAGTGCTGACCTTGACACCAGACAGCTCCAGATATCTGGGCAGGGTCAATGTCCGCCTGCACGTGACACAGTGGGCAGGGATGGGGCTGCTGGGACTGGGCTGCTTTCTCATCGGGTTCAGGCTGGCTGCTGTGCTGTGCTGAGGCCCACCAGGACAGGCAGAGCCCTGTGTCCTGGTGGGAACCAGCTGGCACCCACGCACAGCGGCTGCGGTGCCTGGGGCTGAGCCCCGTGGCATGGGAAGGACGTGAGTTTCCATATCCCAGCTCTGGGGAGCAGTGTGGTGCAGGAGAGTGCTGCAGCACAGTCAAGGAGAAGGCAGATGGTGCTGCCAGGACAGGTTCCAGCCCTGCTTCCCCCTCTGCCACAGGCTGAGGGCATGCCTGAGGTGGGAAAAGGCACCCTGACCACCCACGTGCTGAACACGGCCTCGGGGCTGCCGGCAGCCGGCCTTGTCGTGCGCCTGGCCCAGCTGCAGGAGCCAGGGACACAGTGGAAGGAGCTGGCGCAGAGGTAGGAGAGCTGGTGGCACCGGAATGGGGCAGGGACACTGCTGCCAGTGCTCTGTGAGCTTGGCCAAAGGCTCCTGGCACAACTGACTGCCCGGCCTTCACCTGGGGTTTGTTTGCTGGTGGCAGGGCTGGTGCTTGGGGGTACATCTGGGGCAGGGCTGCGTTTCGGGGTACAGCAGGACTGGCTTGGTTTGGTTTCAGGCACACGGATGCGGACGGGCGCTGCCAGCCTCTCCTGGCACCGGGACAGGCCAAGGCTGGCACCTACAAGCTGCACTTTGAGACAGCTGAGTACTGGCAGGGACTGGGGCACACCAGCTTCTACCCCTTCGTGGAGGTATGGAGTGTGGGGAGACACACAAAGTCTGGGGGCTGGGGCCAGGCTCAAGGGGCTGCACTCCCCAGGGCCTCATTAGGGGAGGGGGATCCCCACTGCTGTCTCCCCACTCTCCCTCAGGTCGTCTTCATCATCACTGACCCGGCACAGAAGCTCCACGTCCCGCTGCTGATCAGCCCCTACTCCTACACAACGTACCGGGGCAGTTAGAGGGGCACAGCCTTCCCCAGGGGATGCAGGAATGACGCCACTGATGCCATTAAAAGCTCCAAACAGCACTGTTTGTCTCGAAAAATCTCCTTCCACTTTTGGGGGGACAGAGGGAGCCCCCAGGGGCAGCCTGGCAGGGTGGCTGGGATGCCTGGACCCCTCCAGCTGTGGTCCCCTTTGGGAAGAGAGGTTCCTAAAGATGCTCGCTGGGGTCTGAAAGACACAGAGCAGAAAAAGGGCACAGCCCCACTACGAGTGTGCCAGTGGAACCCTCAGTGCTGCCAGCATCAGGTGGGCACTGCAACGAGTCCAGCAGGGCCCTGCCCCAGTTCCTGCCCTGCAATGGGGAAGGACAGTGGCTGGAAACCCAGGTTGTCCACAGGGATGCCAAAGGCTGTCAGCTTTGCCTCGAAGGTCTGCAGCATGTCGTTGTGTGCCTGCAAGGAAAGGGTCCCTTTCAGCTCCTGTCAGCAGAGAGGAGCTCCCTGCATCCCCCCGTCTCATTTCCAGCCCCCAAGCCAAAGCCATGGAATCACAGAATCGTTTGGGCTGGAAATGCCTCTAAGATCACCGAGTCCAACTGTTCCCCCAGCAGCGCCGGGCCAGCACTAACCCATATCCCCAAGTGCCACATCCACACGGCTCTTAAACC
The DNA here is from genome assembly GCA_013397195.1 of Hylia prasina. NCBI lineage: Eukaryota > Metazoa > Chordata > Aves > Passeriformes > Sylviidae > Hylia > Hylia prasina. Next base: position 9,569 of record VYXD01016809.1, read on the forward strand.
TCTCCAGGACTCCTCCCCGCCCTTACCTTGCAGACTCGGGCCAGCTGGAGCTGCAGGTCCTTGATGGTGGCATTCTTGGAACTGAGCACGTCCTGCAAGGGGAGATGGGGATGAGGCTGCACTGCCCAGCCCTGGGGACACGATGGCCGTGCCGCGGGCAGTGTGGTGTGGCAGAGCACACGGAGGAGCAGCCGGCAGCAGGGCCTGGCAGGTGGCCACCACCCTGCCCCCCCTGCGTGGCACTGCCAGGGACAGCCAGCCCCGGGCAGGGACAGGGAGCTCCCGGATGAACACCACAGCCATCCCAGTCTGCCCTGCTGTGCGGGGAGTGCTGGCAGCACCTGCTCCAGCAGCACCACCCTGCTGCCGCGGCACCACGGGAATTACAGGGAGCCAGGCTCCCCGAGGCAGCTGAGAGGAGGAATTCAGGGACCCCAGCAGCTGCAGGAGAGCCCGACGCCAGTGATGCCATCCCAGGAATGTGTTTTCCTTCCACCGGCTGGGAGGTGACACATCTGCTGCCTGTCCCGTAGGCCTGTATGAATTTCAGAGCATCCCAGAGCTTCCCTGACACCCCCTGCAGCAGGGACCCGGTGGGGACAAGCAGGAGGGCACCAGGTGGTGGAGCCCTTGTTCCCTGTGTCTGTACCCAACCCGCAGCAAGCACTGCTTCCTGGCTCCAGCTGCAGCAGGCTGCAGGAATGTGGGTCTCCAGGCTCTCTGCAGAGGTATTTTTAGCACGGCAGACACCGCAGAGCCCCAGGATCCTGTCTGCACTGTCCCAATGGCCAGGCGAGGCTCACCAGGTGCGACCCCTCCTGCACAGAGCTCCCTGGGTGCCACTGGACCCGCTGGCAGCCAGCTGTGTGGCAGCACGGGGTGCTGACAGTGCCGTGGAGCCTGCGGCCATGCTCTTCAAAACAGGCCCCACCTGAGGGGCAGATCAGTGCCAAACTCCTGACACCCACACACTCCACTCTCGAGGCAGAGCCGAGTGCCCCGCAGCACCACACGTGGCCCTGGGAGTGCTGGGAATGAGCCATGTTGGATGGGGACTGGTGCATTCCAGGGGCAGCAGGCACCCCACAGTGGGCTCTGTCCCCCAAATCCTGCCCTCACTGGGCCCCAGTACCTCCAGCTTGTGCGAGACCAAGGAGAGAGCGCTGGGGTCGAGGTTGGAGGCTGCAACGGCCTCGCTGAGCTCCACCTCCTTCTGCTCCAGGAGGTTGAGGAGTCCCTGCAACTTCCGCTCCAGGAGCAGGTTCTTGAACCCCGTTTTTTGCTGCACCTCGTTAATGGCTTTGGTGAACTTCTGATAGAGCTCGTCTCGCTCTGCCTGGACCTGCTCCGGGACACAGCACAGTGTCACAGCACCCTCAGGGCCCCGGGGGACACGGGGACCTGCACAAGGCTGACTGGGGTCTGCATAATGGTGGGAAGCACAAACGGGGCAGAAAACTGGTCCAGCAACTTGGCCCAGCCGCCCCCCACGGCACCTGCAGCCCACAGGGAAGGCAGGTGCTGTGGCACCACTTCCCCCCTTCCCTCCCTCTCTCCCTCCCTCCATGGCGCAGCACCTGCGCTTCTCCCTCCTCCTCCTCCCCTTCAGGCATGGAATGCCCCAGCGGGCTCCCTGCAGCACTAATTCAGACCCCAGCGAGGGCCCCCGGCACAGGGGGTCTCTCCTCTCATCCCCACAGCTGGCAGCAGTCCCTGGCTCACAGCTAGTTAATAAGTGTCCTAATTAGGACACAGTCTCTCCTCCAAAGCCTATTTCTGAACGCTCCGAATCTGGCGCTGTCTTAATGATGGATTGTTAATGAGGCCTCGGATCAATGTTCATAATCCTGGGGATTTCTACGAATTGCAAATGAGCTCTCTCCTGCCTCAAAAGATTTATCTGGGTTAGTGGGGGGGAGCAGTTGCTCTGCAGGGCTCTTCCCGAGCACCCCAGAACAACGAAAGCGAGCGACCCTGAACACTGGCACAAGGAGGGGCCAGTGGAAATCCCCCCTATCCCGGCCCTGCCCCATGCAGCCCGGGGCCCCGCTGGAGCGTGCATGATTGCTTAGCAAAGGACAAGGCCAGGCCTGTCTGCTGACCGTGGGAGAGGCTGGAGCTGGGAGCAGTTTTGCTGGGAGCAGCGGTTATCACCCGCCTCTGGATTATCTTGGAAAGCCCTGGGCAAAGCTTGGGCCCTGCTAAGCCCCACGCCCTGTCCTCTGCAGAGGGTTTGGAGAAGGTTTGGAGAGGGAATGGGATGCCCAGCCCTGCCTGCAGTTCTCACCTTACTGAACCGCTGCTCCAGTACCTCGTGTTCCCACTGAAGGTCCTTCAGTTCCTTCTGGGTGATTTTCAGATGGGCTTTGGAGTTCTGTGAACGGGAAGGGAGGGTTAAAGAGCACAGGATTGTCTGGGAAGTGTTGGAGATGTGTTCTGGGAAAGGTGGAGAGTGAGCAGCAGAGACAAAACCAGGCAGCACCCACACCAATCCCCCTGCAGTGGGGTTGGTCTGCCTTCCAGTCTCTCTTTGGATCACCATCTGAGATCCCACAAATACACAGTAAGCAGAACAGGACTTGCTTTGCCCAGCAATCACAGCACACCAAGGTCAGTGTTCTCCCTCCAGGAATGAGCCCATGAAAGGACAGGGCTGGCCACTCACCATCAAGGCCTCCTTGTCCCTGTAATAGTGAACCAACTTCTTTTGCAGCTGAGCCACCAGCTCCTGAGACTCCTGCAGTGGCTCTGTCAGCCCCTTGTTCTGGAGCAGCACATCTGCCTTCTCCTTTTCCAAGACAGCCTCCCTCTTCTTTAGCTCTTCCACCTGCTCCTGTTCTTGGGAACACAAGGGCTGGCTCCTGGGAGCTGCCCAGCCCCTCAGAGACCCCCACACCCTCAGGACACCCTCCCCACTCATGTGCTGGTGGACAAAAAACAAGCAGCACCCACCCTGACACCTGGGAACTGCCAGATCCAGCTGACACCCTGGCAGGAGCAGTTCCTGGGCAGAGGGGGGACACAGGGATGAGCAATACCTTCAGCAGGTTGATGAGTGCCAGGTTTTTGGCAGTGATATCGTTGTAGTAGTTCTTGATAGCACCAAAAGCCCCCTCATGGTTCCCCATCAGCTCGCTGATCTGGGTGTTCTTCCTCTCCTCCAGCTCATGGATCTCTGTCTTCCTCCGCAGGTCCATCTCATCCCGCAGGGCCTGCATCTTCCTGGTGTACTTGGCCTCCATCTCTGGGGAGAAATTGTCAGAGCTGGGGAAAAATTGGCTGAATCTGGGAAGAAGTGACCAGAACAGGGAAAGGAGAAAAACCAGCCATAACAGAGGGAATACTTGCCAAAACTGTGTAGGTTGGGACCAACTGGAATTGGGAGGAAAAACAGCCAGAACTGGACAGCAAACTAGACAGATTCAGAGAGGAAAACCAGCTGGAACTTGTGGGGAAAACTGGCCAGAATCTTTGGTGGGGGGAGATCAACCAGAACTGGGAGAAAAAATGGCCAGAACTGCAAAGGGAAAAATGGCCAGAAGTGGGGAGAACCTGCCCCCATATGCTCAAGGTGCTGCTTAGGAACCAGAAGCAGATGTCCCTGTCATGCTCCTGTGGGATCAGCCTCATGCCTGACCTTTGGTCTGCAACTCGAAGTCACTGCGTAGCCGGGCCATCTCCTCCTCGTGTTTCTGTGAGGAAGAAACCCTGTGTTGGAAAAAACAACCAAATCCCAAGCCAGCCCATCCCCAGGGAATCCCTCCTGCTCTCTGGGAAAGGATTCTGATGCAATGTTGAAGCAAACAGTGGCCTGTAGGTTCTCCAGTTGCCCTCACAGCTCCCCACTGTGGGAGAGGGGTAACCCAGGAATCCCTTCTACCCATTCCTGCGCCAGAAATCCCATCTTACCCCACAGAGAGAGTCAGGGAGGCAAGATCCCACTCCTGCTCCCACCCCGGAGATGAGGCACCTCACAGGTGGCTCCAGACCAGCCAGGAACGTACCAGGCAGAGGTTTGTAATGGCTGCCTCATTGGCCACCTCCTGCTCCTTCAGCCTTATGTTCAAGGAGCGCTTCTCTTTCCACATCTCCTGCTCCTGGTCCCAGTGATCCTTCTGGGCCCTCCTCAGGGACAGCACCCCCTCTGCCTTCAGCTCTGTCAGGTTCTCCTGCTGCTCGTGCAACAGGTGCTTCACCTTCTGCTTGTACACCTAAGGACAGGCCAGAGACAGGGTGAGGGGCTCAGCAGGAGACACCCGGAACTGGGATGCTGGTGAGACATTCCTGGATTGCATCCTGCCCAGCTCCTCTCCTCCTCAGGGCTGCCCAAGGCTCACCTGGAGCCCTTCTGCCCCACCTTGATCTCCAGTTGGTGCCGCTCCTCCGCCTCCTCCATCTCCCGGTCCCGGTTCCGCAGCTCTGCTTTCTTCTCCTCCAGCTCCTGCCGGGTGATTTCCCAGTAGCTCTGGATCCTGTTACACTCCAGCTGGAAAGAGTTCCGCTCTTGCCGCTCCCGGTCCAGCTCCTCCCGGAGACGCACCATGTGCTCCAGCACCTGCCAAGCCAAGAGGAAGACACAGGTAAGGGGAAGGGAAGCCTTTGGAGACTCCACATCCCAAACCCAGCAGGACGTGGTGGAGCTATGGAGGTCCCTGACTAAACCGAACAGCTTCTGGAAAAGGAGTCACAGAACTTCATCGACTGCCCACAGCCTGGGATGAGGTTCTGGCTCGCAGTGTTCAGTAACACCATTCCCAGGTGCTTAGATACTTCTGGTTCATGGAATTGTTTGGGTTGGAAAAGCCTCTAAGATCAAGTTTAACTGTTCCCCCAGCACTGCCAATGCCAATCCTAACTCACGTCCCGAGGTGCCACATCCACATGACTCTTAAATCTCTCCAGGGATGGGGACTATACCACTGCTCTAGGCAGCCTGGGCCAGGGCTGGACAACCTTTTCCAGGAAGAAATTTTCCCAGCATCCATCTTGAACCTTCCCTGGCACAGCTTGAGGCCGTTCCCTCTCCTCCTGTCCCTGTCCCTGGGAGCAGAGCCCGCCCCCCCGGCTGTCCCCTCCTGTCAGGGAGTTGTGCAGAGCCACAAGGGCCCCCCTGAACCCCCTTTTTCTCCAGGCTGAGCTTCCCCCCAATTCCTTCAGCCACTCCTTGTGCTCTGGACCCTTCCCTAGCTTCATTTCCTTCTCTGGGCACACTCCAGCCCCTCAGGGTCTTTCTTGTCGTGAGGGGCCCCAAGATCCCAGGTGTGGCCTCAGCAGTGTCCAGAGCACAGGGCTGGAGAGCAGAGGGAGGAATGAGGAGGCTGCTCCTTCCAGGAACAGCAAGAACCCCCCAGCCCCAGCCAGGCGTCAGTGATACAAACTCCGGCTGCTCGTCCCTGTCACCCCCTGCACCTGTTGTCCCCGGAGCTGGGGCCAGGCGCCACGCAGGGTGCCCAGAGCTGTCCTTACATGTTCTCACCCCTCCTCCCAGGGGTGGCCCGGGGGACCTCTCACCTGCTCCTTGGTCATGTCCTCCGGGGCCAAGGCATCCACCACCGCCGCGCCTTTGCCCCCTTTCCCTTTACCCCCTGCTTTCTTTTTGGGTGCCTGCGGACAGAAAGCCAAGCACAGGAGGTGAACGGGTGAGGAGGAAACTGAGCTGCTCAGGGCCCCCGTGCCGGCCCCGGAGCATCCGTGCTCTCACGGCAGGGACGGGGCGACAACGGCGACACGGCGCCGGGAGCAGCCTGGAGGAGGCTCATGCGCTGCCGACTCAGATCCGCGGTGAACCCCAAGGCACAAAACACCCGTACCCAAAATAACGCCTGAGAAGCATCACCGCGGTGCTGGGAACGGCGCCGAGGGGCTCCGTACTCTCCCCGGGAGGGGATCGGGACAGGATGGGGCTCGCAGACATCGGGGCGAAGGGCTCCACCGCCCTCCCCTGCCCGCACAGCCCGGCAGCAGGACGCCCTTCAGCAGCCGCCCCAGTTTTCCCCTTGGCCCCGGTTCTCCTCCCGATCCCGATCCCGGCCCGGGTCCGGTTCCGCTCTCACCATGGCGGCGGCCGGCGGCACCACCGTCTCCGGGCAACGGACGACAGATCCCGCGAGAGAACGGCGAAATCTCGCGAGAGCGGCAACGCGGGTAGACACGCCCCCAGCAACGCCACGCTCCGCCCTGGCAACGGAGGCGGAGCCAGCGACACCGGCGGGGGACGGGGAGGGGACCGGGAGGGGACACCGGGGAGGAGCGGGGGGACATCGCAGGGACCG
>VYXD01016809.1:28632-47681 GCA_013397195.1 Hylia prasina
ACACCCCTCCCAACGGCGTCCCGGAACGGGGAGGGGTAGGGACGGGGTACGGGAGGGCCACCCTGGGGGTCCCGGTCGCCGGGCGCCCCCGCGGGACCGGGGACAGTGCCGGTGCCAGTGACGAGGTGGGCGGCGGCGGGCGCGGCCCGAGAACAAAGGCGATGGTGATGGGCCCTTTGTCCGGGGGCGGCCGGGGCCGCCCCCCGCGTGGGGTCCAGCCTCCCGCAGCCCAGCCGGTCCTTCCCGGTTCCCGCCGGGAACAAGTGACCCTTGACCAACCGGTGGGACCGGGAGGGACCTCTCCCCTCGGGGCTCCCCGGGGCTGCCCGATGCCAGCCACAGCGTCACTGCAAAGAGCCTTTATTGGGAACCGTGAGTCCCTCGCCCAGACTGGGCACCCCGCGGCTCGTCCTGTCCATCTGTCAGTCCATCCATCTGTCCCTTTTGGGGCGGGGGTGGCCGTGCCGGTACCGTGTCCCCCTGCCTACCAGGAGCACGTCACCACCTCCCGCAGCGTCCGCCGGAGCTCCTGGCTCCGGAAGGCGTAGATGAGGGGGTCAATCACCGAGTTACAGATGATGAGGATGAGGAAGAGGTTGAAGTAGCTGAAGAAGCAGGTGCAGAAGGGGTTGGTGGGACAGGTGACGATGAGGATGAGGTGAAAGAAGAAGGGCCCCCAGCAGATAAAAAAGACGCCCAGGAGGATGGTGAGGGTGACGGCACCCTTCAGGCTGCCACCACGGTGGGCAGTGGGTGGCTTCTGCTGGCTGGAGATGCTGTGGAGGTGGTGGCGGGCCAGGGCGAACATGTGGATGTAGAGCACCAGCATGAGGACCAGCATGAAGAGGAAGAAGCCGATGAGGCAGAGGAGGATGGTGTTGCTGCGGTAGTAGGTGATCAAGACGGCGCTGGAGACAGTGCTGGCCAGCCAGACGCTGGCCATGGTGACCACGGCCCGCTGCAGCGTCATGATGCTGTGGTAGCGCAGGGCGTAGAAGATGGTGATGTAGCGGTCAACGGCGATGACCCCCAGGAAGGAGAGGGAAGACACGACGGAGCTGCAGATGAGCATGTCGATGACGCTGTCCATGTGGCGGATGATGCTGGGGCGCATCACCAGCACCCCGTGCTCCAGCAGCAGCATGAAGAGCATCTCTGCCAGGTTGCTGATGCTCACCAGCATGTCAGACACCGCCAGGCAGCAGATGAAGTAGTAGGTGGGCGAGTGCAGGTTCCTGTTCTTCAGGATGGCGGCCACCACCAGCAGGTTCTCCACCAGGCTCACCAGCCCCAGCGCCAGGAACAGCTCGTTGGGAATGTCCAGCCCCTGGCACCAGCCACTGCCGGCCCCGACCGTGGCATTGCTGTGGTTGCCCTCGCTGGCATTGGAGGGCTCGCGCAGCAGACGCAGGGGGGCCAGCGTCGACATGGCCCCCTCCACAGCCCCGGGGCCCCCCGTGGCACCCGCACAGCCCCCGAGCCCCCGTTGTGCCCCGCCAGTTCTCCCGCGGCGCCCGGCGGCGAGGCCGAGGGGATGCCGAGGAATTGGGGACGGGAGGCGTGGGATGTGCTGGGGGTGTCGTGTGCCCGCTGGGACCCTCCGGTGTGGCGGCTGCTCTCTGTGCCAGCACTGCCCGGCGTCCCACGCCCGCCGGCCCAGGGTGCTGAGGAAGAAAGGGCCCTTTCTCTGCCCCACTTTAAAGCCGGCTCCCGCAGCTCCTCCTCCGAGGAGGGTGGGCACCTGCATGAGGGAGGCACTCCGGCAGTGAGGGGGGCCGCTGCCGAGGCCAGGGCCGAGAGACTCCCAGGGTGGCCCTGGGGAACCCGATTGCTTGGGATCACCATGTGCCCAGGGGTCTCAAATGCCCTGGGGTGGTCCATGGACCCCTGGGGTCATACACCTTGGGGGTGCTGCCATAGGGGTCCTCTGTGCCCTGGGAGTCTGTGCACCTTAGGGTGCCCATGCGTCCTGAGGTCCTGTGTCTGCTGGGGGGGACCCCTGAACCCTGGAGGCCTGCGTATCTTGAGGGGTCCCCTGTGCCCTGCAGGCCTCTGTGTCCTATGGGGGTCAATGTGCCCCGTGGAACTCATGTCTTGGGGGATCCCATGTGCTCTGGGGGTCATCCACGCACCCCGAGCTATCCACGCACCTCGAGGACCCCCGTAGGACCCTCTGCACTAAGCTGTCCCACGCCTTGGGACTGGCAGGGGTCCCACTCCCATGGCCCCAGGGAAGATGTTGTACAATGGGGCAGGCATGGGATGCGATAGGAATCGTCAAAGGCACGATTAAATGGGACGGTGCCGAGCGCGGCGCCGGAGGGAGCCCAGGCGGGCTGGGTGAGCACAGCACCCATCTGACCATCATGTGCCTCAGGTCCGTGTTGATGCCTGGAGCCGCTCGGCTGCCAAAGAGCCATTCACAGCCCCACCAAAAGGCTGATCCCACGGTTATCCACTTCCGCTGGGAAGCCCTGCCCTCTGGCATGGATGAAAACGGTTCAGCTGCACACACGGGGCATGGGGTCCCAGGCTGCCCCAGTGCCAAATTACAGGGATGGGATCCCATGGGATTTGGATATAGCAGTGGGGAATGGAGCCAGGGCGGGCTGACTTGAGACTTGGGTCTGCACACCCATGCCAGCTGCATCCCCCAGGGAGGCAATATAGCAGAAACAGGGATTTATTTTATGTATTCACCATTACTCAGCAAAAAAAAAGGGAAAAAAGCTTTACAGGAACAGGGATGAGTTAAGGTTTGATTGTGGTCAAAGGTTTTACCTCAGTCTTGGCTCTCGAAGGTGAAGGTGACGGAATAAAGGATAGACAAAGAGAGGGGGAAATATTTCTTTTCCAACCATAATTAAAAGGCTGAAAAAGCTGCTCCACGCACAATTCTAGTGGCACAGGGGACTCTGAGAGTTTTGGAGGGTTCAGTGTAGTGAGGGTGCAGAGTATTTTGTGGAGGGAAGGAAGCTCCAGGCTACGGGAAGCACAAAGGAGCTGAAGAAGAGGGCAGTGCAACCCCTCTGGGAATTAAGGACAAGAGCCAGGAGAAGAACAGGGAGGGGAATAGGATGGAAATTGTGTGTAGAGGAGGCCAGAAGGGGACTAAGCTGCCATGGGGACAAGGGACAGCTGCTGCTGATTAGCTCGGACATGCTCAGACAGCCCTTGTCCCCGGTTAAGAGAGGGGCCCTGGACAAGGCCCATCGCTGCAGATTCAGCCCCCATCCCTGGATGGAGACCATGCCACGGATGCAGCCCCCTCCTCAGAACAGCCCATTCCCACGGCGAGTCCATTTGTGTGACTTTATTGGAGTGCAGCACAAATCGGGGGGTGACGCCAGAGGGTTTGGGGGTGAGGGGGACACTTTGGGGCTCAATCCCAGTCTCCGTCGCCCTCGGGATTGTCGTCGCGGGGGGGCTCCTGGAACTGGATGTTGGCCAGCATGTCCCGCATGGCCGCCATCAGCCTGTTCACCCCCTGGTTGAGGTCCTGCGCCGCCCCGGCCTCGTCGTCCCCGTCGTGCCGCACGTCCCCCTGCGGGAGAGCAGCGCCGTGGTGGCAGGGACAGGGACAGCACCGGTGCCAGATCAGCACCAGGCTGTTGCCAGCAGCGCCTGCTGGAGCAGGAACACCGTGGGGAATGCGCACCCAAATCCAAGCGTGCACTCACCTGCAAGTTAAAATTTGGCAACAGCGAGCGGAAGAAGAGGGATAAAGTGCTTTCGTTGGAGGGATGGCTCGTCCTGGAAGACACATGGTGAAGGCACAGCTCAGTTTGTGACTCCTCAATGGGATGGGGTGGTGCTGGGAGAACCATGGTGCTGCTGGAACCAGCCCTGAGGGAGGGAACTGGGCGGTTCCAATGGGATTCTGAATTCAGGCAACTGAGCAAACCAGTCACTAAGAGCATGACCAAGGCCAGGCTGGATAGGGCTTGGAGCAATCTGTCTAGTGGAAGGTGTCCCTGCCCATAGCAGGGGGTGGAATGAGATGAGCTTTAAGGTCCTTCCAACCTAAACCACTCCAGGATTCCATGATTCCACCAGCTCTGCTCTGAGGGGGTTAGTGTGGAACACACATGGCATCACCCCAAAACCAGGACTGGCTGTAATTTAAATTTCTATTTATCCCAAACCCTCCCTCCACTCAGCTGTGGCCTGAGTTTTCCTTGGCTTTTGCCCTATGGCTGGGAATGGCCAGTGGTGACCACCACGGGAAGCAGCAGGACCAGTCCAGCCTGTAGCTCTGCCTGCCTGGAGCACCACAGCTCTTCCTTTGCCACGGAGCAGGATGTCAGCCCTGAGTGCCCGTGTGCAGCCTGGCCTGGGGCCGGGGGTGTGCCCAGAACAGGCCGGTTGTGCCAGCGCGGGCACCAGCGGTGGAGGTGGTACCTTTCCGGTCGGGTGTAGGAAACAATGGAATCCAGAGGAGGGAGGGGGTCAAACCCCATCACTGGCTGTGAGGTCACCTCCTGCAGGGGGAAAAGAAAGGAGGAATGAAGGAGAAATGAAGGAATGAAGGAGAAAAGAAGGGATGAAGGCTGTGCATCCAGCGGCAGCAAACATGGGCGCCCACAGAAGCCGTGAGTGACAGGGGTTAGGACGGGCCTAGCAGGGACACAAGTGCCACCACAAAACGTGCAGCCACAGCCCCTGTGTCCCATCAGGCCCCTCACCAGAGGCAGGGCCGCCGTGGCCTCCTTCATCTCCGAGAGGATGATGTGCCGGTAGATGTTCCTGGGAGCGCTCTGGTACCGGATCTTCCTCCTGAGCCGGGGAGGGGACAGAGCAGTGAGCCCTGAGCAGGCACATTCCCATTTCTGCTGCTCAGGTGCAGTGTCAGCAGCTTCCCTGGCTCCGGGGGACAAGGCCATATTGGATGGAGCTGGCTTAGAGTGAGCCAAAGAGGGTGGCAGCTGCTGAGCTCCGGAGAAAGAGCAGAGAGCTCAGAAATGAGCAGATTGACCTTGGTTTAGGACACCTGATGGCTCCCTCCTGTTTCTCAGCACTGGAAAGTGTTTCTAAGCTCTCACCTGCCCTGTGTGGCCATCCCTGCCCTTCCAGGCCACCCCTCCCCACCCTCTCCTGGATGTTTCCAGGGCACAGGTGACAGCCAAGCCTGCAGTGCAGGTTGAGCTCTACATACTCATTTGTGAAAAGTATGGAAGAGCCACTGCCTTCCTGGCCCCATGCTGTGACCTTTGGCATCAGACCAGCAGCTGTGGGGCTCAGCCCTGTCCCTGACACTGGAACTGCTGGTGCCCAGGATGGACCCTCTGTCCCACTCTGTCCCTGCCCTCCACCCTCTATGCTCACTTGTGCTCAGCCTCCTGCACCAGCACGTCCTGGGCCTCCACCATGTGCAGCACCTCGTGGACGTGGGGCTCCAGCCAGGCCATGACAGCCGGGTCCTTCCACAGGGCGTGTGTCCTGCCCACGTACAGGGATGTCAGCTGGTTCAGGGCGGGCGACTGGCTACAAGAGATGGCTGTTACTCACAGCACCCTCCTCCTCCTCCTGCTCCTCACGGGGTGGTGAGGGCTCAGCTCTGCGCTGGCCTTTGGCGTGGGAACACGAGAGGACTCGCTGGCTCCTGCCTGGATAGTGCCATCCACCTTCACCAGAACTTCTGCCTCCATCTGTTTTTAGGCTAAGCAGAGCCTTGAAACGAGGGAGCACTGCCCTGGCCTGAGGGAGAGCCTTCGCACGCTGAGGAAGACCACGTGTCAAGGGAACGCAGACTGGTTGGAGACAGCCTGCCCTGGGAGGACACACGCGTCGCTCTCCCTCCCTGCACACACCAGCAGGCTCTGGGGTGAACTTCTGACCCGTCCACCTTGAGGTGAGGTGGGTCTCTCAGCCTGATCCAGAGGCCATTATGGAAATCCGGTATCAAAAGGATTATCAAACGAGGCATTATCAAATGAGCCTACTCAGGGAACCCAAACAAGCTCCTTCATTAGCTGTCTGAGCACGCAAGATCCCTGCCGCTGGCAAAATCGATCCCTTCCCTTTGCTGAGAACATCTCCAGGCCTTACCTGATCTGGGCATTCAGCCCAAAGAAGGGGTGGGAGGCGACCCTGGCGTCGGGCTGCACGCTGCAGTGATCCAACAGCGGCATCAGAACTACAAGACAAAGGCAGAGAACCCATCTGTATCTGTTGGTGAGGGGCAGTGTGGGGTGCAGTCCCCCCTGCAGAGTCACTCCCCTTACCAGGGAGAGAACCCCTCGGGGCACCAACAAGGATGGGAGGAGGACACTGCTGGTCCCTGTGCTCACATAGATGTTATTTCAGCCACTCCAACAAACAGCCTAAAAGATGTTTCCAGCCCCCACAAACTGAATCTCTGCCGGAGAGCTGGTTCTTCCTGCTGCACACACCCTCCCCTGGGCCTGAGGGCTGTGTGCTCCTTTCATGGACAACAGCACCCACGGGATGAAAGGGAGAGTGATGGGCACCCATGGGCAGAGCACATCCAAAACAGAGCTGTGCCTCGGAGGGAGAGCCAAGGAGACTGGCTTGTCCTTGCTCCGGGCAGCCCTGAGGAGGTGAGACATCTCCCTGCTCTGAGACTCCAGCTCTCACCCTCCCCCAGTCTGCTCACCCCTGACCACTGCTGCTGGAGGAGCATTGGCTGCTCTGGGGAGGGAGGACAGAATCATGGAATCACAGACTTGTAAGGTTGGAAAAGCCTCTAAGATCATTTCCGCAGCACTGCCAAGGCCACCCCTAACCCATGTCCTCAGGTGTCATGCCCACATGGCTTTTAAGTCCCTCCAAAATTGGGGACTCCACCGCTTGCCCTGGGCAAACTAGGCCAGGGCTAGATAACACTTCTGCAGAAGGAATTATTCCCAATATCAAACTTTGAGGCCGTTTCTTCTTTTCCTGTCCCTGTTCCCTGGGAGCAGAGCCCGAACCCCCACTGCTGCACCCTCCTGCCAGGGAGTTGTGGGGAGCCAGAAGGTTCCCCCTGAGCCTCCTTTTCTCCAGGCTGAGCCCCTCAGCTGCCTCAGCTGCTCCAGCCCCTCAGTATCTGTGTTGGGGTGAGGATCCCAGAACTGCACTGCCCCACCACACTGGGCACAGGCCCTGCCATTCTGCCCCGACCGCTTCCGCTGTGACTCAGGACTCCCTGCTCAAAGGCCCTTGGCAAATTCCTGCCCCTGCCGGGAATGCAGTCCCGGCTCTCCTCCCAGGGGACAGTGACAAAGCCCTCGAGGATGGCCTCACCACCGGCGGGGACAGACTCACTCACCGCTCGGGAACATGATGAGCGCGAGCTGGATGAGCCGGGCCGCTCGCTCCCGGGCCTGGCCCCGCTCCAGCTCCGGGCGCTCTTCCTGCTGGCTCAGGAAGAAATAGGCCAGTGGCACCGAGAAGGCAAAATTGGGCAGCTGGGACAGATTCCGGTGACTCTGCAGGATCAGGGAGAGAAAGTTGCCGAGAAATGATGCTGTGCAGCAGAGCTGGGCTGTGTGGTGTGGGGCTCTGCCTGCTGGGGTTAAGTGAGTTCCCAGACACTGGCTCGGTGCCCCCACAGCTGAGTGAGCAATTTTGAGTTCTTACAACTACTTGGAGGACCCAAGGATTACAGGAACCAAGAGCCCAGGCTTTATGGATCGCTCCAATGCTGGGATGCTAGCTGGGCTGTGAGGTCCCCTCCAAAGGGCTCAGCTGGTGGGGAGCCCCCCAGGCACACATCCCCTCACCTGCTGGGCACTCACCTCCCACTCCTGGAAGAGGCGGGTCAGGAAGGTGTATTCCCTGGCCCGCAGGGACAGGAAGTCAATCAGCAGCAGCACACAGAGTGGGTCATCCTCAGGATCAAGGCTTGGGAGCAGGGGGAGAGAACAAACTCAGTGTCACAACAGCTGAGAGAGCTGCCCTGATTTCTGAGTCAAACAGCCTCTCCCAGTGACATCCAGTGACTCAGCAAGTGGAGAGAACAGGAACACGGCCGCTCCCGCAGGGCCAGTGGGATGACAGAGTGGTGCCCTGTGTCCCCATAGAGGGGACAGTCCCCTGCCACCACCCAAGAGCAGGATCAGTGGCCACAAACTGAGTGGGCTGAAGCCACTGCCACACTTTGCTCTGCTGAGCCCCTAAGCTCAGGCTGCAGTTTGGCAGTCACAGGCCCCCCAGGGCCCCTCCTCACCCATCACCTCTCCAAGGGCACCAGCACATCCCCAGCACACACCTGTGCAGCTCGGAGGGGTGGGAATGAGCCCAGACCAAGCCCAGGAGCAGCAGGACCCCTCTGGGGTGACCAGTCCCCAAACCCAGACACTCCCTGCTTGGTGGAGGCACCTACCTCAGGATGAGCTTGCAGAACTCCAGGGCTGTGCGGGGACAGCCCCTCTTCTCCAGGAACATCAGGTGCTTGAAGAGTGCCAGGAAGAAAGCCCTGCATGGGGAACAGCAGCAGGACTTAGAGGCCAGATGTGGAAAGAAGCATTTTGTGCCACTCAAAAAAACAGTCATCAAGAGCTCCTCACCCCCAAGCATCACATCCCGGTGTGGCATGGGGTGCCACAGACCCCCCCATGCTCCCATCTCTTGTTTGTTATCTTTTTGTGCAAGAACAGGGAGAGAAAACTCATGACCTGCTGTGGAGAGTGGGACCAAGACAAGGAAATCTCCCAAGTCCACATCCCACCTTGTCCCCATGGTGTGGGAATGGTGACAGAGAGCAGGGAGGCCCAACACCTGAACTGGTGATACAGGTCACTGATGGCACAAAGCATGTCAGCCAGAGGCACTGAAATGTGAGCACCCTCCAGGTACAGCAGTTTGGGAGAGATGGCTTGGGTCAGCTGACTGGAAAATTCCCAGAATAAAGTCACCTTTCCCAGCAGCTGCAGAGCTGGAGTTACATAAAGACCCAGGCTGGGAGGAGTGTGAGTGCTGGGGGTGATGGCTGGAAACACACAGCAAGGACTTTTGTGACCATTTTGGGCTAAGGGGTACTAATGGCATGAGAAGGATATGAAAGGGAGGGACAGTTCCTAATGCAGGAGGGTATCCCTTGGGAAAAGGGATGCTTTGTGCAGAAGCTTCCATGCACGAGCTGCCTGTGCTCCAGCACCATCCCAGTACCCCTCAACAGCAAGGGACGCTCAGGAGTCTCTCTGGATGAGGAGCAGTGGTGATTCTGGCTGGCTGTGGCCACAGGGGGCCAGGAGCTCCAGCTGAGCCTCCCCGTTGCCCAGCCCTGCTGACCTGTTCTCTGGCCGCCGGTAGTCCAGCCTGCAGGTCCCGCTGGTGAGGCTGAACACGGGGTGGAAGGCGCATTCCAGGCTGTACAGGGCCCGCTCTGGGGACAGCAAGGGCAGTGTCAGGGACAGGACAGGGACACCAACCCAGCACAGCACTGCCCAGCACTACCCAAAGGACAGGGAACCAGCTCGTTCCCAGGCCAGCGAGGCACAAAGTTACTTCACACAATGTGATGGCAACAGGCACCAGGACAGTGAGCACTTCCACATTAGATCATGCTCTGGGTGGGAAAAGGAGTCATTCTGGGACTGAGGTTGGTCCAGGAAAAGCCAAGCTCCTGCCCTCCACAGCCCTTTCCAGGGCCACCCCACAGCCTGCCAGGGAAGGATTTCACACCAACACATCTGCTCCTCACCTCACTCTTACCTATGAGATCCCGGGCCATCTCCTGGTCCTCCTGCATCCGGCACACATCACTGAGCTGCAGGAGGGAGTCCACGTGGTAGGGGTTCATCTGGAGCAGCAGCTGCACAAGAGCATTGCAAAGTTTCTGTGTCATTACTGGTGTCTCAGCAATTTGGTCACCGACCCAGGCACCTTCCAGCACCGGCTCTGTGACACACAGTGCCAAGAGCT
Organism: Hylia prasina; assembly: GCA_013397195.1. Taxonomy (NCBI): domain Eukaryota; kingdom Metazoa; phylum Chordata; class Aves; order Passeriformes; family Sylviidae; genus Hylia; species Hylia prasina. The sequence goes on from VYXD01016809.1 coordinate 38,500, forward strand.
TCCTTAATGCCACCCTGCAAGGTCCATCCCTGAGCTGGAAGGGCCCAGGGAGCTCTGTCCCCACCACCAGCAGGATGGGAGCCCTCAATAGCAGCCTCCCTTGGGCAGCTCCCTCCCAGCTTTTCCAGCAGAGGTCATGCCAGGCCTTTGTTCATCTTCCGTGTCCTCCTCCAGATCTCTCCCAGCTCCTCCATCTCCTTGGAAAGGAGAGAACGAGACGCAGGCACTGTTACAGTTTGGGTTCTTTTTATCTATCCCTCAGCAGTTCTGAGCACTTGATCAGGGTTTTGCATCCTCTGGATACTGAGAGGACATTTGGACACATCCATTACAAATCCAGGAATCAGCAATGGTAATGGATAATGACAATAAATAAACATTTACTTCCAGGCTTCATAAGAGAAGTTTAATCTAAAAACTTTCTCAATTCACTAATTATATTATAAATAGGCTACTTTTCTCAAGTACGTAAAACTTCAGTTCAGTTAAAAATACTGAAGCTACTACAAATCTTCTCACAGTTTAGTTTGAAGATTATTATTTTTTCTCCTATACCGAAAAAATAAATCTTCCAAAGCTCCAGTAGTTTCCATCTGCAGGGTGGGGATCCATGGGACCACCTACAGCACAAAGACTGGATATTCCAGGCTGGCCCAGCCCAGGCTGGAACCACTTGCCTGATGCTTAACCTCTTCCTTAAGGGGTAACACTCTTAGGTTCCCTTCCTAGTCCGCTTTTTGGGGGGACATGGAGCACTCAGGGTGACTGTGATAGTGAAAAGCCAAGAAAAGATCACCAAGACCCTTTTAGTGCAGAAAAACACTCACGGAACAAGAGGCTCCCCAAAAGTAATGTTTTATGTGCTGAAACCACAGCAACAAGGCAAAGCTGGACTCCAGCTATGCCAGGACTGTGGTGACCATGGACAAACTGTCTGGAATTGCCAAATCCATCTGTTAGTTCTTACCCTTGATGGAAAAGGGGAAGACTTCAAGCTGTGCGAATGTCCCCAAATTTAGCCAGACCTCCTAAGAGGGTCAGAGCATCCAGATTAAAATACCATGGAAAGCCTGTCCTGTGTGGGGGACCGAGCTTGAGCTGTCCTTGGGACACTCACTGCTGCACACGAATTACCTTGGCTCACTTAATCCAAATCCCTCAATCCAGGCAGAACTGCTGAGCTGGAGAGTGCCCCGCGGCCCTGAGCCGGGGGTGGGAAAGCAGAAGGAAGTAAACTTTATTTAGCAGACAATGGGCTCTTTAAAGAACATCTCCAGGGCATGTATCCCAGCTCATGTGGCCAGACCTTTCAGAGAAACATCCCTTAGTTATGGTTTAGTTGGGTGCAGAGCAATTTTGCTGCTGCTTATCACTCCAAACTACAAATGTTACCATACAGCTTAATGAGCTTGGACACGCATGAAGCACTCCCAACACAAAAGCCTGCTTTGCTGAAATACCAAGAAAAGACACATTTTTCATCCTTGCAGGAGTTTATAAATAGAACAGCTGCTAGTTTGGATTCCCAGTTCACGATGGGTTTATACAATATTCCTCCTTTCCCAGCTAAGAGCTGAGACAAGGGAGCTTTGTTCCCACCCTTCCAGCCAAACGGACAGTTCCTGTGGGCTCCTGTCTCAGAAGGTGACCTGGCACGTGCTTGGCAGAGCCACCAGACCTCCTCTGCACCAAGGAGGTCACTGAATAACAAGGTGACAGCACAGCTCGGTACTCGGCACTGCCTCGCCCCACACAGAGGGACACAAGTGTCCAAACAAGTCCTAACAGTCCAAACAAGACTGGAAATAAATAATCCAAGGCTTTGCAAAGGGATCTGGACAGGATGGATCAAGGGGATGAGGCCAATGGGATGAAGGTCAACATGGTGACATGCTGAGTCCTGCCTGTGGGTCACACCAACCCCATGAATGCTACAGGCTGGGGGAGAAGTGGCTGGAAAAGGAGACAGTGGATGACAGTGGATGCCCAGGTGGGCAGGAAAGCCACTGGCACTTGGCCTGTGTCAGCAATGGTGTGGCCACAGGACCAGGGCAGTGCCCATCCCCTGTGCTGGCTCTGCTCAGGCACTTCCAATCCTGGGGTCAGCTCTGGGCCCCTCACCCCAGCACAAACATCAAGGGGCTGGAGAATGTCCAGGGAACCCAACGGAGCTGGAAAAGGGTCTGGAGCAGCAGAAACAGCTGAGGGAGCTGGGAAAGGGGCTCAGCCTGGAGAAAAGGAGGCTCAGGGAAGACCTTTGGGCTCTCCACAGCTCCCTGACAGGAGGGGACAGCTGGGAGAAGTCGGGCTCTGCTCTCAGGGGACAGGGACAGGACAAGAGAGAAAAGCTCCAAGCTGTGGCAGAGGAGATTCAGGTTGAATATTTGGAACAATTCCTTCCCCAGAAGTGTTGTCCAGCCTGGGCCCCAGTCTGCCCAGAGCAGGGGTGAATTCCCCAATCCTTGGGGGGATTTAAAAGCCATGTAGATGTGGCACCTGGGGACATGGCTTAGGGGTGGCCTTGGCAGTGCTGGGGGAACAGTTGGCTTAGAGGCTTTTCCAACCCAAACATTTCCTCTGGAATGCACCAGCCCAACTTCCCAGAGAAAGGGGCTGCAGGAAGACAGGAGGGAACAGCACAACCAACCCAACTTACCACAATGTTGTTGGGGTCCATGGACTCCACAGCATCCAGGAACTTGAACTGGACCTGCTGGTACTCACGGTGGTGCTCGAAGGTGAAGTGCTGCACCCCCCTCCGGGTGTCCAGCAGCTGCATGGTGATACCTGCAGGGTGCAGGGGAGACCTGGGTACCCCAAGAGAACCTCCTCTGCTCTCTCTCAGCATCAAAAGCTCACTCCCATCACTGGGTCCAGAGACACACGTGTTTTTGGCACCTCCAAGAGAATTTCATTCTTCTTCCCCCCTCTCATGAGTCCAAGTCCCAAACCCACCCAAAACGCCCAGGCCATTTGCTCTCCCCAGGGATATTTCTCATCATCAAGCAATTCTGCTGCTAAGATGGGAAGTACCCATGCCCTGCTACCTCCAGAAGAGGGGAAAACAACCCAAATCATAAGGTACAACTCCACAGAGCTCTATGTTGAAGCAGGAGCTGTATTTCCACCAGCTGAGGAGCAGCTCCCTCTTAGATTCCATGCCCTGAGCAGCATCCATGTGACGTGGACCAAGGGCTAAGAGGGCAGGAGGCAGCCCCAGAAGCCTCACCTGTCTTGCTGTAGCGTGGCCAGGTGTTCTTGGGAGCTGTGAGCCACATGCTGCGGACGTACTGCCGCTGCCTTTGCCTCGGCCTGGGGAGGGGAACACACAGGTCACAACCTCTCTGCACTGACAGGAGGAGGGATGAAACCATGTTAAAGGGAAACATCCAATTTCTTCCACGCAGAAAGCTACAGAGCTGAGCCCTGTGTATGTTTGCCTTCAAGACACAACATACCTGTGCTCAGGCTTTGTCTTGTGCGCACCATCTAGGCCAGCCAGTGCCTCCAGCATCTCCACTTCCAGAGCTGCTCTCCCTGTTTATATCCCTGCCAAACTCAGCTGCCTCTGTGCTTCAAACAGCTTCCCAAGTCCAATTAGGAGAGCCCCACATCCCTCTGACTCATCCCTCTTCCCAGCAGGGCCTTCAAATGTCAACTGCATTAGTTTAAGCTGCACTCAAAAATGCACAGTTTATTGGTTCAGGAGCAACTCAGGATCAAGGCTACTCTAAGGGAGTCACGTCTCCTCAGAAAGGGATCACAGACTACCCTCAGCTGGAAAAGACCCACATGGATTATTAAGTCCAGCTCCTGGCCCTGCACAGGACAATCCCAAGGGACTGCAGTTTCTTTCTCAAGCACCAAATGCTCTTCCACAGACTCTCTCCCTCCTTCCACCTGCACTGCTCTATGTTCAGACCATTCCTGGTCATGGAAGTGGGGATTTTGTGGATGAGAGTCAGCACAGTGCAGTGGACAAATGCAGAGACATCACACCCAGGGAGCAACAGGTTCCTGGGCCCCTGGAAGCAAGTGCATGAGACATGCTGAAAGTATTCAGAGTTCACTTTCTGTCCAGAGGCTCTGGAATGGCAACAAGGGAAGAATGGTGGAGAAACAAACAGAATCTGTGTCTGCACTCTGTGAACTAGAGTGAAAGGACTTTGAAGGGTGGTTTGGAAATAGATGAGAGGGGAAAGGAGTAAAAGAAAAAGCAAATGCCAGTAAAAGCCTGGAGAAGACCTTCCCCACCTTGGCCATACCACAGAAAATATTCCTCTGTCCCAATAAGCAACTACTAAATGAGTAACACACCCTGGACCTGGGATTACCTGCCCAGTTGTGGCACTGGGAACTCCATGAGCCCTGCAAAGCACAGGACCCCTCGGATTTGGAAAGGGTTTTATATCAAATTCTGGACTAACCTCTGGTCTCCGAGCACAGCACGAGCCCCAAAGTATCTCTTCAACTCATTCTCTGGATTTAAGTTTCTGAGAAGGTGGAAAGAAGAAAGAAAGAAGAAAGAAAAGCTCCATCAGTTAAAACAGTGCCACAGTCAAGTCTCCCCATCAACACCCAGCACCCCAAAATGCCTCTGGAAAACCCCCAAACTGTCACACACTCCCCACTGATCAGACACAGCACGGAGAAAGGAGACAAACTGCCAAAACTGGAAGGGAAAGCCCTGCTCCATCAGACAGGCTTTGTTCCTGCTCTGCTCCAGAGCTGGGGAATACTGCTGCTGCCCTCTCCAGGGCAGCTGGAACCTTAGCTGGGATGTTCCTGGGAGAAGCCTGGGCTCGGGAGCACAAGTGAATCCTATGTCAAGTTTTACACACCAGGGCTATTGGCACCTCTGCAGAGGTTCTCTCACAGAGGTTCTGAGGCTGGAGGGTTCCTCTGGAGACTAATCTGGTGCTGCCACCACTGCAAGCAGGCCTGGCAGCAGAGAATCCCCATGAGAACCAAACACAGCTTCCAGAGGAGCGGGCAGGAGTAGGGATGTGCACAACCATCCCAACCCTTTCAGTCAAGGCTGATCCCACTGGGAAGCCCCCAGCTCCCTTCCTCAGGGAGCAGATATCTGTCACACCAAGGCCAGAGGCAGGTACCTGTGCTCCACATAGAGCAGAGGCCGGCTGTCGGTGGTGATCCCCCCCTGGCTCTGCGGTGCCAGCCTGGGGTCCTCAATCCTCTCCAAAAGGCTCTCGATGTCTTCCAGGTCGTTGTCTTCCTTAAGAAAGGCAAATCCAAGGCCTTTACTACAGGCTGAGTCACAGCAGCCTGCAGGTCACCCAGCACAGATCACACGGAGCTGCCTCCAGCTCATCCCGATCCCTGGGTGAGGGCTGTGGCTCTTCAGAGAATCCCAGAATGGTTTAGGCTGGAAGGGACCTTAAAGCTCATCAGGTTTACCCTCTGTCACAGGCAGGGACCCCTTCCACTATCCCAGGGTGCTCCAAGCTCCGGCCAACCTGGCCTTGGACACTCCCAGGGATGGGGCAGCAACAGCTTCTCTGGGCACCCTGTGCCAGGGCATCACCACCCTCCTCACAGGGAAGAATTTCCTCCCAATATCCCATCTATCCCTGCCCTCTGATAGTGGGAAGACGTTTCCCCTTGGCCTGACACTCCAGGCCCTTGTCCAAAGACATTTCAATATTTACATAACTAGCCTTCACCCTCTACACCAGGTTACTGCTGTGAGCCTCATGACAAGGTCTCAAACACTCACATGACTTTAATCCAACTCTCCCATTCCCCCTATTCAAACCATCCCAGGAATCCACCCCACTGCTCACATCCAACAATTATATAACACTTTAACCCTGATTTCCCTCTATTTTCCCCCAACAAACAACAAGTGATACACTTCTTACGTGCCTGTTTCACATCCTCCTCATGATGTCCATGGGTGGAACACAGAATTCCATTCAGGACACCCAAGCAGCACTGCCAGCCTGCCTTTTCAAGCTAAATTTAGCCCCTGTGTGTGGAGTGTACACAGGAAAGGGATAATGTGCTCTGCATGGAAGTGCTGGAACAGAGCTGGTATTATCCCTCATTGGCAAATGGAACTGCCTGGGTCTGGGTGTCCCCCCAGCCTCCAGCTGGCACATGTACCCAATATTCTTGGATTGGGAAAGGAAATGGGCTCTCCAAGAGGGTTCTCCACCTCAGAAACTCACTCCTGAGTGGAATTCCCAGGGAGGAGGTGACCAGCTGGGTGCTGGCACTGCTGTCACAGCTTAGCCATTCACTCCAGAATCTGGTGGCTCAGCAAGCTGAGCAAAGAATCTCCCTGGAGTGAACAGGGAGGTTGGACTCCATGATCTGGGAGGTCTTTTCCAACCTTAAGGATTCTATAATTCTGTGGGTAGCTCAGACTCAACCCTCACCAGAAAACCAGCTCCCAGCTGAACCTCATTCCTATGGAATTAAGAAGATCCATGACTTTAATCCCTCTGCTCTGGGGTCCTCAGCACTGGAAGGATGTGGAGCTGCTGGAATGAGTCCAGAGAAGGCCATGGAGATGCTCCAAGGGCTGGAGCCCCTTTCAGTGCCTAAAGGAGCTCCAAGAGAGCCAGAGAGAGACTTTGGGCAGGGGACAGAGTGACAGGACAGGTTGGACAGGGCCTGGAGCAGCCTGGCCTGATGGAAGGTCTCCCTGCCCATGGCAGGGGACGGAATGAGATGAGCCTTAAGGTCCCTTCCAATCTAAACCATTCCAGGATTCCACGATTCTAAAGAAGCTCCTTTAACTTTAAATTTTAAAATGGCTTTTTTGCCTTGAATCTCTCCTACAGTCACCTCAGAATTCCCATTTTGCCAGCCCTACTGGAGGAACCAGCCTCGTCCCTGGCTCAGAACACACACAGACATACCACAGTCTCTCCTGCTGAATTTTTCTTGGTTTTCCTTTTCTTTTTCTTCTTCCGTGGCTTGTTACTCGTTGCCAGCTGCAAAGACAAAGGGAAGAGCTGTCAGCATTCCCACAAACTGCAGGGGTGCCAGCTCCGTGGGAAGAAGAGCATTTCCCACAGGGATCAGCTCACTGAGGGTCCTTAAATGAAACCAAAATTCACCCTTTAGTGTTTGTTAGTGGGTGGAAATCATGACACAAGGAGAAAATGGAGGAAAGCACCAAAGATTCACAAAGGGTTAAACCTCAGCTGACTTTCACATCGATGTCTGAGGCTACAAAGCCAGGAGAGACAAGTTTAGCTGTGCCAGGTGTGGAGGAAATGCTTCAGCATCTTTCAGTCCCCAGAATAAGCTGCATTTCTGCTTTTCCAGGGAGCAGCACAGTTCCCAATTTCACTCCCATTTCCACAGAAACCAGCACCTGACAAAGGTCCCAGAGCCAGAGTGCCTCTCCCCAGGAGATACAACTGCTTCAGCTCAGGATGCTGGGGGGATTCCCTACCCTGACTGGCACAGCTGGGAAGCACATTTCCAGGATCTAGCAGATAACTCAGCAAGGGATCAGAGCATCAGGGAACGGTTTGGGGTGGAAGTGACCTCAAAGTTTATCCAGTTCCTACTCCCAGTCTAGGCAGGGACACCTTCCACTAAACCAGGTTGCTCCAAGCCTTGTCCTGGCTCTTCTCTGAAGAGCAGCAACTGCCTGCCCAGGGCTCCATGTCCCACCTGGAGCTCTGGGAGCAGCCACAGGTGTGTCCTGCAGTGCTGGCACAGCAAACTCACCAGGTCAGGGTCCCTGGAGCCACTGCTCACACAGGCACCCAATATCCAGAGCACTCACAGCCCCAGGGTGGCAGAGGCCACTGGCACACTGGAATGCACACACAGAGTGGACTTTGCTCCTCTGCCACCCAAACCAGGGACACAAACCCCAAATGCACAGCAAACAAGTGAGACCAGAGGCCAAACCCCTTTGCTCCCCCAACCCTCTTCTTTGGTGAGACATGGGCTGGACCTGCCATAGAAAATTGTTAATTAAATGCTCCTTTCCTTACAAAATCCTGCAAGGACACGCTTTTGGGCTGATACAGACCACAAGAGGAATCTTGATGCCCAATGACAACAAATTACTACAGGGAGGAAGAGGTTCAGTGTTCAGCTGACAGTGCTTGAAGTCTTCACATCCTGTGTTCCAAAACAAATGCCTCCTCCCTGGCCCGACCTCAGCGCTCATGTGGAAACAGCACAGCACGTTCCTTGGGTGCCTCCCCTCTGCAGCTGGAAAATCCCTCTGGATTTTCACACAAACCCAGCCCTCGGCACCAAACCGCTCATCCTCCCCCAGCTGTGAGTTCCCAGGTTTAAGTGTGTTTCCCTCCGCTGGATCCCTGGGAGCAGTTACCAATCTGTCCTGCTGCTCGGCCTCCTGCCCCTCCCTGTGTCCATCACGGTCCTGGGTCACAGCCCCTTCCTTGCCCCTGTCCCTGCTGCCCTCCTGGCTCCCTCCCGCCGTGTCCTGCTCGCTGAGCCGCGGGTCCGGTCGCTCCTCTCCGGCCGCCGCCTCATCCTCCGACTCCTCAGCTGGGATCTGCAAACAGAGGGACAAGCTGCAGGCACAGCGTGGAGATGGAACTCCCCATGGATCTGATCCAACACTCCACCTGCAAACAGAGGGAGTTTTGGGCATCCCTCGTGTCAAGCGTGTCACCCAGTGGCTGCCTGGACAGCCCCATGCACGTGGAGGGGAGCACAGGACAACCAGGATGTGTCCCCTCACACCATGGACTCCACTCTTCCCTTGGAAGAGATTCCAAACCCAGCCTCGCCTATGCTCACACAGCCAGGCCGTGGGGAAGGACAAGGAATGGCTGGGGCTGGATGGGGTATCTGGAGAGCAGGACCAGGCTCTGTCACCCCAAAAACCAGCAGTGCCACTAGGGCCCATCTGACATACAGCACTGGGATCCCGCAGTGCTGGGAAGGTGGCAGGGACGTTCACCAATCCAGCTCTGACAACATCCAGACCCAGCCCTCCCAGGCCTCTCTCCCATTTCTTCCCAGTTCAGCCCCAGCTGCTGCCCCCCAGGCTGCCCCCCATCCTTCCCACTCACCCACCACCCAAACCGATCACTCCCACCCCAACCACTGATCCCAAATCACTGCCATACACACTGTCACCTCTGCCTACCCCGCTCGGTGAACCCCTCTCAGTCGCTGCCCCCCTGTTCCCTCCAGCCACCCCCAAACCCCGTCAG
>VYXD01016809.1:59160-75665 GCA_013397195.1 Hylia prasina
CGGAGGAGCTGGCGGGATCTGCTCGGTACGTGAGGGCTGCGGCGCCCCCGGGCCGAATTCCGCGGGGGGCCTTCGCACACCCCTTCTCTCTACCTGCACACACCCCTCTGTCTGCCCCCGTGTCCCGCTCTGTACACCCCCCTCTGCCTTCCTCAAAGCCCGCGTGCCCCGGTACACACCATCTGTGCTCGTACACCTCCCTCTCCTGCCCTCGTGTCCCCCGTACACAACATCTGTGCTCGTACACGTCCCTCTCCTCATGTCCCTCGTGTCCCCCGTATGTTCTCCTCACGCCCCAGCTCTGCCCTCATCCGCCGGCAGCAGGGAGCAGGCGGTGATGTCGGGGTGCCCTGGGAACACGCTGGTCAATAAACCCCAACTTCTCAGCAGGGAGAGCCAGGAAGAGGAAAAGCCCCTTTGGGAGCCAAGCGGAGCTCCAGGGAGCGGCTCTGCGGCTGCTGGATCACCACCAGAACCTGGGTGACCTCCTGCTGGAGGTAGGAACGGGCCAGTTCAGGGTGTCGTGGCCCGGCTGGGGTGGTGGGAGTTCCCAGCTGGAGGTGGGTGCCACCGGCTCTGGAGTCAATGTCCCAGGAACAGTTTCCTGTGATACGTGGAAAGAATGACCAACAGTGTAAGATGAAGTTGAAAGCTCTGTGTTGCAGAAGTGAGGCTGTTATCCCTTTTCCGTCAATATTTTACAGACTGAAAATGGCCAAGCATGGTTTGGATTTGGGATAAAGGGAAATCCAGTACATTTTCCTTGTCGGAATCAGCTTCTTGTGACTCTAGGGAAGACAATTCAGGCTTTGCTTTGAATTACCAACCACATCTGACAGACATGACAGTCTTCATGACAACCTTATCTTGAGCCACTGTTGTGATTTGCCCGTGCTCTCCCTCTCCTCACACACTGAATTTACAGCTGCAACAGATAATGCAAATATCTCCCATAGTTCAGGATTTCTCTTTCTCTAGAGAATATTTCCCTTTATAAAAAGTAAAAGGGGATTTAACTAGAAAATGATCCAACATTTGGACATGTTTCATCAAGTATTTATGGCCTTGTGGCTTCACAGAAAGGAAGTGAAAAATAAGGATTATAGAAATTCTGCTCCTGGTGCTGCTGAGCTGTTTGGTCCCTGGGGATGAGGAACTTTGACCTGCATCTCTGTTTTTCTGCATAAACTGACAATAACTAAACACACATCTCTTGTAAGGTGAAATCTGTGCTTTTCCACTCCCATGTGGGAGCTCCGGGTTAATTTCTCTTCAGTTGCTCCAGCAGGGCAGGGATAGGTAAATGTGTGAAACAGACATCTAAGAGTTTTATGGTTTTATTTGATTTCCAGGTGGGAGATTCAGCCAAGCCAGGTGTGCAGGGTGGGGCAGGGCACCAGGGAGTATCACCAGAGTCATTTATAGGTGAGTATCTACCAGGCCAGGTGTGGGGAAGAGCTTTTCCTCAATATTGAATTTTTGCATTCCCAGTTTTAGTTTCTTTCCATTGTTGTGGTCCTGTTTCTTGCTTGCCTGGTGATGACAAAGTCTTCTGCTCTGCTGCTTTGTTCAGTCTCTGTTCTGCAGGAACAGGCCTCAAAGCTGGGTGTGCCCACAGCCACCTTGGCTGCCAAAAGTGCCGTTGCCAACGTGGAGCGGATCTGCCGGGATTCTGCCGGCCCCTCGAGAGTCCCACTGCTGAACTCTGACCAGAGAGTAAGGGGAAAGCCTTTTCCTTAATTTATCAACAAAACAGCCCTGTTAGGTTTTACTTTAAGCCCAGTTTATCTGCTCTGATTAAGCCCCAAACACGAGAGGACAATTATTCACCGAGGTGTTCAATTTGCTTGCAAAAATACAAGATATATAAGAAGAGAAGTTTAGGCCTTTCCCCTGAATTCTCTCCATCATTTGATCCTTTAAAAAGCAGCAAACAGGGCAAAGCAACAAATTGTTTTTCTGAGAGTGTGTTATTCACAAAATGAATTATTTCCTTCATTACTGCTTCATTTCCGGGGTGATGCCAGAAGAGGTTGTCCTGCTTGCTTCAGACCGTGAAGGATTTGCTGGCAAACAACATGTTCTGTCGCTCCCTCTTCTGCCAGGAAATTTGGAAAATGAAGGTGAGAACTCATGGAGAAACGTTGTGGTGTTACAGACCATGAGGTTTCATCCATGGGATGTGACATCTCTGAATTCCTGAGAATGACTGGTTTTCCTGACCTTCCAAAGGCGTGAGCAGAATTACAGATGATGGGGTTTTTTTGGTTGTTTTGTTTATTTTAGAGCAAGTTCGGTGGGAACTTCCTTGTCTCTGCAGTGGGATTTGCTTTTTCAGCTCTGTTGAGGCTTGGAGTTATTTGAATTATTGGAAACTGCCACAACAGATCATGGACAGCACCGTGGTGATCGGGTGCTGGTTTTGGGGTGCCCTCCAGGTCCAGTGCAGAAACTCCAGCTGACTGTGGGGTGACACAGTCCCAGAGTCCCAGAGCAATATTCCAAGTGTCTTTGGCATCCTGGTTCTCCGCTTTGTTTACCTGGGAATGGTGATAAGACAAAGTGAGGTGACAGAGAAAGAAACCAGATAGCAGATAACAGCTTGTGCTGCCTCACAAATGGGATGTCTTGATTTCATTTGGGTGTATTTTGTGGAGACAGGTGGTGCTGTGAGTGGAGCTACGGCTTTGTATGAGTGGGGCAGTTGTGATTGCTCACTGCTCTCATGGGAAAGGAGGAAAAGGCTGATCTGCTCAGATCAAGAGCTGTGCTCTGGTCTCAAATATCCGCTCCTGAGCTGAAAATAGAACCTGTGTGTTTCACAGGCTGATTAAGATCTCCTGGTCCTGGGGCAGACATGGGGATAAGTGAGAGATAACTCTGTAACTGAGGGTGTTACAGTAAGAATTAGGTTGTGAAAACAGAGTATGTGGGCGAGTTTGGGGTCAGGGAGTGAGGCAGCTGCTGATCATTGCAGAAAGCTCCTGAGGCTTTGGCTTTTCCCTGTGCCCAAGGCTCCCACATTCCTCTTCCTTCTCTTGGTGGGAAGGTTTTGTGAAGGGCTTGGTTCTGCCTGGAATGCTCAGAAGCTGCTGCTGCACCTTTCCCCTGCCAGGTGCACCCTGCAGTGCTGCTTTGCTGGCTGAGGACTCTCCTGGATTTGCTGTTCTGGGCAGGAGCTGGAAGGGATGTTGCAGGGCAGCAAATTGATCCACACAGGAGTGATGCCTGGTGCAGATTTTTGTTCATTTTTCCTTTGTGTCCATCAGCCTTTCTGCCTGGATGATTGCAGAGTGTCTCCTTGCAGTCTCCTGCAATCCCAGCTCTATTGGGATATGGATTTGAGAGTGGCAACCTTGTTCCACAGAGACTAATTAACAGTTAATAGACTAAAAGACAATTCTCTGATCTGGATCTGGATCTGTATCTGGAGCTGCATTAAGAAGACCTGAAACTCAGTTGTGTTACCTGTTTTCTGGGATATCCCTTCTCCTTTAAATCTGCAGAATCACCATTATTCCAGAGGAAATGTTGATTAATATATTATTAATATAATTAATTAACATATCAGCTATAATACAATATAATGTATTAATATAATATAATATTAATATATTAATATTATTTTAAATCTGTTATTAATATATATCATTATTCCAGAGGAAAAACATGAATATATTAATTTCTTGTCCACAAAAATTTAAAATGACGATGCGTCCACAACCCCAAACCACCCAAAATTCCTGGGAAACACCGTCTTTCATCGCCAGCTATTTCCCGTGTCGTCAGTTTTAACACCTTAACAACCTCTGGATAGCCGAGATAAACAGAACTGGGCTTTATCTTCTGCAATAGCCAAACGTTCAGTGCAGGGCTGTGAGCTGACGGTGACACCTCTCCTCAGGAGCCCCCGGGGCTGGAGGCCGTGTGGCACCTGCACAGCGGTGACATCGCTGGCCTGGCAGAGCTGCTGCAGAGGTGAGCAGGGCCCTGGGGGTCTGCAGAGGCAGCTCATCTCCTAAAGCCTATCCAAACGTAATCAGGGATTAGCCAGGAGTATTCCGGACTGAGGATATAGTCAGGTGCCGGCAAGGGATCAGATTAGCAGGGTTTAGGAGCTGCTGTGGGTTTGGGGGGTTACTCTGGGGTGATTAGCCCAGTTTAGGTGCAGTGGCTGCTTGGGTGTCCACTAAGTGGGCTCGAGAAAAAGTCTTGCTCTGCAGAAGGTGGGTGCTTCCATCTTCACAAAATCTTACACTTTTTTGGTCTGGCAGAGTTAATCTCAAGAGAACTGTTAGTCTGAGAATTTTGGGGTTTGTTTTTTGCCCCCCCTCCCCAGCTAGTGTCCAAGACCAAGCTGGGCAGGGCTTGGAGCAGCCTGGTCCAGTGAAAGGTGTCCCTGCCCAAGCAGGGGGTGAAACAAGTGAACATTAAGGTCCCTTTGAACCCAAACCAGTCCATTATTCCATGATACAGATCTAACAACTCACCCATTTGTCAAGCTCAGGTTGTCTCCTTATTGTGTCACGGGAATGTCCCAGTGATGTTCTAGGCTTCTGATACTGGTTTCTTTGTCTGTTCACAATGAAACCAATTTAGGGGAACCAAAGGCATAGATTAAGAATTTGATTTCTTTTTTGAAGCGTTTTTATCCAAGTGTCTTAGAAATTGGAACTGAAATTCTTGTGGCAGGGTTTTCTCAATGGAAACTTTCATGTCAGGGATGAGGAAACACTTAGATGCACCATTTCACACACATTTTTTCCTTTGCATGTGTGTGTTGCAGGATCTTTTTATAAAGCCAATAATATAAAAAGCAACTGTAAAGAAAACGTGCCGGTCCAAATTAAATAAATGAAGCGGCGCATTTAGGGCAGAGTGCACAGGTGGAGAGAGCCTTGCAGAAAGCAGGAGGGGTTGAACTTCTGTGCTTTTGTGTGTTGCAGGAGCCCAGCAGGCCCAGCAGCAGTGGAGTGGCTCTGCAGCAGCCTCTGTGGCCTCTGTGAGCAGGCTGGGGACGTCCCCTGTGGGGACACGGAGCTGGCACAGAGAATTCTCTCAGGCAAGGCTGGGTGCAGGGCAGAACCTCAGGGGTGTAACAACACGGGCCTCACTTTGTGTTTCCTTGCCTCGTTTCTCTGGGGAATTTATTTTTTTTTTTACATGTTTGGCAAATTTAGCAAGTTTTCTCCCTTTAAAAAATAATTGGTTGGAATTTTTCCGTCCCTTGGAGTTACGGTAACTCAAAAAGTGGAGTGGTGAGGGGGATGGTTCAGGGATGATACACTGGCACTGTGACACTCTGCAAAGTCCCAGAGGGATTTTGGGCCAGAAATATTTCAGAGTTCCACTTCCCCCCTGTCAATTTCTATTATTTATTTTCTTAGTTTGTTTAGGGAAAAAATCCCTCCAGTGTCTGAGTGTGGACCAGTGCAGCTGATCAAGTACAGCCCCTCTGAGTTCTGCAGAGGTCGTGGAGCATAACTGCAAATTCTTTAGGCTTTATAGTCCTCGAAGTTCTGGATTCTTTTTCCTGGGAATAATTTTACTCCAAGACAGTAAATTATTCCTGCTGAGGCTTTTCAGAGACTGTTGGGACAGGTGGGAGGGGAAGGAGCAGGAGACCTGTGTGCAAAGGAGATGCTGGAACACCAATTTCTTGATTTGCAGACTTTGCCATTGTGTTTCTTCAGAATGGCTTTGAGCAGGCTTCGGAGCTGGGAAGGAAAGTGGAATTCCAGAAGGTTGCCTATGTAAGGACAAAATGAACCTGGCTGCAAGTGGTGCTTTAATAAGGCAATTCCATTAATCCCTGGCTCTTGCTGAATACAAATAATTCAGAGCTTGGAGCTGCAAGGAGAGGGTGGTGGTACAGGTGGTGGAGTGGGAGAAATGGTGAAAGCAGAATTGAGATTTTTTATATGGAGAATTGCCCCAAGGTGGCACATCAAGGGGTTTTTAAACTTCCTTTCACCTGGATTGCTTGGGTCTTCCATTTGAATATGAGACATGGAATGCTGTAAGGTTGGAAAATGCTGCCCTTCTATTTCATATGTCCTATTACAGAGCCTAAGGTCAAAATGAAGCTTTAAGAGGGGCAAAACTCTTTGAGTCAATTTACTTTTTCTGCATTGAACTGCAGCTCTTTAAAACTCTAAATCCCTTAATTTGTTAACTTTGAACAGATCTGCCGTGCTGTCTTACAGAGAATGCTGGCATGTAAGTATTGCTGTGATCCCAGCTTTGTGCAGCCACTGCTGTCTCCAAGACTTCTATTCCTTGCTCACTGCTGAATCCCTAAGGAGAAATCCTTTGCCTGGCTGCTTTGTCTGTGCTGTTGTGCATAATATTTATGTCACTGATTTTATTTGCCTCTCCTTTCTCTGTGGTTCTCCTAAAGTGTCTCCAGACACTGCAGATAATTTCTTGCCTTTTATGCTACTTTTTTTTCCTGTTCCCGGCTGTAACATCATATAGATACCTGACCCAATTTCCTGATTTTTAACAGGTTTGCTTGGAAGCAGGTGGAGCACAGAGGTTAGGCCAGGATCAGTTTTGCTGCTTAGATTTATTTTTTCCTGCCTGGTAAATTAAACTCTGAATTGACAGCGGTGTGAGCGATTTTGCTGATTGCTGACTCACCGTTTGGATTTGCAGGCTAATGTTTTCTGAAACCTCTATTTTTGTGCTGAGCAAAGACATCTAGTGTAGGTGTGCAGTCTTTAAACAGCAGTGTTCATGAACTGCAACGTGCCTGCCCTGGCCTGAGCTGCCCTGGTGCCGCTGCTGAGGGCTCGAGGCAGCAGCGCCCGATTTACAGCAAATCCTGACGCGCAAAGACTGGACACACTCACATGGGGGTTATTTTTGTCCTGTGTCACAGCTGATCCTCACGGGGAGATGCTTGTCACGGTGCTTACACCCCTCCTGTGTCCCACACCCCTGGCTGGTGTCACCTGACTGTGCAGCTGCTGTCGCTGCTGTCTCTCCTTAGTGACAGCACTTCCAGCTTTCCTTGCCGGCACGTTTCCTGCTCGGTGCTGCTGCAGAGGCTGCTGCCTTCTCCCTGCTGTAAGGTGACCCCATCCCAGGCCACACCACCTCCCCTCCATCCCTGTGGGCACTGCCAGCCCCATCCCTTGCCCCAGGTCTCGCAGGGAGCACTGGCTGTGCGCAGAAATGCCTCACAGACCTTGCGAGTCCTTCTAAAAAGGGAAAGCTGCAAGGGAAGCGCTCTATTATTTAATATGTATGAATCCCATCTCAGGTGGCCCTTTAACAGTTGCAAACCAGCCCTTCTCAACAGAGGAGTAGGGATTTTGGAGGAGGAGGAGGAGCAGGCTGTTGGCAGGCAGACAGGAGTCTGCATCCTGCTCTTCATTTGCCCTTCCCGGCTGCGCAGCCTGCACTGCCACGCTCGCAGCCTGCCTGCCTGCAAAAGGCATTACATGAGGTTTATATAAGATATTTTATTAGTCCATACTTCTGGGTCACCTTTGAGGGGGTCTCACTGCATTAATCTTTGGAGAACATTAGGATTTTTAATGTAAAAGAATTCCCTGTTACTGAAGACCTTCACAGGAGGAGAAGGACAGGCTGGGAGTAGCATGGGAGCAGGGTGTTCACTGTAAGGATCTGGCAGCGTTGAACTGCTGTGCCTGAAGATAAGCTGGGTTTATCTCCTTTGCTTTATTCTCCCCTACTTAACCTTAAAGTATTCCTCAGCAGGAGAGGAGAGTATTACATCCTAAAGCTGTGGTGGCATGTGAGGGATGTCTGGTTTGCTGCCCCTGCTCAGTAAATTTTCTTTTCAGGGTTTTTTTCTTAGCGAAATGATTTGAATACACAAACAAAGCTCCTTTAACAGTTGAAAGAGGAGGGTTTTCAAGGCAGGGCGGCACAAAGCAGAAGTGCTGCTGCAGCAGACTGCAAAGCAAAGGGTTTCCCAGTCTGTGGGCTCGGAGTGCTGTGGGCTGATCGTCAAGACAACGCGCTGCGCAAGCTGCCAACCTGTTTGATCTCTACCCTTCCTTTTGGGGCAGATCGAGCTTTTAAAGGAATTCCTGCTATGCAAATGACACATTAGAAACGTGTGGCCCTCTCCCAGCCTGCTCTTTGTTTGGACCGTGGTTTGCAGGGTGGTTAATTCAGCTTGTTCGAATCCCTGCCTCCAAACAGCTTCACGATGCTCACAACTCACACGGGCATTAGGGTTTGGTTTGGAAGTGAAATACTGATCTACATCAATTTTTAGATGGCTTCATTATTAGCACGTTCTTGAGAATGTTTTTAAATTGGTTCAAGGTCAGCGGTAATAGTTTCTGAGTCTCTGTGTCACTTTGGAAAAAATCTGTTAAGAATTCAGCTGCTGCGTGGGTTCTGCACATTTCCCTAGCGGGGTCACCTTTCTGAAGGGACACCAGTTGTTCATTCTTGTTAGTTCCCACGTGGGGTTTAGTGCCACAGTTCTTTTCTCATTGGGTTTTCGTGTGTTTTGGGATCCAGGGGTGCTTGATGCTGTTGGTAAAGAGAAGCAGGAAGACGTTTCCATGGTGCAAGCTGTGAGGTTCTGGTAAGAAACGTTCCAAGCAGGGTCAGGAGGAGGCTTTGATCCACTGTTGCACTTCTTACTGAAATAGGAGGAATGTTGTGGGGTGTTTCTTTCCTTATTTGTACACCCCCTGCCCCTCCCAGTGCTACTTGTACTTGGTATTCTCCTCTAATAAAATATGTACAGACAAAAGTGCTTCTAAAAAAGGTAAGGGCCAGGTGGGAAAATGGGTTCTGGCAGTGCTGGAGCCAACCCTGGACCTCCCTCTTGTCATGCCAGAAATTCCCCATCAAGTTTTCTCACTGCTTCTGAGTGGAATTCAAAATTAATGTCTCAGAAGGTGAACCTGGAAGGTGAAATCATCTCCAATTCCTGCTTCCAAATTTGTTTTATTTAACTACGTTTTACATGTCACCTTCAGCTCCATGCAGGGATATCCCGTAGACTCACATTTGTAAATCTGATGTCTACATAGTGTTGAGTAACCATGAGGTGGGTTTTTTGGGGTTTTTTATACATACAAAAATGTATATATTTGTGGCAATTTGAGAAGATAGATGTAGAATAAAAATCAGTCATTCACCCTACACTACACCTGGTTGTTCCTATTACATCAGCAGCTGGTGGATCACATATTATCAATACCTGGCTGGTCATAATTGATCAGTACCTGGCTGATCACCTGGCTGGCATTGTTTCTGCTATTTCCTTGTCCTTTGCAGGCTGAATGTGTTCAACGTGCCACTCTATGGAAGCGTGGCTCACCCGGATTCCTTGAGTCAGTTTTTCAGACACACCCTGACCGAGGTTCTCACCTACAACCCCGTGCTGAAAGGTGGGAATGGGCAGGGACAGGTGTCCCCAGGTGTCCCCAGAGCTCTGTCCCACACTGAGCGGGGCCCAGCCTGGAGGACCCAGAGCCAGAGCAGCCTCCAGGCTCCTTTACCTCCTTCCTGGAGTCTGTAGAAGCAGGATGCCAAATCAGGCAAAAAAAAAGTCATCTGAGGGTCATAATTCAGGAGAACATTTCAGTTCTAATCCCAGATCAGTAATTGTGAAGCTTGATGTTTTTAGGGAGGAAAAATGTTTGAGCTATGAAATCTATTGTAACATCCCCCCCGAGCTGTGATCTGGAGCTGCTTGTCTGTTGTGTGGGAGAGCTGTGTCATTGCTGGCTCCCAGATGAAAGAGGTTAATGAGGGAAAAGCTGATTCCTTGCTGATTCTCTGTGCATGTGCCACGTCAGCCTACGCATGGGTGGTCATGAAAACAGCTCTGGGGTGACAGTGCCATAGTGGAATGGTCCAGTCCTCGTGCCACAGCCCATGTTCCAAAGACAAATGGGAGACAGAATTCCAGTTTTTAATGGCTGCACAAGGGAATCTTATGTGTTTTGGGTGTGTTTTAAAACCTGCTGCTGAAGTTTTCTTTGTGTGGGTGCAGTGTCTGATGCCATCCAGATGCAGAAGGAGTGGAGCTTTACCAGGACTTCTCCCCTGCTCACAGCTCTGTATCGAAAGGTACTTCCTGCCTGCTGTCCCTCAGAGAACTTTATTATGTTGGGTTTAGATCCACTGAAATACCTGAAATCAGATTATTGGGAACTAGTGCAACATTATCCAGTTGCAGAACCCAAACCAATCTCCAGAAACTCTGGGAGGAGGAAGCATGGATGAAAAGAGCTACAGTGGTTTTTGCTAGTGCAAAGCACTTAATGAGAACAAAGATGCTGACTGGAGATGTGAATTTTCACTGGTACAGGATATGACATGGATTCTGAAAGAATTGTAGTTTTTACTGTCTGTTGTAGCTGGTGCTGGTTCCAGTCCAGGCTGATATTTGAGCCTGGGAAGCTGATCAAAAGCTGCAGGACAGCTTGAAAAAGTCACAGAAAAGCCCATCAATCTTGTCTGTACTCCCCTTGTTCTTGTGTCTGAGTGTCCTGGCTAACAGGAATTGCCATCACTCCTCCAGCTGTTGGTGGCATTCAGTGTGAAGGAATCCATCTGCCAGCTGCAGCAAGTCCTGGAGACCCACGAGGTGAACTGGCAGCACGTCCTGTCCTGTGTGTCCACGCTGGTGGTGTGCCAGGCTGAGGCTGAGCAGCTCTTCAAGGGTAGGTGGGCACTGCCAGCCTGGTGTGTGCCTGTCCTGCTTGGGTGGGCAGCAGGGGAGCCATCCACAGGGCTGCCTGGGGTTCCTGCATGGGAAAGAGCAGCAGCACTTCTGCTTTTCCACTCAGACCTTCCATGTCCCTGGTGATGTGAATGCCAGGCCTCGTGCCTGCCATTCCCAAACTTTGTGTACAGCCCAGGGTGGTTGTTTGATAATTACCTTCATTGGCGTAGCGATTTCTGAACCTTAGTTCTAGCTCACCTTTGCTAGCAGAGCTTGCTTGTGAGAATTCCTTACTAATTATCCCAGTGCTGGACTCCCTGCAGGGAATCCAAGTGTGTTTGACAGTTGAAAGTGCATAAAAAAATAAAATCAGACCCCAGAGGTTCTCCAGGCTGCAATACGTGTCCTGCCTTATGTTTTATCACAGACATGTGTCTTTATTTACTGCAGAAAATACAGCACTGTTGTCAGGAGCAAAGTGTGAGGTTATTGTTTTATGTCCCTAGATCTACTGAGCCATCTCCTGCTAAAGGCCTTTGGGAATTATGACATGGAAAATATGATCACTGCATTCCTGATCGCTCGTCAGGCTGCTCTGGAGGGCCCTGCTGTCTTCATGCCTTACTCTGAGTGGTTTAAGGTAAGACTAAGTGAGTCCTGACTCAGTCTTAAAGTGAGGTGAGCCTGGTCTTAAAGTCTTAAAACCTGGGTGAGCTTTGTTTTAATTGTGTGAGGCAGCCTGTGCATAAGGAATGTTCTGCTGCATGGAGAAAGCCTTGTTCCAGACAGGATAACAAGGAATGAGAAAGGGGAAGGCAAATAAAAAAGAAAAGTACAAATGATTGTATTGATACTAGGAATGATTGAATATTTATTACTGCCTTTGTGTCTGCAAAGAATACATTTGTTTGGCTTTCCCAAGATTTCCCTCCTTTCATCTTTTAAGTCCACCTTGCCTGTTCTAGTTATTTGTTAGGAATGCAGACATGTAATTCCTGTTATTATCATCATCTTGGAAGGATTTCAGTATCTTGATAAGCAGCACTGTTGTTATTGCATAAGTTGGGGGTTATGGCAGAGGAAGCATTCCTGTTTCCTGGAGGTTTGCATGCAGCTGTAATTGCTGTGTTTGACCTTGCAGATAATTGGTTGTTGCTTTTAACTGTAAACAGGTGGGTATTTTAGGGATGCAAATCTCCACGTAAATTCAACCTGGAGATTCCTTTGTATGAGTTTGCAAATCTGAGCCCAGCTTTGGCTGATAGAGCGTCCAGGAGGTATCAGGAGGTAAACTGGTTGTGCTCTCTGTAGTCTCAGACTGGTTGTTTTCTTTGGAATGTCCAGATAAACCTGTGTAGAAACCTGCAGATTTGTGGTTCCCTCATGAATCTCAATCTTTTGGTGCATCTTAAAGTTGCCTTGCTTAAGTATTCTCATAGCAGCAAACCTCCATGGAGAGTTCTGTAAGTCACCATGATCCAAGGGAGCCCCTCTGCTCAGGAGGGGGAGAGCTGGGGGGGTTCCNTTTCTCTGGAGACTTCTCTCCAGAAAGATTCTCCTGGCAGAAATGGGATGTTTTTGGGGTTGGTGTGCTCGGCTATGGCACTGCTTGGATGAGGATCCTCTCCTCGCTGCCTTGCCATTTCCCCCTGTTTCAGGCTTCCTTTGGGAATGCTGCTGGCCACCACGGGAGCAGTAAGAAAGCTCTGGTCTTCCTCTTCGAGTTCCTGTCGGAGCTGGTGCCCTTCGAAGCCGCGCCGTACCTGAAGGTGAGAAGGTGCTGACAGAAATGGTTTTCAGCTTCAGAACGGCCCCAAACTGACTGTCCTTGTGCCTTTCAGTAGGTTCAGCTCATTACAAGTCTTGCTGTAGTAATTGGATTACTTCTGGTTCATTATTCAAACCCTTTTCTTCCTGAAATAAGGAAGGACAACGATTCTTTTATTGATGGGGAGAATTCCTTCCGTGGAATTAAGTTTAAGCGCTTCACTGATTTTGTTTGTTTGTTGTTGGGGAACATTATGTCAACTGCCACGAAAATGATTGATCCTTAACCAAGCAATAATGCCTCCTTTGGGGAATATTTGGGGTAAGCATTAGTCAGGATTAGTTAGCTAGAATTTTAGCTGGATTTGCTGTGACAGTGGCAAATCTTGTTGTGATTTTCACCTTTCAGGTGCACATCATGTACCCACCTTTTGTGCCCACGAAGCACCGGTCCCTGCTCCTGGAGTACATCACTCTGGCTAAAACCAGACTGGCTGACCTCAAGGTCGGGAAAGATTGTCTCTTGTGAGAGGAATTCTTTCTGGGTGGGTTAAACCCTGCTGTGTGTGACCACCTGCACCTCTCCCCTCGCACAGGTGGCCATAGAAGACATGGGGCTCTATGAAGACCTGTCTGCCACCGATGAGGCTGTGCAGGTACTGCTGCTCTGTCTCCCAGTTTTCTCATCAGCCACCTCTCTTTTCCTCTGGAAAAGCACTGAGGTTATCAACCTCCCTGCCATTCCAAAGCTGAGTGTGCTGCCAGGTCTCCAGCTTTAAGCCAGAGGTTTTCGTGGCCATAAATACAGGATCTCCCCAGTTTTTAGGAAAACTGGAGTCACATTTTGTAGGTATCTTGATTTTTTTTTTGGTGGAGCACACTCCACCTCTGTGGTGTGGGACCAAAGTGTGGACGTTCAAAGGAGATTTGGGGATGGAATCTACACTCTGCAGTTTCACACTGTGGTTCATGATAAATTTTGAGTGACGACAGTAATTTATAAGGAATTCTTTATTATTCCTTCCTACATTTTGATCAGAGGAAGAGGCCTCACTTACATGATTACATGAAATACAGGCTGGAGGGAGGGTAGCTGAATGTAATACAGGAAACCCAGTCCTGTGATGAACTCACAGGCATAAGCAAAGATTTAATTTAATTTTGCCAAGCCTGATCTGGTTGTCAGTTGAGAAACTTGTTGCAGCTTGAGGTGTGTTACAACTCAAACAAGAGAAACCCGGGGTGTCAGTGCCTCTGCCTGCAGGCACAGGATGGACGTGGAGATGATGTCTCTTAATTCCTAAAACAGAATCACAATAAAGCAAATTCAGAAGAGAGAAGGTAAGTTCATCATCACCCTCCATTTCTCACATCTTTCTCTCACTTCCCATGTGAGGCAGCCCCAGGCCCAGGCACTCCGTGATGTTGAAAAGGCCCTTCAGATATTTGAAAACACGAGGAAGATCCCAACCTCTGTGATAGAGGCCAGGTACTGTGTGCTTTTCAGCTCCTCCTGGGCTTACCTACAATAATAATAACAGCAGCAATAATTGTAGAAGCCAAGTCTGAATCAAAACAAGGAAACAAGAAGAATTGAGGATGTGAGCAAGGGAGGCTTGGGGAAGTTCTTCCCACTTCCTGAGGAGTCATCTTAATGGAGGATATTTGTGGGGAGAGTGAAAAGGCACATTCCCCTGTGCAAAAGAACTCCAAAACTATTACAATTAAAAAAAAAAAAAAGCAAAATGAAAGAAATTAAAAACCTTTGGCTAATCTGAACCTGGTTTGTCCCTGGTGGTTCACGTTACCGTGACCATTTTGTATTTGCAGGAGCCAAATTAACTCCTGAGGTGTGGAGATGGCACTTTGGACCTTTGGCATCGTTAATACTTTGCTCTGTTTATTTTCACAGCATTTTCAGACGACCATATTACACTTCCTGGTTCCTTCCAGCTTTGCTCAGGCCCCGTGTGGTCAGTATTTGGCTTTTTTTTTTCTCTGCCCCTCCCATTAGCTGTGTGTTTGTACACAGATAATTTGCCCCTGACCTGCCTTTTCCTCTCTTGCAGCTCCCTAAAACCCCAGATGTCTGCATGGCTTTTATAGACTCCTTAAAGAGGTATCCAGACATCCCAGTGTTGTTTCTTCTATGCTGCTGGGCTTTCTTTTTGGGACACTTGGTATCAGATTAGCAGAGGCTTTGACTCCTTGGTTACCTCCAACCTCTTGGCAGGGTTTGGTGGCCCAGCTCTGTGGCTCGCAGGCTGTGCATGGAGGAGCTTATCTCTGTAGTCTTCAAGTCTGTAATTAGTCCTCTGGCCACTGTGAAATAATTATTTAGGAGTCCCTCTGGCTCCAGGCCAGGTACATTTTTATGCAGATCTTGAAGTATGCAGCTGAATATAAAATTTCCCCAGGAATATGAGCTCCCTCTGTGAAAGGCTCTTTGAGAGGGGGTAAGGGGGGAGTGAAAGATGAGACTTAAATGTCTGTTAATGCTCAGGGGGCACCAGGATGATGCCCCAGAAGGACACAGCTCCTCCCAGGACTCGAGCTTGCCCTGCATGCATGTTTAAAAGTGCTTTTCTGCACTGCAGCAACAGCTTCAGTTTACATCCAGTAGTTCCTCTGTAACCTCTCATGAAGGAAGAATGTTTGCAACGCTGCCTGCAAATGAGGTGCTTGGTCCTGCCTTGTCATTCCAGTCTGGCTCTAAAATTAGAGGCTGGATCATTTAGTGAAATTAAAGTTGTAAGAGAAGCAGCAGAGTTCTGGGGAGCCTCGTGGGACGTGCTCTTAGCAGAGTGCCTGCCCTGCAGAGAGGAGGTCACACCTCGGTCTCAGCACGTTCATGTTTTACATCTGCAAATGCTGCATCTCACAGCTCACACTCTTAGGGGATCTTAGACATCAAGTAGATACGAAATAGGCATTAAAATACAAATTAATAACACATGCAGTATTGGGTTTGTGTGTGCTACACGTGTGCAGTGCATGCTATGAAAGCCTTGGGCAGAAATCTCTGCCCCTCATGTCAGATGATTAAAAATTGCTTCAGATGCTCTTTATGCTTCAGAGTCCCTCTAATTACATTTCATAGAAGGGCTGTTGTTTGTGCTCATTTAATAAAGCTGCAGTTTGTGGTTATGCAGGATAATAAATCTCTTCTTTTTCACAGAGCTGATAAAATACCTTCAAACTTGTACTCCACGTACCTGCAAGCCTGTCATGCTATGAAAGAGAAGGTGTTACAAGGTAAAAATACAACATTTACTTACGGATCAATATGAAATGTTAATTTTTCCACTGCTGCCCTCCTGAATTGGAAATTTTCAAAGATTTGTGGCTGAGAGGGTATTTAATCCATATAAATAAGTGTTATGTCCTTTATGTTACATTGAGGTGTTAAATTCTTACTCCTGCAATGGCTTTTTCTGCCAGCCCTGCTTGGGTGGGATTTTTGCAGTCCCTGGGAGCCCTGTGCTGTGCTGAGGCTGCAGATGATGCCTGAGCCTGAGCTGGCTGAATTCCACCTCCAAGACCTTTCCATGAATCAGCGTTTGCAGCCTGAGCTGCTCGGGGCTGGGATCCTGCTGTGCTGATCCCTTGTGCAGTGGCACTTGTGCTGCCTGAACTCCTGGCATCCTCTTTTCAGAGGGGATTAGGAGATCTGGGGGGGCAGGAGGGGCTGGGAAAGGGATTGCAGCTCCTGGTTTGGGTGGGAGGTGATTCCGGGTCCCACCGCTGCAGCTTTGCTGGGGCAGGATTATGGATCTTTAACGAGGGTATTTAATGAGCTCTGCTGTCTCTGTCAGCCAGTGGCTGTTTCAAACACACCTTCCAATGATTTACACACCATAAAAAGCTCAGGGTGGGGAGCAGAGATGGTTCCCAGAGCGTGGTGGGGATAAGTTACAGATTGGAGCTCTGACTGTGGGGATAAATCTGCGGCCAAGCCCTGCTGGGGCCTCTGGAGCTTTCTGGAGATGCTGCGGCTGCAGAGGCGTGGCCGAGCAGCTGTGCGGGCTGGGCTGGCTGCGGGGTTGACCTGGCAACCGCGGGATGGGGT
>VYXD01016809.1:75709-98518 GCA_013397195.1 Hylia prasina
GCCCGTCCCGGGGCTCGGCACGCAGCCAGGACCCAGGGCAGGGCTGGGCAGCCCAAACCCCGTTTGTCAGGGCTCCCTCTTGCACACGCAGGTGACTCGCTGGGCTCCCAACGCCTTTATTTTACAGCATGTTTACAGCCAGTATCAGTTTCAGCCTTTGTTGTTTGCTGCTCTTGCTCCCGGGTCATTTATTCCTGGCCCCTGTACAAGAAGCCATTTCTGTCTAAGGGACTCTTGGGGCTGTGGCAGTCGCTGGTGGCATCTCTTTCTAGTGGTGAAAGGAATTTCCTTTTATTCCCGCTCTTAAACAAAAAGCCAGAGTAACGTGGGGCATCTGGAGGAGCTGAGGATGTGTCTGTGCTGTAATGTCTGTTTCTGCATTCTGAGCCTGACTCCAGTCTTGAGGACAGCAAATGTTTGTGAGGGGCAGAGCTAAAGGAAGTGGGAAGAAAACTCTGAAAACAGAACTTTTTTTGCCTCTCATCTTTAAAAACTGAATTCCTTTTTGCAACTAGTCACAAAGCCATAAATTATTAATTAAATAGCATATTCTGAGTGTAAAAACAAAGCTCTGTGTGTGGCAGGCTGACAGTTTGGGGTTTTGTTAGAGCTTCAGGAAAAGTAAATTCTGCTTCTACAGAAAGTGCAGGCGGAGATTGCTGAATGCATTTCCTCTCCTCCTTGTCTAGATGACTCCAAAGCAGAGCCCAGCCATTCCAAGGAGCCCTTTGAGCAGCTGAAGGCTGAACTAGCTGAGCTCAGGACTCTGGTTGTGGACCAGGCTCACTGGGAAGGTATGAGGGAGCTGCTTCTCCCAAAAGCTGCCTGAATAAAATGTGGCTGATGCTGCCCAAAGGCACAGCAGGAGTCGCTGCCACTGGCACCTGAAGCTGGTAATCCTTCAGAGCTGATAATCCTTCCAGCTATGAATATGTACATTTTAATGTCTCATGTATTCCCGTGCTTAATTCGGGGCTTATCTTTGTGATAATCACACCAATCCCTGCTGCCCCACTCCTGGGGCTCACCTGGTGACCTCTGGAGAGCGAAAACTGTTCCTGAGGTGTGTTGGTAATAATACTGGGAAAAAACAATGCTGCTGCTGCTGCCGACCCACTCTGTCCCAGCCAACATTTTTTGCTTATGAAGGCTTTTACTAACGTACTTTTAACTCCGATTTGTTTCTCTCTCGCTCGTCCTTGCTGCTGTGGGGGGTTGGACGTGTCCCTCCCGCTGGTGCCCGTGTCCTGCTGTCCCCTCCCCGCAGAGGTGGCAGCTCAGGCTGCCGCGGTCTCGGACAGACTCCGCGGGGCCCTGGGTGACAGCAGCGAGGGGAACGAGGGGAATGGAGCTGCTCCTTCGGATTCCCCAGTGCCCGTGGCCGTCCCTGCCCCCAGGCTGGCGCCCTGCCACCGCGGGGTGAGTACCATCTGCCTGGGCTGGGAGGGAAAATGCATCTGGACAGAAGGTGTGAAAGGCTGCCCTGTCTGCCCGGAGCAGGAAATACACTTCTCCTTTTGTCTCCCTCATCCTGCCCTGCACAGGCTGTCCCTGTGTTTTAACCACCTGGAAGTTGCTGGATGAAGGGGTCTGGAGATATTTTCCAGCAGAGCAGTCCTGTGATGGGCAAGGCTTTCCTCAACAGCCTTGTCTAGGTGTTTGTTGTGTGCTGGGGTCATTCCCCAGCTGTTATGGGCTTAATTTTCCATCCTTACTGGCCGTGGACCTGTAGAACTTGTAGTGAATCTCATTAACCAGTTTGTTTCCTTGTTTTAATGTCAGGAAATGTAATATACACAAAGCAGAAAACTGGGTTTAGGTATCCATCCTGACAAGCAGGAGTTAGCAGTGTGGGTTTTATTCCAAGTTTATTCCTGGTGCTTTTTGTTTCAGGTTGTTGATCTTCTGCTGACATCATTCTGCCAAACCCTACTAGCTGCTTCCTCTTTTAACCCTCCTGACAGGTAAGATGGGAGTCAAAGAGTAGGAGAACAAAAACTGGGTGATAACCAGAATTCCAGCACTTGTACAGGGCTGAGGAGGGATTTTGGGTGTTCATAGCCCCCGTGCCAGGCTGGCAGCTGCAGGTGAAGTGTCTGCACTCCAAGAATGAATGTACATGAGTAAATAAAACATGTTTATCCTCTGTTGTTGCAGATCCCTTCAGCAAAGTGGCCTTTGGCAGAGCTTTGTGCTCTGTGATTAAACACCCCCCACAGACAGTGCCCAGCCCGGCGTGGGGGATGGCAGCGAAACCAATCCCTTTTGTCCCGGAATTCCTTCCCCCTGGCAAGGACCGGGGTGGGTTCTGGCCTGGCTGAGGAGAGGCAGCTCTGCCCTGCCCCTGGGAGCTCTGCTGGGACTCAGCTCCTCCTCGCTGGAGC
Source organism: Hylia prasina (assembly GCA_013397195.1). Taxonomy (NCBI): domain Eukaryota; kingdom Metazoa; phylum Chordata; class Aves; order Passeriformes; family Sylviidae; genus Hylia; species Hylia prasina. The sequence goes on from VYXD01016809.1 coordinate 78,094, forward strand.
AGAGCCTGTAAACATTATGGGCAGCGTGTCGGTGGAAAATCACTTTGTTGGGCAACAACAAGGCCGTGCTGAGGAGCTGGCTGGGATCCCAGCTGCCCTGGTGCTCCCCTCGGCAGCCAGGGCATCCTTCCCTCTCTTGCACTGCTCTGCCCTGGAGCAGATGAATCACTGTGTTAAAAGCCTGACTGAAGAGTCCCTGTGACAAACAGGAGTCCCAGGAAATGGTGTCTAAACACAACTCCCACCTGATCTCCTCTGAGGGTGGGTTTTTCTGTGATCTGGGTGGGAAAACCCCTCCCTGCCCCTGCTTTACAGCAGGGCCTTGTCCTAGCAGTTCCTTCTTGCTTTGTTTTTTGATCCCATTTATTGCTCTGCCTCTGTTCACCCTGTGCCCCAGGCAGCTCCCCCTGTCCTTGTTGTCACCTCAGAGGCCACTTTGGCCTCCCGAGATGACCACAAGTGTTTGAGGTGCCACCCACTGTGTGGGGCAGGGGCTGTGTCTGGGGGGGTTCTCTGCTCAGGTACCCCAACAGTGCCTGTGAATGGAATGATAATTGTGCTGTGTTTACAGACAAGCATCAGCTCCCGGGTGTTTGAACATCTTTAATTACCTATTCCCGTGCTGGGGGTAGATTTAATGAGCCTGTGGTTTCACCCTCTGCAGGCAGGGCCCGTGCCTCTCCTTGGTGGTGAAGATGATGTGTGGGCACAGGAATCTCCTGCCTGCACTCCTGGGCAGGCTCTGCCAGCTTATTTACCATCAGGTCAGTCTTCCAGCTGGAATCCTGAGTGCTAAAGGCCATCCTACCCCATTTCCTGAGCTGGGGGGCATGGGCCTGTCTTCACTGCCCTCCAGCCTTCCAAAAAATACCCTGTTCTGCTCAAAGGCTATGAAGTTGCCCTCAGGAACACGTGAGGAGAATTTTTCCCTACAGAAATACCACTTGTGGAAGGTTAATGCATTCTGAGACATTTTAACAGAAGCTGAAATAGGCAAGTTTAGGAACGAGACAAAGGAAAAATGGTAGAATGCTTCGTTCCTAAGCTTCCAGCTTGAATAATTCAGTTGTAAAAATTTAAAAATAAAATTAAGATACTCCTATCTGGGCTGCAGCAGTGCATGGTTTTGTTGTTAAAGAATTCCTTGGTTTATTTCCTCTACCCTGTGATATTGCAAGGGTGAAAATAAGAGGCTGATAGAATAAATTAGCTGTCAGAGAAACTAAGAAGCCTTGAGAATCCCAAAATCTGAATTTACAGTGAGTTATTTCAAGTTGCTGCATTACAGAAACCTCCAGTTCTGCTGTGGGCTGTCTCTCATCTGCTCCATTGTTGCTGCACTGCTGGTGAGCAGAAATGAGCAGAAACAGTGTTCTGCTCCTTCACTAAGTCTGAGATTTTTTTTCCCTCAGAAAGGTGTTTTGGTACAAAATGTTACAATAACACAAGTGAAGTACTACAGTATCAAAACTGAAATATTAAGATGTCACAATGGTACAGAGTGTAAGAATATTACAAATGAAGTGTTACAAATTTACCAAAAATATATATTCCCTGCTTTTCACTGATTTTACCTTCCAGGGTCCTTCCCTCGGTGCTGCTCATATTTTAGGACTGGCAGCATTTGTGATCCACTTAAGTGAATGCAGAGCTCTAATTCCTGGAGTGGAAGCCAATTTTGGGGTTTCTCAGCCTGTTCCTGGAAAGGCCCTTTCTGTGTCAGAGTACTGGAGCTCCCTGCTGGTGTGCAGGACAGAAGAGTCCTTTGCCTTCTGCCTGAGGTGAGATGGGGCATCCAGCCCCTCCCTGCTCCCCCAGGTTTTTGGGATGCTGGGAAGGCTCCTGGGGAGGATTTCCAGAGCTCCTGGAGGTGGCTGAACCAACCAGACAACGGAGTTCTTTCCTTTCCTCTCTCAGGTTTTGCACTGCAGCAGCAGCTTATCTGATGTGCAAGTTTTCATCCTGTTCTCGTGAGGATTTCTGTGCCTTGGTTCCTCCTGGCCTGATTAAAAAGGTAAAAGGGAAAAGGTTTTGCTGTTGTCTATGGAAAGGTTCAGTCTCAGCCCAATTTCCTGCTGCAAATATCACTTGGCACCAAGAAAACAGTGCAGAAATACATCCCTGTGCCTGCCCTCTTGGCTCTCAGTGCCTGCTGGGCAGCTCCACACGGGCAGAGGTGGCCCTGGGGCTGCTTCTGTGACACCTGGTGCAGGATGTGGTGTTTTCACTCCAGCTGCAGTACCTCGTGCCACGGCTCAGCTGGGAAGCTCGGGGGCTCCAGTGTGAGGAGGCCAAACCTGCCCTGAGCTGGAGTTCCCTGTCCTGCCCCTCTCTGAACTACAGGAGAGCCAGCCTGTGCCTGTGGAGGCAAGCAGCCTTCCAAGAGCTCTTGAAGGAAAAAGCATTCCAGGTATGAATCTTTTTCCATCACCCAAATTCACCCTCTCATTCTCAGTTTTTTAGATCTGCCCTTTGCAATTTCCTCATTGGTGATCAAAAGCTTCTTGTAGGAACTTAATGCCTGAAAGTAAGAGCTAAATACCTGAAAAGTTGTCTGGCAGCTGAGCGGTGTGGGCTGGGATGTGTGCTCAGAGTTATTTGATGGGGATGATAAGGTAGAAAGAGAAAACCAGAGCTGAAACTTTTGTGCCCTACTTCTTGGAGAAGCAGGAAGCTTGGCAAGCTGTAGAAGCTCAGGAGCTGCGGAGCAAAGGCCTGTCCATCACCCTGGCTCCCTGCTGTGCTCTCTGTGAAGTCGTGGGGAGGCAAATAACTGCAAATCCTTGCTTTTCTGGTGCTTTGTCTAAATGCCAGTGCTCCCCTGAGCCACCTGTGCACCTTGTGGTGCCTGGCTCAGCCTTGCTCAAACCACCTCAGCTACTCCCTTTGTGCCACCCTTGCAAAGTCTCTGATTTGACAGACTCTCTTTTTTTTTTAACCTACTTCCTCTAAAACCAGTTTGTCTTTGTACAGAGGAGTCTGTGGTGTTCCTAGAATGACTCCTGGTGCTTGGCTGGCTCAGTGTCTAGGGCTGGAACACCCCTGTGTTTCAGCCTCTCTTTGATGCTCGGCTCCTTTTACCTTTATTTCCAATAACACACATCCATCCTGGTATCTGGGCTTGGAGGTGATGAGTGTGCTTGGAAATGTCAAAGGGGTGGGTGGGTGTGAGACAGGCCTTGTGGGATTTCCATGGATTTTTGAAAGCCAGAAGGGTTTTAGCTTGATTTTATATATATATGTATATAAGAGAAACAGCACAGGAACTTCCTTGGGTTGATGTCTATTGTTTCATGTCTCTTAATCCAGGTGGGATTGTGTCTGGAGATGAAGTGAAAGTGGGTTTTATGCTGGGCAGCAGGTGGCTGTTCTGCACAAGTTATTTCCCTTGCTGTTCTTCCCTGCTCCTAAATCCTGGCTTTTCCCAGCTATCCTTCAGAGAGTGGCTGCTGATGGAGCTGGAAGTGTGCCCTGAAAAGGACATTCTCTCTGCTTCAGAGAGGTAAGGGCCAAGGGGCTCTGTTGGAAAGGGAATAGTCCAAGAGTCTCCCATCAAAATGAGGGAAAAGCACTGAAAATCAGGAAGTAAATAAACAATTGCTGCAGGATAGAAATGCCTGTTGCCTGCTGTGGTTTGTCCTGAGTTCAAGCACTGCTGGAATGAGGTGTGTGAAGGCCAGGTTGGATACTGGGGCTTGGAGCAACCTGGTCTGGTGGAAGTGTCTGTGCCCACGGCTGGGGGAGGGACTGGATGGGCTTTAAGGTCATTTCCAAACCATCCCATGGTTCAGAGCAGTTGACCCTGCCTGTGCAGCCCTCCCAAATCCCTTGTCACAAACCCTCCCTGTTTCTGGAAGCCAGAGCTGGGTGGGGTCTGCTGGAGGACTCCTTATGTCTGTTCTTGCATGGTGCTTTTATCTGAGCACACGTCACTCATCACTCTTGATGTGTCAGCTTCCCTTTACATCAAGGGAAGGGCACCATTCCAACAGATTTCCCTTCCTTCTCCACACTGCAGACAGGATTTCCATTACTGGGCCATCTATCAGAGGTACCTTCCTGCACCTTCTGCTGCTGGTGGCTGTGATGGAGACCTGGAGAAGGCGTGTGGGATCATCATCAATGCCATGCTGGATTCCTCACAGAGGTACTCTGTGCCACGACCTCCCTTTCTGGTGGTGGCCCTGAGGCTGTGCACTGGGAGCTGTCCCCTCGTGGGGCTGGGGAAGCCATTCCCTGCTGGTGTGGCTGGAAGGGGGAGCTGGGAGGTGGCCCTGTGTGACTCACCAGTCTGTGCATAAGCATCCTGCTTCAGGTGGCAGAGGTCTGGGGCTGCAGCCACAGAGGGGCCCTCGTCTGGCTGTCCTTTTTAAGTTGACTTTGAACTCAGGTTTGTGTGGCCAGACAAGCACCAATGCCCCGGGGCAGTGGCTGGAGCTGGAAAATGAGGAGGGTGGTTAGAGGAGAGCTGCTGTCTCAGCTACAGCTTATTTAAAGCACAATGTTTGAGCTCTGTGTTCATCTGAAGCATCTGACTGCATTTGAACTGTGCTTTCCCCTGGGCTAGCAGGGTGAGTTGCCTCATGTCTCCCCTAATTTCAGGCTGGACCTGGGTGGCTGTGGCCAGTCGAAGATGTCAGCCAGCCCTGAGATTCTCTGCAGGCTGCAGGTGATTTCAGACTCTGAGGTGGATGTTCAGTCCTTGAACTTGACCCAAGTATTCCCTCATTCCTTGCTGTTGGCAAGGCTCTCGGGTGTGAGCTGAGGTGTGGGGATTGAGAGAGGTTTTTCTTGTTGATCTCTGGTTGCTTCAGAGAAACAAAGAGGATTTGGGAGCAGGCTGGTGTGTGGCCCTCACTGTTTTCCCCACCACCCTGTTCAGGAGCTGGTGCTGGAGCTGAGGTGCAGGCCAAAGCTGCTTCCTGGCAGCTCAGCTCCCCAGAGACACTTCCTGCTTGAGATTCTCCAGGGAAGACTGACAGGCAGCCAGCATGGATCTGCTCTGGGAGAGCAGCTGTGGAGGCAGCAGGAGCTGCTGCTGCACAGAAGGTAAGTGCAGGCCTGAGCAGCTGGGAGTGCCCCCAGCAGCACTGGTGCTCTGGGCAGGCTGGTGTGTGCAGTGTCCTCCCCTCTGATTCCACAGCAAGTGACAGTGACACTGCACATGATGGGGACAGCTGTGCAGGGGGTGCTTATTCCCTGGCACCCCCTGGAATTAGCTGTGTTTCCATGTGCTGTCTTGGGCTGGCAGTCACCCCTGCCAGGCTGGATGTCACACATCTGGATGGGGCTGATTCTCTCCCTGACACTCACCTCAGTTTTCATTCTTCCCTGCCCAAGGATTCTGGTTGGGCTCCCTGCATCCACCCTGATCACCACGTGTTGGAAAGGGAACAAAGCAGTGCTGGACTGTGACAGCTTCTTCTGTTTTGTGAACTCTGAGCTGGTAGGTGGTGTGAGCCAAAGGGTGATTGCTCATTGGTAAATGCTCTAGATAAAGACCTTAAATTTGAATTTAGGGAAGGAGGTTGCAGCCAAACTACCCAGAAAAGCTGTGGCTGCCCCATCCCTGGAAGTGTCCAAGGCCAGGTTGGAGCAACCTGGTCTATGGAAGGTGTTCCTGCCCCTTCCAACCCAAATAATTTCCATGATTCTGTGACTTTTGGGTTCATTCATTTGGAATCATGGTGGCATTTTTGAGCCATCTATTATATTAAGAGCACAGCCTTGGGAGTCACTTTATTTGGTGAAGTGGGTTACAGACAAACCTCCAGCATTTCCGTGGGGGCCTGGAAAGGGCTGAGCATGAGCCCTTCTCCAGTCCCTCTGTCATGCCAGGGCCCTGAGCTGTTTTGCTGTGGAGTGAGATCCTCCTCACCCTCCTGAGAAACACCCAGGGACATCCCTGCAGCTTTCTGGGAGGTCATTTCCCTTGCGGGTCCCTCAGGACACTGCTTTGTGCTCCGAGGAGAGCTGATTTCTATTTACTCATATTCTATTTATTCATCCTGACTGGCCTTTCCAGGCCCTTCTGCGCTGTCACACTGGGCACAGCCAGAAACCTCTGTTGACCCCAAGGCTGTTAATCCTGCTGCTGCTGCCATCCTGGACCCGTGGGTGCAGGGGCTGTGCAGCTCAGCCCCGTGGGAGCGCCGTGCACAGAAACCACCTTGCTGCCATCTGAGCTGATGCTCAGCATTCACGGGGTGGTGCTGTGCTGTCTGAGCCCCAGACACCCCAGGTGCTCTCAGGAAATTGCACTCCAAAGGGCAGGAGTGGTGATTTTGTTTCCCTCTCCATGTCTTCCTGCAGAAGAATGTCTGTTCCAGAGGGTACTCGCTCTCCTACGACATCACAGCTCACTTCTTCAGGGTAATGCTGCTTTTGTCCCTCTGCCTCACTGTCCCTGCTCAGAGCTTTCCTCCTGACACACGAGGTGTCCCCTTTGTACCCTGCTTTTGAGAACCCTTGATGTAATTCCCAGAAGAGCAGTAACCAGGAAAATGAGGGGGAGCAGCAGGAGGAAGTAGTGGTGGAGGTGAATTTTAATACAATGCAGCAAAGCTGGTGGGGGAAGGAGCTGCTGGTGCACGTTTCTTTTGCTGAGCCGTGCTGACCCCTACAGTTCTCTCTGATTACACACGCTCAGCGAGGGACTTGGAGCAGCAGAGGGGGATGTGTGCAGCCATCCTGTCGTTTGTGCTCTTCCAGGGCCTGCTGAATGCCAGCCTGGAGTGTGAGGATGCAGCAGAAGGGGTCAACGAGGCTCTGGCCACGTGTCAAACCAAGTGTCCCGTGGTGCTCCTCTCTGCAGCGGTGACTGATCTCATTTTGGTTCCCTGATTCTGGGAGAAATCCAGCACCAGCTCAGAGAGCTTGTGTGAAACTCTGTCCAAGTGTGTAGCATTTGGCAGAAACTCTTAAAGCTCTGGGAAATTTGCAGGGTGTTTTTGAGCCCTCGGTATCACCGATGCGAGCTCTGGGCTCCTTGGGGTGTTGTCACAGGGGCTGTGTCAGACTGGGGAGCTGGGGGGCTTGTCCTGGTCTCTGATGCACTGTGTGGGCTGGTTGTTACATCACAAGCAACCAGAATGCCCCAAAATCCCAGGTTTTGTTGTCTGTCCTGTGTGTAACTCCTTGTGTGCAGTTTTACCCACGGATACACGTTTGTGTGGGTGTATGTGTTGAGCGTGGCCATCACCTTTGTGGAACAGTTCTTTCATTCTGCCTGGGCCTGCCAGAGGAGTCCCAGGGCCCCACGGTGTGAGCACGGTCACAACTGACCCTCTGCACTTCCAGGATGTGAAATTTCTCCCATTTCTGCTGTGGGCCTGTACAACCTGGGCTTTTTTCACTAAGGACAGGGGGGAAAACTCCTTTCTCGAGCACCTGGCTGTATCTGACTGCGACCAACCACCGAGCACCCCACTACTAATGCTGCTGCTGGTTTCCATCTTTGTCCCCAGCTCTGGTGGCCAAGGCTGGAGCCAGTCCTTTGCTCTCAGTGGGAGAGACTCTTTGGGGCTCCACTTGCAGAAGAACTGGACAGACTGAGGGGCTGGCATGGCTCAAGTACCAGGTGTGTGTGAGGGATGGAGCAGGAGGATGGAATGCTCACACGTGGGCTGAGGCTTGCAGGACAGCTCTAGACAGACTCCTCTGCAGGGCTTAAACTCAAAGTGGGTCGTGATAATGATTTAGTCTGTGTGCAATGTGGGTCAGAGTGCTTCCCCATAAGGAGAAGGGAATCTCTGCAGAGCAGGCTGGAAGGCAGAGTCCTGGTTAGGCAAAGCCTTAGCATGGTTTTGAGTCATTCCCAGGAGCTGCCACACCCTTTGCTCCCTGGATTTGGGGAATCTGGGCTCCTGAAGCTGTTCACTGGCTGCTTGCTTCCTTCTTTACCTCTCCTTACACTGTCAGTGCCCTGCAGCTTTTCTCCAGAAGCTGGGAATTTATGTAAGAATCTCCTTGCAGGTTATGGCAGGTGATAATCACATGCTTCTGTAGTATAGAGTTACTGCCTGTCCAACTGCTGATAAAAGAGATTTGAGAATGCTTCTGTCTGCTTCTAGACTTTGGCTTTTTTACAACTGTCTCCATGCAGCGTCCAACTACAGGGAAAACAAAATGAAGAGAATGATTTATTTTTTTGTCCCAGTCACAAACTCGCACCTTTGCCCAAGTCCCCATTTCTCTCTCATTTGCAGCAGTACTTTCCCCCTTTTTTGACTCCAAACCCATGACATGTTTGTTCTGTTTCCAGGTTCCTTTGCTCAGGGGCAGTTTTCCCTGTCTCTGACCCCCCTTGGCTCTCAGCTGCCTTCCTCCACGGTGCCATCCTGCAGCAGTCACCACGAGGGAGAGAGGCACTGCAGAGGCTGGGGGCTGACTCAGAGCAGGTAAGGCTGGCTGCATTTTATGTGCCTGCTCTTCCCTACACCTGAAAACCAGGAACAGGAGGTCTTTAACTGAGAGGAGTTGTCCTGAGATAGTGCTGCATCCCTGATAATCCCTGTTGGGGAATCTTGCTGGTGGATAGTTGATAAAAGGTGGCTGTAAATTGCCAGTTGCTGAATTCTTATCCTGAAGGCAAAGTTGTTCAAGCTTAAACTTTTACCTCAGACTCTGGCTTCTGTGAATTCTCGGAGGGCTGTTCAACAGCTGCTTTATAAACTGAAGCTGGAGAGAGCCCTGCAGAGACAGAGAGCTCCATCTGTGGCATGCCAGGATCCCTTCTCCCTCCAACAACAGCAGTCCTTGTGGATTTTAGCTTGGGCAACTTGGCTGGAAAGTTAAGGAGATGGAGGAAGTTTGTGAGACAGCAGTGCAGGCATTTTAAGGGCTCTGGGAAGTTGTGCTGGGATTCCCAGAGACAGATTTCCTGAGGGTTTTCCCAAGTCTGGTCCAGGAAATGGCTCTGCCTGTCACCTCAGTGTAAGGGGAATTCTCTGGAGGGCTCTGCTGAGGAGGAAGCTGGGCTGCTGCCCAGGTCTGGCTGCTGATTTTCCAGGGAAGAGCCAGGGTCAGGGCTCAGCATGGGGAGTGTCCCTGTGCCAGAGGCTCACAGGTGACAGTGCTGAAGAGGAACCTGGGCCTTGTGTTTGCTCTGGAGGTTTTATTGCTCCAGGCAGCAGCTCCTCTTCCTGTGGGATTGACTCCTCCACTGTTTGTACTTGTCTGGAGCCAGAAGCTGCCACTCAGAAACTGGAGTCACTGAGTACACCTGGCACACAGGGAATAACTGCAGCTTTCACCTCAGAATTCCTGGAGGGTGCCAGGGGGAGTGGGAACCGTGGGAGGGCTGGGGTTAACTGGGGTCCCAGCAGGTGAGACACTCTGTGGTTCATCCAGGCCCAGTCTGGGAATGTACCTGGTGAAATGTTTATATTCCCTGGCTGGAAAAGGCCAAGTTCCAAGTCACCACTACAGGCACAACTAACAGGCAGCCTCTTCTCCTTGCAGCTCCTTGTTGCTCTGCTGTTCTTCTCTCTCCTGGATCTCATCTCAGCCAGAATAGCACCAAAGGTGAGTTCAGCCCCGAGGGAACTCTCATGACACTGGATGTGTCTCATCAGCTTGGTTTGCTGCCCAAAAATGCTTTGTAGCAGCACTGGGAAGGCTGGGAGCTTGTTCTGCCAGGAGGAAGGGATCAGCAACACCCCAGACAAGCCTGCTGAAAGCCTTTCTGTTCCCATCAGATTAAACCTGTGTTTTCCTCTCACTGACGTTATCTCCCCTTTCACTACTTTTATTTCTCCTCCTGGATGATTTACTATTTTCAGTTTCCTGTTCAGACTTTACACCTCCCAGGTAGTGCAGGAACCTTGTATCTCACTCAGCTTGTGTGTAGCATCTCACATCTGTCAGATGATGTTTTTCCTCAGGCTGGAATGTGGTACTTCACGGGAGAAGGGCTGCCCAGGAAGGAGGAACATTAGTTTCCAAATGGTTTAATGTTATTTAGTGAAGGAGTACAGATGACAGGCTGCTTCCAGCAGCTGCCTGCCCTGAGCATCCTGCTGCCTGTGAAGGCTTGTTTCTGTCCCTTTGCTGTCACCTCAGCTTTGAAGTGCAGCCATTTGGGGAGTCACCTCACAGATGGGATCAGGGAGCACATTCAAGGCAAAAATAACCATTTGGTCTCAGTCTGCCCGTGGGAGAGTCTGGGGGAAGAGCCAGGGAGGAGAGAACAGAGCAGACAGAGCTGGGAGGTTAATCCATGTGAAATGAGTAATGAAAAAAGAAACCCCACAATAATCCCAAGACATGTTGTCACTAGAAAGGTTAGAGGGGGTGGAAGCTGCTTCAGATGGGTGGGTGCAGGATGTGCAGTGGTCTCTCGGTTAATCCAGGCTGGATGGGGCTTGGAGAAACCTGGTGTAGTGGAAGGTGTCCCTGCCCATGACAGAGGGGTGGAACTGGATGATCTTTAAGGTCCCTTCCAACCCAAACCATTCTGTGATGCAGCTTTCCCCTCTCAGCAGAGCCCTGGTTTGGTGAGGAAGACACTGCCTTGCTCAGGTGCCCAATTCCCCTGGGGAATCCAGGCTGCCAGATGAGGGCAGAGACCTGGGGTAAATTCCTAAGGTCCTTTAGCAGAGCACTTCACGTGCAGTGTCTCGTGGGGGTTCCTTTCTGCTTTGATGCAACCACAGCCCAAGAGAAACGAGACCTTTCCTTTCTGACACCCAGGAAGGAGTGGATTTTCAGACATCTCTGGAATGGTCCCTGGAGATCCTGCAGTGCCTGGAAGAGAGGGGCACATCCTGGCCACTTCTCTTCCATTCAGCAGAGGGAGGTGAGTCCTGTCCCCAAGGGGTGGAAGGACGGGTGACCCATCCCTTGTGTTGGAGTGTCCCTGTGAGAAGGGGCTGCTGGGCCTTTGGAAGCAGCACAAAAAACACTTGTGTGAAAGCAGCACAAAAAACACTTGTGTGAAAGCTGACAACATCCTGCTTCTATCCCAGAGCATGGCAGAGCCAACTGATGATCAGGAATGACTGAACTCAGTCTTGTTCCTGCTGGTAGAGTAAGCCTGAGGGGACAGCTTGTTTCTCTTGCTGGTCACCACCCGCAAGCACCCGTATTTATTGTGGCCTGGAAGGAAACTGTGCAGCCCCTGTGCTGCTCCAGAAGGGTGCAAGGTGACGTGAGGCCCCTCTGGAGGTGCTCAGTGCTCCTCCCTGTCCTTGCAGCTCCTGGGAAGTGCCGTGTCCTGCTCAGCGCAGCCTCGGCCCGGCACACCCGGCTCCTGCCCCTGGCATTCTACAGGTAACATCCTGCTGGGCTGGGAGGGAGGAGTGAGGGATGTGGGTGATGGTTGGCATCCACAGCAGCTGGCATGGAGGTAACAGCACTGCTGGCCTGTAGGTGAGCACAGGTACCTCTTACCTGAGCTGTGCAGGACAGGACACCTCATGGTGGCGCAATGCCGTTCGAGGAGCCCTGCCCCTTTTGCTAAAGAACTTTGCTCCAAACACAAGGTTTTGGAGCCAACTTCGCCTCCTGGGCTGGCCCTGCATACACTGGGACTCAAATCAGACAGGGCAGAGCAGCAGCTGTGTTTGCCTTGTGCCTGTGTGTGTCCTGTCACCCAGAGCTAACAGAGCCCCTGTGTGACCCCCTCCAGCCTCACCCCCTGCTTCCAGCGGGAGCTGCTCCGGCGGGAGCCCACCTTCCTCAGCGTGGCACTCCAGATGTACATCCAGCTGCTCCAGCTCTTTGTGGACGGGCAAGTCCTGCCACAGTCTGATCAAGACCCCACAGAGCACGTAAGCAAAGCCTGGAGTCTTTTTTTCTCCTATTATAGACTGCCACAATGGTTTGGGTTGGAAATGGTCTTAAACCTGGTCCCGTTCCACCCCCTGCAATGGGCAGGGACACTTCCCATTATCCCAGCTTGCTCCAAGCCCTGTCCAACCTGGCTTTGGACACTTTCAGGCATGAGGCAGCCACAGCTTCTCTGGGCACCCTCTTTTCTGGGAGGCCAGGGCCTCCTCACCCTCCCAGGCAAAAATTTCATCCTACTATCCAGTCTAAATCTACCCCTCTCCAGCTTAAAACCTCTTGTAACCAGTTCTATCCTTCAGCTCTTCCCCTGCAGCAGCACTTGCAGCATCCTCTTGCTCCCACCTTCCCGTGCAGAACAGGGGGCTCATGCAGCTTTCTCACTCCCTGGGGCAGAGAGGAACTGCCAGGGCTGCTCCCAAGCCCTGAACACCCCCCTGCCCTCTGAGCCATGACAGCCTCGGGTGTGGGGTGGTGGCTCCCGCTTCTCTTCTGAGGGTGATGTTTTGTCTCCATGGCCGTGTCGTGCAGGATCCCCTGGAGCTGATCTCTGCAGCCCGGCGGTTCCTGCTGGGAGCCATCCCACACTGCCCTGCCCAGAGCTTTGGGAACATCCAGCCGGTAGGTGCAGGCGTTCCCCTTTCCTCCCAGCGTGTAGCTGGGAGTGCTGCTGCGGCTCCCCCGGGCGCTGATCCCATCCTGTGCCCAGCTCCTGCTTCCCCGACCCACCCGGGAGCAGGGGGACACCCGCTGCTCAGCCGGTGCCACGGCCACATCCTCCACGGCTCCCAGCACATCAGAGCCTGCCCTCCTGTGGCCGCTCCCGCGCGGTCTGAGGGAATTAATTGTCAGGCACAGCCACGGGCATGAGTGGAAGTTTCCCCCTCCTCTGCCTGTGCTTGGCTCAGAAAGCAGCAAAATGCCCCGGTGTTGCTGGAACTGGCTTTGAGGAAGCATGAGCAGATCTAAACTGGCTCCCTGTCCTCTCCCCAGCTCCTGAGCACCTGTGAAGAACTCGACCCGGAGCTGGGAGCCACCCTTCAGCACTTCTCACATCCTGCTGTGGACATGGAGCTGGAGGAAGAGCTGGAACTGTTCTGAGGAATGGACTCCGTCCAACACCTCAATCACACCTAACACAAGGAGCCATCTTTCTCACCTGGGCCATTCTTTTCAAATTACTTTGTAAATAATTTATTACAAGCATAACCATGAAGCTCTTGTTACAATAAAAAGTAGGTTACAAATTTTCAGTTTAGTCTTGCTTTGGGAACCATAATTACCTTGGTTTTTTTTGTTTGTTTGTTTTTCCTCTTTTCCAAAACAAGATGTCTCCTTAAAGTTGTCCCACTGTCCTCTGTCCCCCTCGAGCCCCCGGGGGCACCTCTGTGCAGGCAGGGAACAGTTGTGGCCAACTTGGTTTCTAGGACGTGTGCGTGGGGCTGGGGACACGGAGGGGCACTGCCAACGTCCCTTCCCCTGGGATTAGACACTCTTAGTACAACACTGCTGAATCAGACGTGAGCATGGAAATCACTGCATGAGAACAAGCCTTTTCTGAGCAAGCTGAAGCTAATTCCACGGAGTTCTTTGGGAGACTAAAACGTAGATCGAAGATCTCCCTCTGCCGTACGGCTCCTACGGGGCTGGGCTGGGCACACATCCCTGGCCCTCAGGTGGGCTCGGGCTGTGCAGTCACTTCTGGCTTCACCGCCTGGCCTTCCGCAGTCCCTGAAGTGCTGAGGAGCAGGATGGGCTCTGTCTCCAGCGGCTTGGCTTTGTCCTGAGTCTGGGTCAGAGGGTGCACCATGGACATGTGGACGTTGAGGTTATGGGCCTTCTCGAAGCGCTTCCCGCACTGGTCGCAGGCGAACTCCAGCTCGGCCTCGGCTTTGTGTTTGGTCATGTGGTACTTGAGGGACGCGCGCTGGCGGCACTGGAACCCGCAGATCTCACACCTGCCAAGCAAAGGGGGCTCAGCACCGGCCGGCTGCCGCCTCCAGCGCCGGGGCTGGGCTTGGGAATGGGCGTTTCATTGAATCACAGAATCCTGGGTGGTTTGCGCTGGAAGGGACCTTAAAGCACATCCCGTCACACCCCCTGCCAAGGGCAGAGAAAACTTCCACTGTCCCAGGTTGCTCTGAGCCTCATCCAGCTTGGCCTTGAACACTTGCAGGGATGGGGAGTCCACAACCTGTGCCAGGGCCTCACCATCCTCACAGGCAAGGCTATCTTTCCAATATCCCATTTAACCCTGCCCTTTGGCAGTGGGAAGCCATTCCCCCTTGTCCTGTTGCTCCAGGACCTTGTCCCAAGTCCCTCCCCAGCTCTCCTGGAGCCCCTTTAGGCACTGCAAGGGCCTCTAAGGCCTCCCTGGAATCTTCTCCAGGCTGGACACACCCAGCACTCTGAGCCTTTCCTCATAGCAGAGGTGTTCCATGACCCTCTCATTCATTCTATTTAAAGTGATCCAGCCAGGATGCTGCCAGCTCCAGGCAGGGTTTGTATCCCAGAATTACTGTGCCAGGGTCAGTGACTGATCCCCCTGATCCCTGCTGGAATCACTTACTGCAGGGGCTTCGCTCCCGAGTGCCGCATCTGATGGACCGAGAGGTGTTTGCGTTGCTTGAAGGTCTGCCCACACTCATCACAGATATAATTCCGTACCTCTGCCACGGGAAACAGGAGAGTCATGGATTCTGCCAAGTCCCTGGAATGTGCCCCACACACGCAGCTGCCCACGCTCCCTGTGGGAGTCTGAACCCCTCCCCAGCCTCATGCCCCCTGCAGAACGGCTTGTTCCGTGTTCACAGCACAGAGTCCTGTACCCCCAGAGCTCAGCACCACCAAAGGGGGTGGCACGAGGGTGTGTGTCACCTGTCAGCTGTGGGGACACACCTGTGTGGATGAGCTTGACGTGCCGCTGGAGGTACCGGTCGATCATGAACACCTTGTTGCAGCCAGGGTGAGGGCAGGGCCTCTCCCGCACCTCCTCGTGGTGCTCTTTGATGTGCTTCTGCAAAGCAAGGACAGAGCTGCTGACAGGGAACAACCTGGATCCCCAAACACGAGACCACCACGTGCAAAAGCAGGATTTGCATCCCGATCTACCCCTGGCAGCAGGGGCTTTAGCTGGACACAGTGGAGCCTGTCCCAAGGGCTGCTGTGAGCCAGTGGCAGGCTTCCAGGACAGGAGAAACAGGGAGAGCAGACTGGAAAAGGCCAGGACTCCCAGCAAGCTGCTTTTAGGGGCTCACTGCCTCCTGCAGCACAGGGTGGGGAATTAAACCCATCAGGGATCCTCTGCTCACATGGAAGTGGCTCCGGGGTTCTGGGAGCCAGCGGCGTGGGACAGGAGCAGAGCCCGAGCTCACCTTCATGCCATCAGCCCCTCTGTAGACAGCAGTGCAGCCCTGGTAAGGACACTTGTAGATGGTGGGCAGCTCCTCCCTGCAAGCAGAGGTGTGTGTGGTGTTGTGGGCGTGGGGCTGCAGCCCAGCCCAGCCCTGACGGACCCTCCTTACCGTTCACATTTGATTTTTTTTTTCCAGCCTGGCTTAGGCCCCGGTTTCTTCCTTATTTTGGGCTCTTCTGCCTTCTTTGCTTCTTTACTGTCGTTTTTCTTGCCAGAAACCCTCCAAGAAAGAACCAGGACAGTGGTTTAAGACTCCATCTTGGTTTTAGATCCACCCAAGTGCCCCCAGCTGTTACACCTGACTGTGACCTGGCAGAGCAGGAGCAGACACAGTCCCAGGAACGTGAGCTGGGCTGTGGCTGTGCCAGGCTGGGAATGAGGGCCCAGCCAATTTAACCCAGCGGGGAGCTTGGGGGCATCTCTGCGACCCCCAGGCAGGAATGTGTAGGGAACAGAGCCATAAGGAAAGACAGGCTGGCCCCAGGGAGGTGGGCACCAGCCCCCCACCCACCCTGAGAGCCCCTTACTTCTTCTCGGGGTAAGGCTCAAAGGAGTCATCTGAAGATTGCACGTTTCTCTTCTCGCTTTCATCGTCGCTCAAGAAGTCCCTGAGAGAGAGAAGCTGCCCTTTACCACGGTGACCTCGGGCTGACCCTCGGCACCAGCAGCTCCCCACTCCCAGCACGTCCATCTCCCCCACGGCACGGCACAGCGGCCGCTCCCCAAGCAAACAACGCTGGTGAACACAGCAAAGACCCAAATCAGGTCCTTTTAGGGCTAAATCTCTGCCAGAATAATCAAACCACTGTCAGGAGAACAAAAAAACTGCTGTTACTGAAAGGATCTATTCATGGGTGAGGGACGTGGCTGCCGCTTCCTCTACTGGAAAAGGAATTTTGTGGAGCAAGAATGTCACATAGTTGTCTGGCGCAGGTTAATGAAGCTGCAGAAGGTCATATTCTCTATTCTCTCAAATGTAACAGCCATATTTGGATTTTTCTTTTTCCTCCTTTTAGGCTTTAAGCCATACAAGAAGCAATTAATTCCTGAAGACAGGAAATAGGCAATAAATTCCTGCGGCCCTTTTAATGTGACAGCTGACAGGCTCAGCTAACACCGGAGTCCCTCTGCACTTGGCCCTTTAGACTCGGAACGCCTGGATTCGTGAATTTACAGCCCCACTCCAAACACCTGTGTTGGACTGAGCCAAATCCTCGCTCACAACAGACTGTGGAGCTGGCAGGTCCCTCCCGCTCCCGTTTCCCAGCTGATGGGAACGGGGTGGTTTCTCCACGTGCCACCCCGTGCCTGCATTCCCGCTCCCGCTGCTCTCCCGCAGCCCCGGCCGCGCAGGGAACTGCCCGGAGGTTGAGGGGCTGGAGCAGCAGCTCCCAGCACAGCTCCTTCCCCAGCGCAGAGAGGGGACAAAACAGGGCCAGGATTGCTGGAAGCAGCCCACAAACACAGAGCACAGGTGTGTGCAAACCCCCCAGAGCAGAGGAGGGAGCTCAGAGCTCAGAGCCACCGCTCCGAGCCCCCGGCGCCGGTGGAGAAAGAGCTCTCCAGGCTGGGGAGTTCCCACTGGCAAAGAAGACATTTAGGCTATTTTAAACCCACTCTTCTCTCACCCCTCAGAAAGGTCACTGAACTCGTCTTTTACCCGCTCATCCGACGTTGCAGACAGAACCTGCTTCCCACTCAACTGTCCTAGGGAATGAAGGAGAACACGCTGGGTTACAAGGAAAAGCAGCAGGCCCACGGCGGCTCTGGGTGCGCTCGTGTGGTCACACCGTGGGCAGTACGTGCTCCATGGCAATCAGTGATTGTTTAAACCAAACTGTCCCCTCTGCCCAGAAATGGCTCTGCCTGTGCTCCACCCAGACCCTGCAGCTCCCAGGAGCAGCTTTTGGTTCTCCCCGTGACACCTGTAACTGAAAGACTTGTCCCCAGGCAAGTCCCAGCCGCCACTCTTGTGTCCAGCAGCAGATGTCTCCTGTGGGTGCTGGAGCTAAACACAGCCCCACTTCTGGAACTCAAAGTGGGTGTTAAATTCCTTGCTTCTGGAAGTGGTGCTTGGGGCAGTTCACCCAGCCCAAACCCACTCAGCAGTTTTCCTTTAGGGACAGAAGGCCCTCCTAGGATTCAGCATCAGCTGCGGTGCAGCAGGGAAACCCAACTTCAGGGTCAAGCAAACATGGTGCTGAGGAACCAGTGACCATTTCATGTCCCCAGGAAGAGCCTGGCAGCAGGCTCTCCCTTCTGTCAGAGGGGAAACAGCACACAGGGCCAGGAGTATGACCCTGTGTTCCCCGGTCCCTTCCGCACGGCTCAGCGTCCTCCTCCCCGATCAGAGGCCAATCTCTGAGCACCTCCCAGAAGGATCTGCGCCCTCCTTGAGGAACAGCAGTCTCCAAGGAGAAGGCCCAGCCCCTTGTGGCTTTTGGGCCACCTCTCCAGCTCCCTGTCTATCCCCTGAGGCTGGGAGGGAGATCAGGAACCAAATCCCTTACCGGTGGCAGTGCTCAGTGGGGACACGGGCTGCGGCAGGGCCTGTTCCTGGACAGAGGCCGCGCTGTCCAGCTGCGAGGGAGACGGATCCCTGTCCTGCTCATTCTCCACATCCAGCGGCACCGCCGTGGTCCCTTTGTTGGCGGGCTGCTGGCAAGGAGCTGTCCTTACTGGAGCACGCTGGGCTTTGGGAGCAGGAACAACCTCTGCGCCGGCCCCGTTGTCAGTCAAGCGCTGCTGCGCCGCGCCCTTGCTCCACTCCCGCTTGACGGACAGGGCGTTGTCGAGCAGCGCGGAGCTGCAGTCCGAGTCCGTGTCCATGACGTAGTCGTGGCCGTCGCCGCAGCCCCAGACGGCGCGGATGATGCCGCAGTACTCGGAGGAGAGCACGCTCCGCAGCCCGGGCACCGAGGCGCAGCCCCCGGCGTGCGCGTGCGTCCACGTCACCAGGCTGCGCAGGCACTGCGGGCTGGACGTGATCAGGTCAACTGGCCAGGGGAGAGGCAGCACGGTCAGGCCCGGGCACGGAGGGGACACGGAGGGGACGGGGATGTGGATCTGCTCCCCCCGGGGTTGCCCCAGAAGGCAGGTGGGAGCCGCCCCAAAGGGCTGGAGCGGGGCAGTGCCGGCACGGCCTGCCAGGATCACAGAACCACTGAGGCTGGAAATGACCTCTGAGATCACTGAGTCCAACCCATGACCAAACACCACCCTGTCAGCCAGACCAGGGCACCGACTGTTACTCCCAGTCTTTCCTTAAACACCTCCAGGGACAGTGACTCCACCACCTCCCTCCATCATTTAGCTGAAAGAGTATTTCCAATTGTCCCCAGTGTCCAACAGCAGCTGGGACAGCCCTGGCACTGCCACCCAAATCTGCTCTACCTGCTCCGCCCACCCCCAGGTGAGCCTCTGTCCGTCTGGCCCAGCTCAGGAAGGTGAAGATTCTCCTGGGAAGCCAGAGGGAGGAAGGAGAACCATAACCAGCTGTATTGAAGGACCCCAGAACCCCAGAACCCTGTGTGCTTGTTTCTCACCACCCACCAACCCCAGCCCTCCGCTGGTGATGTGGCAGAAAGAAAAGGGGAGTGGGCACTCACCCAGGCAGGAGGCACCTCCTTCCACACCCGGCTGCGCCTGGACCCCGCTGCTCCTGCAAAAACCAGAGCGGCACAGTGGGATTTGGGGGTCGCGGAGGCACCGCGCGGCAACACGCGACAACACGTGGCACCACGGCGCGGCGCCGCTCCAGGGAGGCAAGAAAGGCCACGTACTTTCCTTTGGACTTGGCGTGGCCCGTGGGCGAGGCATTCACCCTCTGGATGAAGGCGCGGAGGACGCTGCGGCACTTGTAGAACTGGGCATGGCATTTCTTGCAGACAAACTGTGGCAGCGCGGGGTCCTGCCGCACCGCCACGCCCACCAGCCGCTGGAAGTCGGCGAAGAACACCTGGTCCACGCGCCGCTGCTTCTCCGAGTTCTCCCCCAGCACGGGCACCTTCCCGAAGGCATTGCGCAGGCTCCGCGAGGAGAACCTGCCGTGGCACAGGCGGCAGTAGCCGGTGCTCAGGGCTCTGCCGATTCCTGCCGAGGAGGAGCGAAGGTGGCCGCTGAGGGGTGGCACTGATGCTCCCAAAGGTGTTTCCCTCCCCTTCATCCCAGCTGCCTCCTTAGCCCGGCCTTCAGAAAAGCACAGAAAATCCAAGCAGGAAAAGACCCTTCTGACACCAGCTGACCCAAAATCAGCCCTTCTGACCCCAATGTCCCAATGGCAGAGCCTCCTCTGCTCTGTGTTGTTCCCACAACTCTGCCAATGCCATCCCCTGGTTTCAGCAGCTCTTCCCAGGTGTTTATCTCCCAGGTATTTACAGCTGGCATTGTGTCCCTTGGCTGACCCAGTGCTGTCTGCCCCATTCCTCAGCTCCCCAGCAGTGCCCTGGAGTGGGGCAGCTACTGACCTGGAATAGCAGGGCAGGATGCAAAGTGTCACCCAGTTCACTGACCTGCGCTATTCCCACTCTGTGGAATAATTTCCATCCCTCTGCTGCACCCCAAGAGTGTGAAGGGAACCCTGAGCACAGCCTCTCCCGGCCCTGATCCAACCCTGGGATGGGAGTGGGCTCCCCTGCCGGGACCACCTGGGTGACTTTGGGAGTGACGAGGGTCTCACCACACCCCGCGGGGGTGGTGACAGTGGTGGGACAGGGCAGCACCTCCTGGGGGAGTGTTTTGTGGGGCTGAACCCCGGTTTGTGAGTGCCCCGCGTGCCGCCCGCTGTCCCGGGGCAGCGCCGGTGTCACAGCACCCAACGGAGCCGTTGGAGATCCCGCTTATCTCCTGCCCCAGCTGCAACACGCCGGGATATCGGCAGCCCCAAACCCCCAACCGGGATGGCGGGAGAGTCCCAGTCACCCCCAAACCCCGACCAGGACGGCGGGAGTGTCCCGACCACACTCAAACCGTGATGGAGAGAGGATCCCGGTCAGCCCTAAACCGGAGCAGGCAGCGGCCGAGCACCCCGAGATAGCGGGAGGTTCCCCCGCTCTCCCTCCCCGTGTGCCGAATTCCTCCTTACCTTGCCGTTACCGGCACCGGGATGTTCGGTGTTTCGGGGGGGAAGAAACTCCACACAAACGGAAAAATTCTGACCTGCCGCCCGCTGGGCACCGAGTCCCGGGACGGCGGGTCTGACCCCGGCGGCGCGGAGGGAGCCCC
>VYXD01016809.1:124466-136549 GCA_013397195.1 Hylia prasina
GGGGGCAGAGGAACCCACCGACGCCTCCTTGGTCCTCTCCTCGTCGGCCGCCACACGAGCCACCTTGGAGATGATGGGAGCCACGTTGGTGGGGCCGTAGAGCTGGATTTTGGGCAGGCAGCTCTGGTAGGACTCCACGACGCCCTGGATGCCTGTGGGGTGTGTGAGGGGTGAGAAGCATCCCAGCACGGATCCGGCCCCTCCGGAGCTGGACTCACCCTCACACTCATCATTGTCGGGGTTGAAGTTGATGGCGAAGTCGTGGGAGACCTGGAGGGAGGGAGGGGAGGGGGCAGCTGGTGCCCCCCCTGCCACAGCCCCGGCATCTGCCAAGCCCCACCCGTGCCACAGCCGAGGGTACCCAGAGGGACGAGCACATCCCTGGGGTCCCACAGGGCCCTGGCAACCTGAGACCCCTCACCTCGTACTTGGGGGGGATCCTGGCACCAAAGCCCAGAGCCGAGAATTTCTTATCGCTGCAAGGGAAGGGGTGTGAGGAGCTCTGGTGCCATCACTGAGTGCCTGTCACCAGCAGACCTGACCCCAGGGTGGATGTCACCAATGTGTGTGGTGCCGGAGGACCCACCAGAGCCACCAACCTGTCATAGTCCTGGCAGATCTCTCCCACAGCCACCAGTGCCTTGAGGTACTCATTGGGCTGGTAGGGGTTGATGTAGTGCAGGGAGCAGCTGTTCCGGGGGTCCCCGTTGGAGGCCGTGAAGTCGATGGCCACCTGGTGTGGGGGGCAGCGAGGGTCACCCGGCGTGAGCAGGGTCACCCGGCGTGAGCAGGGTCACACAGCGTGTCCCTGCTGGGTGGGGAGGGGACGCTGCTCACCGTGAAATGGATCTGGCAGCCGCCCATGATGTAATCCAGGAAGGAGTAAACCCTGTGGATCTTCCAGAGGGACCTGCGTCAGGCGGCCCTGCCCCACGGAGCCGGGCACGGCCCGGCACGGCCCGGCACAGCCCCCAGGCATTCACCTTCAGGTCCAGCAGCACCACGACCCCCGAGTTCTTGTAGTTGCGCTTTTTGATCTTGTACTTGGGGTTCATGCAGTCCCACTGCACCTGTGGCACCGGCACCCGCGCTGCCTGCGNAAACCCACCATCCCTTCCCCAAACAGGAGGGCAGCGAGAAGAAAATTATGCCAAACCCAGAGGAGGAGCTGGAAGGTGGCTGCTAGGACAGGCTCTGCTGGCAGCACACAGGGTGACCCCCAGGCCATCCCCATGTCCCCATGTCCCACCTTGTTCTCCCCCATCGCCTTCTGCATCTCCTCAAAGGTGGTGAAGAACTCCCCGATGAAGTCGTGCTTGCCCCGTGAGTCGTAGTCCCACACCACGCACTGTGATGGGCACGGCTCAGCCCCGGCACCAGGGGGTCCTCAGCCCTGTCCCCAGCACTGTGGGGTCCCCAGAACACCCCCGGGGAAGGTGGGGTACACATGCCCCTGTACAGGGCAGGAACAGGGGTCCCCATCATTCTTCCTCACCCTCAGCTTCCTCTTCTCCTCACAGCTGCAGAGCGAGTTGAGGGAGACTTTGAAGGGCTCCCAGATGGGGCTCAGGTTGTTCTTCACCACCTGCAGGACGGGGGGCTCAGCGGGGCCGGGGGGCCGTGGGCAGCCGTGGGCCCGGTGCCGCCGTGGCCTCACCTCGGTGCGGTACACCAGCTGCTCGCTGCGGTCGTCGTCGATGCGGTAGATCTCCAGGAAGGGATCTGACTTGCTGAAGAGGTCCTGGGGGAGGAGGATGAGAGAGAGCACTGCCCACCCTGCCCAGTTTCCCCTTGGCACCTGGCTCACCTTGTCGTCCAGTTTCTTGGCACGGAAGGCAAGCTCCACGTAGCCGTTGTTCCCCGAGATCTCCTCCGAGATGATCTGAGAGGTGGCCATGGGGTGCTCAGTGCCTGGCATGGCTTTGCCCCACAGCCCACCACCTCCCTGTGGAGCCCTGGGAGGGGACAGGGTCCCACGTGCTCCCCTGGCACAGCAGGGACCTTCAGGATGGCCAGTGGATGCCATCGGGGACTCTGAGCCCTCTTCACCCCCAGGAGTCTGTGCCACCCTACTGATCCACTCCAGTGCCACACGGATGTCCCAGTTTGGTGCTGTCCCTGTACCCCAGTCCAGTGCCATCCATGTGTCCTGTCTGGTGCCATCCCAGGATTCCAGCCCCATGTCATCCTGGTGCCACCCATGTGCCTGGGTTTGGTGCCGCCCCAGCGCCCCTGCTCAGTGTCACCCACCCCGCTGTCACCCCCAGCACTGGCTCAGTGCTCACCGTGATCGTGGACTTGCCCGCAAACTTCCCGTACTTGAGGAACAGCGGCTTCGTCACCCGTTTCTGCGCCACGATCTGCGAGAGGCAGGGGTTGGGGAGGGGACACCAGCACGGGGTCCCGGGTGGGGGTCCCCAGGCTCACCTGCCCCACCGTGCACTCCATGCCCCCCAGGAAGTCGTCGTCGTGGGTGCCCACGCCAGCCTGGCCGTGGCTGTCGTACACCTCGAACCGCAGCTTCTGCACCTCCTCGAAGTAGTAATCGACCGTGAAGATCTTGGCGAACACGGGGTTCAGGTTGCTCTTGATCACCTCGCTGCGATCCACCTGCGTGGGATTGGCACAGGGCCTTGGGGTGCCCGGGATGGCACACAGGGATGTGGGAACCCAGGGTGTGGGATGTGCAATGGGGGCTGTTGTGATGGGGGATGAAGGGATGGGACATGCCAGGCTGAGGGATGCAGGGATGAAGGGAATGCAGAGAAGGACCAGCTGTGCCCAAGTGAATGGCATTTAGCAGAGCCTCTTGTGCTCCCCA
Organism: Hylia prasina; assembly: GCA_013397195.1. Classification (NCBI taxonomy): domain Eukaryota; kingdom Metazoa; phylum Chordata; class Aves; order Passeriformes; family Sylviidae; genus Hylia; species Hylia prasina. The sequence goes on from VYXD01016809.1 coordinate 127,288, forward strand.
CAGCCTCCAGCCCTGCCAGCCCTGGGTCTGGGACCCTGCTCCCACTGGGCTCCCTGTGTTCATCCAAGGGGATGCTCTGCCTCTGGCTATGCTTTGCCACAGCTCCACTGGAGCAGGAGCAATGGGTTGGTGCCAGGACAAGCTGTGCCCGTTCTGGGGTGGCCATGCTTGGGGGTCACCAGTCCCCAGCCCTGGTGGCCCCAGCGGGCAGTGGGTGCTCAGTGTCACCCTGCCACGCTGGCAGCAGGTGCCAAGCAGCTCCAGAGCTTCCTCCGCACGTGTCCCTGCCAGTGTTGACTCAAGGGGACACATCCTGGCCAGGGCACCCTGCCAGCCCCTGGCCCCTGCCCACTGCCTGCCCAGTCCAGCATCATCTGTCGAGCCCACACTGCTGCCACCCTGCCTTGGCCATCCGTGTCCCTCCTGCGTGGGCACTGCCAGCCCCTCATTCCAGGAGGTGGCTGTTGGGTGCCTCGGACCCAGCAGGTCCAGGGCCATCTCGGCTCTTAGAGCCACATTCAGGCAGCCCCTCATCTGGGGGACACGGGCTGGCTGGGACAGGAGTCACTCCAAAAGGCAGCTCAGGAGGGTCCCTCTTGCTTCCTGGAGCTGGCTGCTGTCTGGCACAGCACAGCAATGGAGCGTGGCATGGCACAGCATGGCACAGCAAGTACAAGTGTCTGGCATGGCACAGCACACCGCAGCTGGCACAGGGCCCTTGTCCCCCCCCCGGGTTCCGCGCTGGCTCGAGCGGAGTCGATGACACGTCGAGGGATTTAGCGCTAAATCCGCCGGCTGGGCGGCCGCGATTACAGCGGAGCTGCCGGCGCCAGCCCAGAGCTCAGCATGGGGAGGGATGGAAGGAGCCGTGCCAGCCCCAGTGCCATCCCGGTGTCTGCCAGCCCCACTGCCAGCCCCAGTGCCAGCATCAGCACCAGCCCTCCAGCCCTGAGCCACCGCAGGGGGGGGCGAGGTGTCCCTTGTCCCTGTCCCAGGGCAGTGGAGCCACTCTGGAGCCACATGCGGAGGGCACCACGCCCCGCCCTGTTCCCCGGCCCCACCGCAGCCCCAGCGGGCTGGATGTGCCCCAGTGTTGGCACCATCCCCACAGGCTGCCGGGTGCCCCACAGTGCCCTGCCCACCCTGCATCTTCCCCGGACCCTGTTCTGCATCCTGCAACCTGCTCTGTACTGTGCAGCCCACCCTGCATCATGTCCTGCACCCTATCCTGCACCCCTGCTCTGCATCCTGTACCCTGGTCTGAACCCTGCACCCCATTCTGAACCCTGTACCCCATTCTGAACCTTGCACCCCATTCTGAACCCTGTACCCCATTCTGAACCCTGATCCTGTTCTGCACCCAGCAGCCCATTCTTCATTAGCTCCTGCACCCTGATCTGAACCCTGCGCCTTGTTCTGAACCCTGCAACGTATCTTGCACCATGCACCCTACTGTGCATCATCTGCTGCACCCCACCCGGCATCCATGCTCTGCACCCTGTGCCCTGGTCTGAACCCTGCACCCTGTTCTGCACCCAGCACTGCACTTTGCACCCTGTACCCCATTCTCTCTTATCTCCTGCACCCTGCTCTGTACCCTTGTACTCTGTACCCCACTCTCTATCTCCTGAACTCTGCTCTGTACCCTATACTTTGCTCCCCACCTTCTCCNGCCTCGGGCGCCGTCAGGGAGCCGGGCAGGTGCCCGTCATGCCCGGGACACGGCGCCCCGCGCTGCCAGGCACGGCCCCGGCGGCAGGACAGGGGTGGGGCAGAGGGACCCCAGGGACGCCCTCCGGGGCGGGATGGTCGGTTCCAGTCCCGGTGGCTCCGCGGGGCCCTGCAAGGCATCAAAGCACAGTGGGGTGAGCCGGAGCTGGGGCACCCTCGTGGCACTGCCCGTGTACCCCCAAGTCCCAGCCGGCAGCACGGGCACATGGGGGGGTTCACATGGTCCCGCAGGGCCGTGCCCAGCTCTGTCCCAGCCCCACCCCAGGATGTGTCCCGCGGGGAAGGGGGACCTAAGTGGGTGGGGTACCCACCCTGGGGTGCCCCGTGTGGGGCTGTGGAGTAGAAAGCCCCTGCAGTCCCTGCGGGCAGCACCCCCCGCCTGGGCAGGGCTCTCCGCAGGGGAGCGGGGACACCAACTCCGTGCCTGTGCCCCCATCCAGGTGATGGATTGCCCCGTGCTGGGGACGGCGTTCATCGTCCCCCCGGAGGCTGCTAACGCTCGGCCGGGCGATGCTGCCCGACCGGTCAGCGAGGGGCTTTGCCAGTCCCGGCCCCGCTCCGGGCTTGTCCCCCCACCTGCAGGTCCTGGGGGTCCTGGGGTTGCTGGCTGGGGCAGGGGCAGGGGCAGGTCCTGCCCACCTGTGCCCTCTCCTGCCCGGCCAAAGTTTCCTGGGGAAGTCACGCAGTGCCCCTCCCCGGCACATGGCTCCGGTGCCCCAGCTCCGGTGGGCACCGTCCCCCTCCCCGGGATCGCGGGCACCCCTTGCCATCACCCATCGCTCAGTGGAGGAGGCAGCGGGTCCCACCCTGCCCCTCGCCCCCTCACCTGGGTGCTGGTGGCCTGGGCTGGGACACGGCAGGGCAGGGGCTGTGCCGGGGTGCCCGCCGTGCCGGTGTGCCCGCCGGAGCTGCTGCCGCTGCCACCTCCACACAACTGACTCAAGCTGCAGCTCGGGAGCGGAGCTCTAAGAGAGAGATGGATGACAAGCTCCGTTAACTGCCTCGCTGCCGGCTCCGGAGCGGAGCCCACCCCGTGCTGGGGCTGCGCAGGGTCCCAGGGTCCCCAGCACCGCTGGCTGTGCCAGGGCAGGAGCTCCTGCTCCAAGTGAGACCCCCGAGGCACGGCCACAGTCCCCCACCCTCCCCAGCTGCTCCCCATGGGGTACCCAAGGCCACCTTGGTCCTGGCCCCCCACACTCTGAGCCAACAGCCCAAGCACAAGGGTGGGGTCCCCCAAACCCACCGGGTGCCTCCGCACATGCTGGAGCATCCAGACCCACATTCCGGGCACAGGGAGCCCCATATGCTGAGTGCCCAGCCAGGGACCCCCCAGCCACCCCTGTCCCCCCAGCACTGCGGCGCTGTCAACCCAGCTTTATGGAAGATGATGTAATTACCTCAAATTTGGAGGGATTAAAATGCAGATAGGGCTAACGAGCACGAGGGCACCGCAGGGCCCGGGCTTCAGGAGCTAATCCCCAGCCTGCCTGGCAGAAATAGGCCACTCTCCTGCCCACTCCCCCCACAGCCAGCAGGGCTCGGCAGGGCAGGAGGCACCGACCCACAGCGGGACACAGGGGCTGGAGGGACACTGTGGCAACTGCACACAGGCAACACCTCACCAGGCACATCTGGGCTCTCTGAACTGCCCAGAGCCTTGCAGCGGTGCCAGGGCTCCAGCACAGAGCGCCCCATCCCATCGGGCTGGGTGAGTGCTCCTGGGGCAGCTTTGATCCCACCAACACATCCCAGTGACCCATCAGGTCCCTGCCCAGGGACAGGCAGAGCCTGGGATCCCCCAACAGCCGCAGGGATCAGCCAGAACTCCCCAGTTTCTCCTGAGCTCCTGTCGTGCCAGCTGAAGTATCACCATCAGTTCACCCTCTCCCCAGTACTGCTGAGGCCACCACAATGTCCCCAAATGCCACATCTACCATGGGCCGGGCTTTAAGCAGTGAAGAAATGGCTGAAAGGGCCCCGGAACTGCAGCAGGGGCACAGCCAAGGGCCAGGGAGTGCAGGATGGCAGAGTAGCACAGCCCAGCTCCGGGACTCAGCTCCATCCAAGCCCAGCTGAGGGGCTGGGCCACAGCTTGCTCTCCCTGTACCCCCCAAAAGCAGGGGAAGCCCCCCATGTGGGCAGCACCTGAGTGACCCCCAGTATAACACCCAACTTGTACAGCTTTGCCTCACTGAGAGGCGTGGAAATCAAACCAGGAACACTGGCATGGAAGGCAGGGAAGGGGCAGCAGACAAGGCCCCTCAGCATCAGAGCAGAAGGCAGCCCAGACTGCAGCCCAGGCAAGGCAGAGGAGTGGGCACAAGGCAGGTGTTTAACTCGCTCTCAGGGACATGTGGAGCCTCCAGTCACGGCAAAGGAGGCTTCCCACGCCTGAACACATCCCTGTACCACCACCAGCACGAGGGGTGGCTCCGCTCAGTACGTGTGCCCCAACACCACAGCACACCCGGCTCTCTACGGCTTTTTATTGACAGTTCTGGGGAGAGCAGTTCATTTCTTCTTCTCCACGTCCTGCTCCGCCGCTTCCTTGGCGCGCTTGGCGCGGATGCCGAAGAGGCGGGCGTTGGCCCGGGCCATGCGAAGGCTGGCAAAGGCCTTGAAGTTCTTCTCGTCTTCCGAGATGACACGCGCCTTCTCCCGCTTGAAAACCTGCGGAGAGAGCGCCAGACAGTCAGCCTGCCCCTCGGAGCCGCCAGCCCGGGCTTCCCACAGTTATCCCCGCCAGGAACAGAGCGGGAACGGAGCGCTCGTGCCACCTACAGGCCCTGCCCTCAGCCTGCTCCGCCGGGATCTGCGCTCCCGCTGGCTCCGTGCACGCAGCACAGTGGAGCAGGAATAAAAACCAGCACCACGGGAAACCTGAGTCAGGTTTCACAGAATCGCAGCTCTGTTAAGGTTGGTAAAGACCTTTAATAGCCAGCCCAACCGCCAGCCCAGCATGGTTACCACTAACCATGTCCTCAAGTGCCACATCCATGTGTTTTTTGAACATTTCCAAGGACGGGGACTCCACCACTGCCCTGGGCAGCTGTGCCAGGGATGGACAGCCTGAAGCAATTTTCCTAATATCCAACCTAAACCTCCCCTGGCACAGGCTTGAGGCTGTTTCCTCTGGACCTGTCATCTGTCACCTGGGAGAGTGCGAGCCCCCTCCCAGCCCCACCCTCCTGTCAGGGAGTTGTAGGGGATCACTAGAGGTTTGTGACACTACTGACAGCAGCTCTGGGAAGCAGAGAGGATTTAGGGACAGATGGTGACCACAGAACCTGCCAGAGCACCCCTACCCCAGCTAAACCCAAAGCACCCTCAATTTCACAGTTCTCCCAAAGACTTATTCCTGGGGTTTTTTTTGATCCAGGATGGGCAGTGCCTGGAGACAGCCACCCTCAAGCTGTGAGACAGCAAAGAGAACCCTCTCTGCAAGCTCAACCTCAATCACATCACACAGAGAACCTGATTAAATGACACTTACGTTCTTGATGGGCATAACAGGTCCTGTGAGCTGAGTGGCCATCTTGAGTTCTTCTGGCTGCACAACAGAAGATGGGAATGTTAGAAGCACAGAATGTAAACTTTTCCACCTAAAACCTTAGCTAAAGAACAGCCTGTATGCAGGTACCCAGCTTAAACATGGTGCTCCTGATCCTGACAGGAGCTTTAACACCAAAGGGAATGAACCCAGCACCTCAGAGAGTTTGGCACTGATGAGCAGCACTGGCAGCCCACAGCTCTGCCAGCTGGGACAGCTCTGACACCAACTGTGCTCTCAATTTACACAGGATCTAGGTTGGAAAAGACCTCCACAATCAAGTTCAAGATGTGCCTGATCCCCACCTCTTCAATCTAGCCCAACCATTCCTTCCCTGGACGCCCCCAGGGATGGGGACTCCAAACACCCCTGGGGAACCTCCTCCAATGCCTGACCACCCTTTCCAGCAAGGAATTCCTGATGTCCAACCAGAACCACCTTCCCTGGCACAAACTCAGGCTGCTCCCTGAGCCCCCTTTTCTCTAGGTAGAACCCCCACAGTCATATACACCCTACACACTCCTCAGCAACTCCTCTTCAGGTTGATTTCAGCTTCTTGTAAGAGCATGGCATCAGACAAAAATGAATGAACGTTTACTGAATACAGCTGACTTCCGGCAAACACATCTGAATCAGTGTTTCAGCTGGAGGCTCTTCCTCCCAGCTCTGAAGATGGAGTTAAGCAGTTTGGAGCTGCCAGATTTCCCACAAGATGGGAGGACAGTCTGAACTCACCCTTGTGTTCCTTGGATCTACTGGCAGCAGAGCCAGGGAACACAGCTCTGCTCTGATCCTGGAGAGGTTTTAATGAAAACCATTTTTGAATGTCAATAACAATTGCCTTCTGGAGCCTGCCTGGCACACAGCTCTGGAGCCACTCACAGCCTGTCCCCTCAGCCTTCCACCAGCAGGACCGACTCCAAGGGGAATTTCCAGCCATTGTGACAATTTAGCTCTCTAAACTAAAACTCAACTGGCTGAGCAAGGATCAAAGCTCCAGGAGTTAGCACCAAAACAAGCCAGCAGCTGCTCAGCCAAATGCCTGGCTGAAGTGCCACTGCAACCCTGAGCGCACCACCAGACTCGACCCTGCCAGGCCTGGGCTCAGAACCGTGGGGATCACACCACGGAGAAGGCTCAGGAGCTCTGCCCGACACCAAACCTCCCAGGACATGTCCAGCAGTCAGGTACTCACAGAGCTGTCTCCCTTCTTGGGCATGGCTGGCTTCCTCGGGAAGAGGATGAGCTTGGAGTGGTACTCCTTCAGCCTCTGCACGTTGGCCTGCAGGGACTCGGTGGACTTGTTCCGTCTCCGGGGATCCACGGAGATTCCGATAGTCCGGGCAAACTTCTTGTTGATGCCAGCGAGCTGAGGAGAGAGAGGGAGAGAGAAGGGGAGAGAGGTGTCAGCCAGGCAGGGATCCAAGGTCTGGAGAAAGGCTGGGCATCAGCTGAGGGACCAACAATGCCACCAACAAAGGGTGTCCTGGGCTATCTTAGTGCTGAAGATGTTGCTCAGGCTCATTTTTGCAGCTGGATTTCCCCAGAGGAGCAAAGTGCAACCCCCCTGCAGGACACATTTAAACCTGGATTCAGACAGATGTCTATGAGTCAGTTTATACACAATTCTGGTTCACTGAACACTGGGAGCTCCATTAAATCAGGATTATTTTTCTAACCATCTGAAACAACCATTAAGTAACTTTTTTTTTAGACTATATTAAACAAAAAACTCATTTTCTGTTTGAAGACCAACAGCTGCATTCTGCTTTGCGTTCTGCCATTAACCAAGAATTAAAGAAAAATAAGTAATGAATAATTTGGCACCCAGAAGAACAGTTTCCCTGCCTCAGTGCACCAATTTCAGTTATAAATGTTTTAATTAAGACACTGAACCAGGCACAGAGGCAGCTGGTGGCTGCCAGTGAGCCCTGATGTGGAATCCCATCACAGATACACAGGGGGCAGCCCTGCAGACCACCTTTAGCAGCTCAGCACACCTGGGCACGTCACAGGGACAAGGAATGCAGGACAGGAAACATTTCCCACTTTAATACAACCATTTGGACTTTGATCCAACTATTATTACTCCAGCGACTCTGAGAAGCTGTGCTGAATGGTTCTTCCTTCTGGTACAGTATCCCCTGCTACTCTTAGAACTAAATTGAGCTGGGTTTACTTGGTCCTCAACTTGGAAACATTGGCTAAAATATTCACAATTAGCAGAAAAATGTTTCATAAAGAAACAATTTAATGAAGATAATCCTAATCTTCCCCATCCCCCAGGAAGTTTAGGAGACTCAAGGCTCTTTCAGAATTCAAATTTCATAGAATCTCTGAATAGTCTGGGTTGGAAGGGACCTTAAAGATCTTTAAGTTCCATCCCTTGCAAAGGGACATCTTTCCCTATTCCAGGGCACTCCAAGCCCTGTCCAACCCGACCTTGGACACTTCCAAGGATGGCGCAGACACAGCTTTTTCAGGCACACTGTGCCAGGGCCACCCTCGCAGGGAAGACTTTCTTTTGTATATCCAACTTAAGTTTCCCCATTTCAGCTTGATTTTAACAGAATTTTAAATGACAGTCTGACCACATACACAGACATTTACCTTTCAAAGCACCCTTCACATACCCACTCCACCATCACAGCTAAGACCAGTCTTTCCTTGCTCCCAGAGCCAGGAAATCCAGAGTCAGACTTCCCTGGCTGTGGCAGCGTCAGCAGGTACCAGCACCTAAGGAAGTCACCTTGTGCAGGACAGGAGAAGCAGCTGAGCTCAGAATCGACGTTCTGTACTCACTTTAAGCTCCTCCAGGCTGAAGCCTCTGCCAGCACGGACTTTTTTGTGGTATCTGATGGTAGGGCACCTGACGATGGGCCGGATGGGCCCAGCCACGGGCCGGGGGGCGATGCGGCGAGCCTTGGCCTGGCGAGCCTTCCTCCTGCAACGGCAGCACCACAGCAGCCTTCAGCCTGGGAAAGACCCCCGAGGCCACTGAGCCCAACCTGCGCCCCATCCCCTCCTGATCAACCCAGCCAGAGCACGGAGTGCTGCGTCCAGCCCTCCCCTGGGACAGCCCCAGGAATGGGGATTCCACCACTTCCCTTCGCAGCTCCTGCCAAGGCCTGACCACCCTTGCCAGGAAGAAGTTTCTTGTGACGTACAACCTGAACCTCCCCTGGCACAAACTGAGGCTGGTCCCTTCTCCTCCCGTCCCTGCTCCCTGGGACCAGAGCCTGATCCTCTCCAGGATGTTGTGGAGACGCAGAAGGTTCCTCCTGCATCTCCTTTTCTCCAGGCTGAGGTCCCCCAGCTGCTCCTGGTGATCCCGACCTTTCCCAGCTCCATTCCCTTCTCTGGACATGCTCCAGCCCCTCACTGTCTGTCTTGCAGTGAGGGGCTAAACACGACACCGGAGTTCCAGGTGTGACATCAGCAGTACCAGTACAGGGGACAGGCACTGCCCGGCTCCCGCTGGTCACACCAGAGCTGGCCCAAGCCAAGTGTCACTAGCCTCTTGCCCACCTGAGACAGCCACGGGGCACACGGCACCTCTACCACATGTGCCACTCCCGCCCTCGCAGGGAGGCATCTGCTGCCCTGCGATGCCTCCGGAACAAACAGCCGGGCCGGGCTGGCTGCTGCTGCCGCCATCAGAGACCCAGGGAAGTGCGTTCATCACTGTGGATGCAGCGATTCCGGAGATGTCTCATCACTTGGCTGCGGCTGGCAGAGGCTCGCTCTGAGCACGAACAGGGAATCTCTAAACAAACCCACGGCGTCCTCGCTTCGAAAGCGGCCCCGCAGAAGCCGGGAAACTCCCTCCCCCGGCCCCCGCAGCCCCCGGGACTCACCTGCGGAGTTTGCGGGCTGGCTGGTTGAACCAGGTGGCGACTCGGCGCTGCCAGTCCTTGTGGAAGTGGGGCTTCAGGATCATCCCATTGCGGCTGGGCGCCATGGCTGCGGCCTGCGGACACG
>VYXD01016810.1:337-19452 GCA_013397195.1 Hylia prasina
AAAAAAAAATCAGCATGTCAGGTAGGAATTATTCAATTAGAATATCTTTCATTTTAAAGCAAAAGTTATCAACTAACTTTCTGCAGTTATGTTGATATTTCTTATGGCTGCCACAGACAACACTGACAACTCAATCAGCGTATGACTTTTATTTATTAAATAAAATAGAAAATTGTTAATATGATTAATGAGTTAATACCATAATAATGCAGAAATAATTTCATTCTTGAACTTTAAATGCCTGTGGTTTTAGCATTTTCTTCTTCAAATATATTACTTACGGTAAGTTCTAATAATTTGTATGTATTTCTATGTATCTCTCGTATTCAGAGATATTGGAAGGTAACTTCTCCATCATATCTGGATAACATCCTAATGAGTTTCTCTTATAGTACCCTAATTCCATGTTTCCTACTTGGGCTAAACATTTAGCAATAAATACAGATTTAATTTTCTTTTTGTCCAGTGGTATTTATGCAAGAATGAGATAAAGTTGTGAGCAGTAGATCTGACAGCATTTTATGCAGATGGGTTATATTTTTGTTGACCATTTACAAACTGGGAGGGGTTCAACAAATACTGCCACCAAGTCCATGGTATGGTAGGAAGGAATTCTATTTACTTCTAGACACAGGCTGAGTGCTCAGGAGCAGTGTTCTCTTGGGATATTACTGCAATCCTCTGCTTAGGAACTATGGTAACAACCACACTGGTGGTGCTAATAGTTCTGTTTGAGTAGGGAGATTACCACTTGGGAAAAAAGGTAACAAACCAGCTTCATCTGTAGTTCATCTAAAAACTTGTAAGGAAAGTTATTAAGCCTGAGTAGTGAGAAATCACAGGGCAGTTGGCTGGAGAGAATTATGTCTTGCACTGAACTTTCTTTGGGCCACTTCAGAATGATCTCCAAGAATACACCTTCCATTACAATACCTTGCCTAGGACCAAGCAATGACTCTGTGACCTTTAAAAAACTCTTCAGATTTGCCTTACTGTCACAAAAAGTCACTGACATAGAAGAAAATTTGCCCTTCCTGTTCATCTTTCTTGCCTCATGGTGTGTGGGCATCAGTTTGAGAGCCTGGGTGAGATCTGAGCCTTCCATGCCTTCAGCTCTGCCTGGTTTTTTGCTCCATGTTCCAGACCACCATCTTTCACTGGAAATAACCTACCTTAAATATGAGAGGTGGCAGAAGGAGCAGTTGGGGTGTGATTGTAGAAGGAGTCTCGTTTAAAGACTGGAGGCTTGACCCTCTGAGGCAGATGTAAAAAAAAATGGACCTGAGATTTCATGTTGCAATTTAGAAGAATTATGAGAGATTTAAAATTATAAAACCACGTATAGTTCAGGTTATGTGCTGGAAATGTAGTGCTGTTGCAAACTAACACAAATTATTTTCTCTATTATATCAGAGTGAAGTAGGTTCTTGGGTTATTAATTGGCTTTAAAATAGATTCCAGTTGTTTGAGATTTCAGCATGTCATTCAAGTTTAGATACTGATGTAAAAGGCCTTGCACTACTTTTATACTAAGAACTTTCAGGTTACAAGATGGTTACAAGAATGTAATTCTTATCTGTGTATATGTATATCTCTTCACACTTGGATTAGTTTGTCTGGTCATCTCAAATTCTCATTAATCTCTTTCAAGTAATGCAGAAAGCTGCAGCAATGCAAATGCATTTGAGGTGACCAATCACTATAAATATCAAATAGCATACAGTAAAAAATAATACACTCACCAAAACATAGGCTGAAGTATTTTTCCCTCCTTTTCAACCCAGCCACTCTCCCACAAGCAATCTTGCATTCCTACCTTTCATATGAAAAGCTTTTTTTTTTTTAAATGCCTTAAAGAAGGCATTTTGCCTTCTGTCTGATAACACCTGGATACTTACCTTGCCTTACAAATTGCTCATGAAAATGTGCTTTCAGTCATCTGTAATGCAGTGGAGAAACTAAGTCTATAAAAGAAGGGCTCCTTGCACTCAGCCCACCTTCTAGTCAGTGTGATAACCATGGGGAACCCTACCCTATGTTTCTTTAAATGCTTTCTGTAGGCTCTTCTCAAACTCGTTGCTGGATCTTTATTACAATATCTTCTTTCTAATTTGAGATAACAGACCATTTGAAATGATGCTTTAGTAACCCTTTTGTACTGCCCTAATTATAACCTGTTTGTGTTTTCTGTTTTCTCGTGATTGCTCAAAAATTAACAAGTGCTCCTTTCAAAGAGAATGTATTGACCCTATTTTAGTCATGTTTTTGGCCTGCCACATTGCTCTTTTCAAGGTAACCTTGATATTGTTACAGACATACGTCATAATTTTTTATGTGGGAACTATCTCTATTGATTTCACTGTGGCCTTTTGTCCCAATAAATCACAACATATTGCTATCTAAGTTTCCCTCAATTTGGCTGAGTTTAACTACAGTAGAATGGTTCTTTGGCCACATTAGAGAGCAAACACCAGTCATTTTGTTTAATGGTGTTGAATCTGGGGTGAAAATGTTACACACAAAGTTACCTCAGGAGCTAATTAGAGGGCTTTTACTTTTGCAGTTTTTATTAATGACCTGTCAACGCCGTATAGTTCATGAAATATTCTGTACATCTACATGCTGATGATGTGACCTTGTACACAGTAAGAGCACAGATAAGGTATCAGACCTTGACTGTTCTAACTCAGAATTTATGGAGTGATTTTCACAATTTAAAGATACACTTTTCTGCAGAAATAAATAGGCTGAGAACCTTCGAAAAATATAAACCACATAATTAGAGGGGTAGTCTCTTCTCCTACAAACAGACCTAGGTAAAATGCTGTGGAAAATAAGATTTCCCTCACCTCAGAAAATTCCTCAACCAGTGAAAAAGCCAAAGTTACCTTTTCTCTCTCCTCAAAGGAAATATTGATAAAGCTGGAATGATCTAGATCTAAATATTTGCAATTGTAGCAACAGTTGTGACCACGATCTAGAAAACAGCCAAGTACACGCGTGCCAAGTTGTTTTCAAACCAGCCACATTTAGGATTTGGGATATTTTGTTTTTATTTGGGTTCTTGTTTGTTTGTTTGCTTGGTTTGTTTTGTTTTTAATATAGAAATCCAGAGTGACAGTATTATCAGTGTTTGGCTAATCTGTTTGCAGGAAGGCAAATGACTTGATGCGTCTCCTTGTAATATTTGCTTTGGTATTTTTTTTTAGACAGAGATATTGGAAAAATATCCTCAATAACAAATCCAATAGACTTTGATTCTTAACCTAAACTATGGGATCTAAGTAAAGAACTATTAAACAATGACAGGTACATAAGGATCACACACTTCCTGTATTTAAGAATCATGCTTGGAACTGTTAAACTCCTTTGGAACTCCATGGAAGCTGGGTCACTCTTTAATTCTGATGATGGATCTCGTTCATGAGCAAATCATTTAGCCATGCCAAGCTGATTCCCCTTCTCTGTCTTTCTCCCTGTCTTCCTTCCCCCTGATAGTGTAGTTTTTCACAGGGTTATGTGCTTGCTTCACTAGATTGCAGAGAAGATTAATTATTTTTTCTCTGAAAGCATCTGAAATTGAACATGTGCATATGCTTTCCTTTACACATTCAGAACCTCTGGCTGCATTTTCTGGCTAAACAATTTAGGAGACAAGTTTTAATAACCCTTTTCAGTTAGACTTTATTCCAGAGACACCATAGCAATTCTGAGAATTGTATTTAATGGCTGCTTGTACAAGCCTGTGTTGCTGATGGAGGGAATCCTTTATTTAAAAACCAATATGCCAGTTCCTATCTACTCCTGCTCATCAAGGGATTGATCATTAACTTTCTCATCTCTCCCTGGCCATGGATTACGTATAAAGACGTACTGTTTACACCACTGTAGCCAGGATTCCATCTTCAGGCAGTTTAGAGGCTCAAATAGGCAGAGAAGAGAGAATGATACATCAGGTAGAAGTGCTGGAAGGCTGCCCTTGTGGAAGGAAGAATGCAAGATAAATAATTACATCCTTTTCAAAAAAAACTTAACCTCTAATATTTTCAAACTCTTCAGTAGCTCTTGTTGAGACGTCTTCAACTTCTGCCTCTGTCCACTTCATTATCACAAGTGAAATACTTTTATGTATTGGCATGATCTTGGCTACAAATTCTTATGTGATTTTGAGACTACATCTAAGTCCCAAACAATAGGAACTCTGACATAAAAATGGTTTTAAAAGTTTCATTTATTCCCTGTCACATTGGTAGTACCAAATCTCGAGAGCTTTAGAGGGTGAAAACCACTTCTTCAGTTTCTTGTACTCAGGGCTTCTGCTACAAACAAGAAGGAAAAACAAGGTGGGGGGGGTGGAAGAAGAGGAGAAAGTATGTTCAAGTTGTGATTTAGGTACTGAAGTAGCAGAAGGAGTGGAAAAAACTGCAGGAGAGAAGAAAGCAAGATGTAACTGTGGAAGTCAAGTGCATGGACAAAATGACTGAGTAGAGAGAGAAATATTTGGTCCATAAATGATGTTTAAGTTGGTTCATTTTAACCACTATGCTGTGACTTAAAACTGTGCAATTTACAACTTTGGTTCAGGCAACACGTGGCCTTCTTTAAGCTGTGGCAATTTGATTATGCACCTGAGCCCGAGGGAAGAGACATCATAGAGCTGCAGATACAAGTGAGGGTATTCCAGGGAAACCAAGGGACACTTATAGGTCAGACTGGTAGGTGGTTTAACCACTGGTAAGTTTTTCCAGATTTCATGGAGAAGGAAGTTTTAAGGAGAAGTTTGAAGAAGAAGACTGAAATTATTATTATCTCTGATCGTGAAAACTTTTTGTTTTCAGGACTTTTTGTTTTGAGGACACAACTTTTTGTTGTGAGGACAACCTATGGGACAAAGCATGAAAGTGTTTGGAATTTTAATAGGCCAGACAGAAGGAAACAACTCATTAATGAAGAAGAGCTGATACGAAGTGTGAGTGAGATCAGCTATGAGGTTATTAAAAACAACAATAGGTAGCTTTATATTTGATATAATATGAAAATCATGCCAACAGAAGAAAATGAAAAGACTGAGTGAAATGGTTATAAGAAATAGGCTAGAAAATAATTTTTGCCAGGTATATCCTTAATGGATGGAAGAATGATTTGTTTTGTCAAGGCTAAGAATGTTGCAGTAATCAAGATGTGCTCTAATTAATGTATGGGAAGAGCTATATATTAGAGTTGTTATGCAGAAAGAATCTACTAGAGAGAGACAAGACCTGAAGGGGTGACTATAGAGAGAAATTCAGCCCTAGGATGAAACCATCTAATAAAAGTTAAAGTTTACAGGTAAAGTATAGGTTTACAAATATATTGGCTGTCCTAACAATGTTAATAAATCTTAGTTTATTATGCAACAGATATTTTTTCCTGCTCAAACCTGACTTTCGTCCTGAGGCTTACCAAAAACAGAGCGTGCAAAATTTTATTTCTATTTATTTTCCCTTGCTTCCTTTGTCTTTCTATAAACGTGTGTTTCCTTTTTTATCATAAATTACAAGGAACTTTCCTTTGTTGCTGCTCCTGTTGTGCAGATCATGCGATGACCCCTTAAGTGTCACTCTCCTTGCTTGATTGAGCTTAGGGTCACCCTGACCCTAGGTGTAATGTGTACAAGAGCTTTGGACTTGCAGGACATCTTCCTGCAAGTGAAGATAGGCCTTGGTTGGCTCCCAGATGAGAGGAAGGGAAATTAAGCATTTTAAAAGAAACAGATTTCCTCACTAAATGTAGTTTAGTGTCTTGATGGAGCTGGTGAGGGAAGGATGTACAAGTTATGCCAGGACTGGGACAGCTGAACTTCTTGTTGGGGGTTTCACAGCTCTCCAGATCCAAAGTCAGACACGAGGAGGTTTTTGATAGAGCTCCTGGCACCTTTTGCTCTCAAGTTCTTCAGTGTGGATATTCACATAGATGCTTTTGTGGATGTGTCTTGGTTTCATTTACAGCTCTTTGGAGGGAAGATCTCCTCCTCCCTGTGGGCAGGCTCACACAGAATGCAGAGATCAAATGTCAGTCCTGGTCTCCTTCCTGTGATGCCCCGAGGACAATCTGTTCCTCTTGATTTGTTGTGCTAGTCACATGTCAGGGAGGTGCTTTGAGAGGTTTTAAACATTCAAACTGTGGTCTTGCCTGACTCCAGCCCCAGAGTCATGAAGAAAACAGGGCAGTTGGAGCAGGACCAGGTTTAGGCAGCACTACTGATAATCGTATCTTCCTAAAACAGGAATTAAAACTGTTGGAGTGGCCAGGGCAGGAATTAATTTCAGCACAAGCACAGAAGTGCCAAGCAACATTTAATGGTACTGAAATTGTATGTTAATATGGAATGTAAAGAACACAACTACATGAAGCAAAGATTTCGTTCTCTAGAATTTAATAGCTAAAAATGGAGACCTAGAACTGCTTATCATGTTTGTATGGATTACTTTCCATGAGTCAGACAAGCAGGATTTCAGCCCATGAGGGTGAAAAATAAACTGTAATAACCATAAAAAGGTGTAGGACTACTTATTTATAGACATGCATATTAGAAATGCAATAAAAAGTCTCAGTACAAACTCAGTAGACAGGCTTCAAACACAAAAAATAGCCACCTCTAAGTTGTTTCTGAACTATGGTAAGCCCGAAAGATGGCCTAAAACAAATTAACTTTTTTTTTTTTTGGTACCTTTTTATGTTTTAAAAATGACCAAAGAGGTCTCTTTGAAAATATATAAAAAAAAAAAGAAGCAAAAAAAAAGCGCAAAAGTTTCTAGAATTAAACCTTTTGTAAGAAACTTCAGCCTGGAGCAAAATTTAATGGCTGAGCTATAAAGCACTGAAAACTTTCATAAAGGGGTTCATAAAGAAACACCAACTGACCCTAAACCCAAGGAGGTCTAGAAAGCTGCACTGTAATAAACACAAGGCCCAGTTAATTTGCACTTAAGGGGTGTATGACATTTGAGTAAGATGTAGTTACTTTATGCTCCATATGTCCAGTAGATATAAATCCAGAGAGGAGA
Source organism: Hylia prasina (assembly GCA_013397195.1). Lineage (NCBI taxonomy): Eukaryota > Metazoa > Chordata > Aves > Passeriformes > Sylviidae > Hylia > Hylia prasina. Next base: position 7,384 of record VYXD01016810.1, read on the forward strand.
TACTGCAGTTGAGAGGTTTGCTGTAAGTTTAAGCTAATTCTAAATGAGGTTATCAGCTGTTAGCCAGACCTTGTTTTTTCCATGTGGTTGTAAGGTGCCTAGCATGAATGGATGGTAAGACCCTTTTAATCTGTGTTTCCTAAGCCTCCTCTAGGCTAGAAATAGACAGTGTGGGCTGTGTGTACAGCTCATTTCCAGAACAGTTACATTAAAACATAAGAACTGCTGTTACAGCTGCTGTCACTTTACTGTTCATCCCATGGCAACTGCTAAAATCTAGACCCTGATCCATACCTGATTGATGTAAGTCAAATGTAACATCTAAAAAAAAAATTCTATAACTGGGTTAAATAGAAATAACAGTGTGTTATATCTGTATGAAGCGTGCCATTCATGTACTTCTCTGTGTTTAATACAGGCACAAACACATGCAGTGTGTGAGGCATTAATATAAGTCAGGTATACCCCTCATTGCTCAGGCATCATCCATGATTTTATAACACATTTTTTTCATGTCTCAAGATGTTTGTGGTGGCTGGAGGACTAAGTTTTTCATCCAGAAGAGAGGCAAATTTATTCTAGGTCATTGCCTCATCTTGGCCAGTGAGAGATGCTCTTGCACTAACCAGACATCTGTGCGGGGTCTTCAGTCTCATCCTCTTTCTTCATCACCACTCTGTTCTCCACCCCCTCTCTCCCCTTGCAACCTCAGCCATGCTTGGCCTTCAGGCTAGATCTCCCAGTACAATGAAGGCATAGCTACAAAACATATGTGATTTTCAAGCATCCTACGTTTAATTTTAAATTCCTCATCCTAGCAGTGGTCAGACTTGTCTCAGAAACAGACAGGAAAATGAAGGAAAGGCAGATGTTTGTTGAGACTATATTTAGGAAGCTGTTGCTTAAATGTGAAAATCAGTTATGCTTTAACTGTGAGTAAGCAGCACAAAAAACATATTCTTTCCTCTATGTGTGTTTGCAGAACACTTCTCTGTTCTTCACCTGCAATATGTTCCTTTGTGCTCTGACTCTACTTGGTTATCAGTAATGAAGGTACTGTGGGCCTAACAATGCTGCCCATTTCCACAATACTTTGTGGAATAATGCCATGCATCCCCATGGATTCAATGGTTCATGAAGACATTGGTGAAAGGTGGGATAGATTTACTCAACTTTTCAGCATCATATTGCTACTGTTCACTGCTAGGACATGAATAAGGAATAAGGAATGGCCTTTAGTGTAAACAGCTCAGCCACTGTTCTCAGTGATTGTTGGGAGGGGTCTTTTTGAGTTGAGTATTTCTAGTTCTTTGATAGATGACTTGTTAAAGGCACTCTATATAAGTATTGTTTACAGTGCTTGCTGTGCATGTGGCTTGCATCTGAGTGCTTGTCTTTGATTGGAAAGGTATTTTACCTACACTTGGAAGTCTTTAAGAACCTGAACCACTCTTGCATTTTTGTTATGAATGATTAGCAGAAGAGTTTGAGAGAGTTGGGAGTTTCTTATAACAATAGAAGTGGCTTTTGTGTCTACAGTCTTCCATTTGAACTCACTAATCTGTCAGCAGAAAGAAAATAGGATAACAGCATCTTCTCCATTTCTCCAGTCTTTTGTCCTCCCCAGGATGCAAAGGCTGGCCTTGCTCCTAAGTGCTTCCCTTGCTAAAAGGATCCAGACCTCAGGATGAGAGCTACACAGGATTATCATGGCCCAAGTTTATTACATATCCTAAGTTCATAAAAACATCTGTGCTTTGACACCTGCCTTGAATGATCTAAATTACACTTTGCCATTTTTTAACAGGGTTGTGATTAAATGAGCCCATTGCTTTTGCTCAGAACCAAAACTGCTTGAATCATGGTGGGGCTCTAACAACAGAAGGATCCATTGAACTGATGCCTTGTTGAAATACACTCCCACATCTGGGATGTGATTTCTGTGGAGCAGAGGCCACTCCACTGATTTCCTTTCCTCCAGTCAATGGGAAAATGGCATACCCAGCCATCTTTAAGTGGCAAACTTCTTGGCTCTGTTTTGCTCCCAGTGGTCAACAGCCATGAATCAACACCTGCTACAATAAACTCCTGGCTTGGCCTTGACTTCATGCTGCGACTTTACTTGACTACACCTTTAACTTTGCCTTTGTGGTCACTATTTTTATGAGTTTAAAAGGTGAGTTGATGTCTAGGGAAGTGGGTAAAGTAACAAGTGAAAGGACAGTGGAACAGTTGAAAACCAAGAAAAGAAATTATGTATAGAGTTCTAGGTTATTTTCCCTCTGTCTTTCACTGTGGCCATGCTATTGGAGATGGATTTGATCTTGAGGTAGCTGCTTTCTGTACTACCTCCTCTGACCTTGAGTCTTACTTTAAGATTCCTCTTAAAGTTGATAGAATGAATTCCTGGAGAAGCCCTCCTGTTTTGAACATCTTTGCCAAAGACAAATCTTGTGTAGAAATTGCTTCAACATTCCCCAGTTCAAAGAATATATCCAGCTGCATGATAAAAGAGAAAATCTTTGCAACCTCTGAACTCTAAAGCTTCCATATGGTAGTCAAATATTAATACAGTTTTATATGTCAGTGTGAGCACTCTTATTATGATAATTTACTGCTAAAATGGTACACAAAGGCCTCTGTTCAGGTAAATGGGGAATAACCTGTTGAAACTTAAGTTGATTACTCCAATACATCTGACAAATTTGTCAGCATGGGTTAATTGTTGTTCAGCAGAATTGTTAACCATACAGGGCACACCATTTGAGGGAACATTCTGAGGACAAAGCCAGAAGAAAAACCCTGTCCCTTAATTAAATTTATGGTTTCCTGCCTCAAAAATGTATAAATTTCTGGAGTCCTTTTGTAAGTTTTTTAAATTAAGTCATTACTAACTTCTGTTGCTTACAGTTCTGCTGAAGTTAATTTATGTTGACATTGTTACCAAGGCAGTACTTTTTAACAGAGGTGAGTGGTTTTTAATACATTTCCTATGTAAAAGCCAGAAACAGGACATTGTTTGTGTGAGACCTGTCACCTGTAAGTGAGCATGCCAGCAGTCTCCATTAATCAATCATTAAAACTGAAGTTTTTCTTTTTATTTCCCACATTACCTATTCTAGGACTTTTCAGTGTCCTGAGTTAATGCAGGGTGGATAAAACTGTATGAGGCAATTTTCCAGATTACTACTATTATGAGTAGAATATTGCCCACAATTTTTATTACCAGAAATAGTTGAAACAGGTCAGACAACATCTTTTTTCAGTACACATGAAGGCCTGGAAATTCAAAGGCTTCCCAGGACTGAACTGTAAATTCTAGTAAAGCCCAGGTAAGATTCTGGCTTGGTTGTGTTTCTGGGATTTTTGTGCTTTTAATTTTGCCACTTCTGTGCTGTTTTTCTCCCCCATCTTCCTCCAAGTCAGGACTCCCAGACTTCCTAGGATCTGCAACTCCCCATAGAGAAATACATAAGCTCCCTTACATCTTGTTTCAAACCCGTGCAGCAAAGAAATGCTGAGTTCTCAAATCCTACACCAACCAGATTTATTTTTCTCTGGCCAACTTGAATTATTACTCTTCATAGGTAGAATAGACTTTTGAAACAAAAGTTGGGATACCAAATTGTGAATCTATGAATAGTAACAGTGGTATGCAGCTATATAACAATAACACCTAGAGAGTCAGTATTTCATTCTTTACCTTGTCACAGCCTTTGGATGCATAACTGCAGTCTCTCTCACAAGGGCTTTGCAGGAGAAGTTTAAGGCAAGAGTAAGGGACATACCTAAGGGAAGTGGACACAACAGGAATTTTAGAATTACTGGGGATCACACAAGATCTAGAAAATATTTGTTACTGATAGAAGTTCACAGAATTCCTTTTATTCATTGAATATTTATATGGTCTGTGCCATGCAGTTTTCCTTGGCTTCTGTGTTGGCAAGTATGGAAGTGGTGAAAGTACATCAAGATAATTCCTGTTTGTCAGCTCTTGTATCCATTTTCTTGCAAGGCGGGACACATAGGAGGCTATGATGTGCAAAATAACAAAGGATTGGAACAGAATGTGGCATCCAAGACTTGCAGTTTATGGCTGTCACACCCAGCTGCATCTCATCCAGGGATATTTCTTTGTGACTTCATGTCCAGTAGCCCAGGAACACCCAAAAGCACCAACACTGTTGACTGCTGAGTGTAAGTAAACTGCAGAAAAGATGATAGTCCTTCTTGTAATAAACTCCTGAGCTCTTGAGCTCTGCTCTCTAAGAGAGCAAATGTGGTTTTCTCTGTTGAGGTTCACTAGGTCTGTAGAGCAGTGGGATCTTGTCTTTGTGCACTTTGTCCTGAGTTCAGAATAAGTCCCAGAATGAGTTTAGTGATGGCCTGTGGTGGCAAGTACTTGGTGCTTGATAACCCTTGGTAACACTTGCCAACCCCAGGGACCACTTATATTTCCTGCATTTCTAAAGGATTTGTGTCTGCAATTCCCTTGTACCACCAGAAAAGAGAAATCATCTTGTCCTGCAAACAACACAGCAGAATCTGTCTCTGCTGGTTATGTAATTCTTTTACTTTACTTTCACAAGGTTTTCCCTTTTATTTTTGTTTTGCTACCGCTGAATAATGCACAGTCCCACAGCTCTGGCAAAAAGAACCTGATGAAAGTGAATATATAAGAAAAATAGTAGTAGTTGCTCTCTTCTTAGCAGAGGTAATGGCCGTTGACATTAATGGGAATTATGCATGTGTGGGAGGGGAGTATGGCCCCTTTACCTACCAGAGCCCTTAATATGTTTTAGTGAGCCATGGTGGTGTTCTAAATATCATGAAACCCAAAGGAGATAGAGAAAACAACCTCTGGCACTGATGAGCTGGATTCATTGCTCTAACATAGATGGCTTTTCAGGAATGTTTCTGTTTCTTCTCCTGTGGAAATAGTTGTGCAGGCACTATTCATTGACATGAAAAAGGAAAAGGTAAGGAGAGTGGACAGAAAACTGGAAAAGGAAGTAAAGAGAGATCCAAGTTTTCAGATGTCAGACTGTCATAAAAACATAAATGTCCATAATTTAGCATTGTACTGACACACACACATATACAATTTTACACATCTAATGTTTTTGTCTGCCTTTTATTCAGTTTCTACTCTAACCCTGCTTTGCAGTATGTTCTGTTTTGTGAAAATAAAATGTGAAAATCTACCGATAAGCCAAAATAATACCAACTTTATGGCATGTCAGGGCTATTTTTTTATTATTATTTTTTAACCTTGATCATGTTATAATAGTGAACACATGTATCCTTGGCCTTAATCACCTTGTCAAGTTAAAGTGTATATTCAACTTCATTTACATGACATATGATCTAATGCTGGAGAACAACAATACCATTGTAGTGCTAATTGAAATCTGTGAGCTGAGAGCCAGAAGAAACCACTGGTCTGATTGCTCAGGGTCCCAGGGAAAGGGATTTATTCCCACACCTGCAGTTGGTCCATAACACTAACATTGTTACCAACATCTGGGTCTAATCAGCACAGAGGCCTTGATATGCTGCTCCTGTGGCATATAAATTAAGCATTATGTTCATTTTAAAGGCCCCTTCTTTCTGTTTTTTAAGGACAAGATAGATTCATGGCTCCTCAGAGTCTAACAAAGTAGAAGCCACAAACAGAGTAAGTTACTGCCAGGTTTCTTAGACCATACTTACATAGTACATGCCACTTAAATAATGGGATTTTATGCTCAGTTCTAGTTTTCAAAAATGCATCTCCATAGAATGCAAAGTTCAGCTGAAAAACTATATTTAGGGTAGAAAGCACTCTCTGCCAATTCACACCAACCAGTTTTCATGGTGATGCCTGAGCCCCAGGGATGCTACAGGAGCAGTGACAGTCCCAGTGGCTCCCAGGGTTGGCATCTGACCCCAGGCCCAGGGACAGGCCTGTCCCACACTCTGCTGTGAAGTTACCATTCATACAGGTGCTGAAAATATTCAGAGCAACTGGGGATTGTACAAAGAGAAAAAAAAGCCTGCAGGACTGAAAGCCAGGCTGCCTAGGCCAAGGAGCAAAATTTAAGTCTTCACTGGTTGAGGACAGGCAGTGATTATTTTTGCTAATGCATCCCTTGGCTGTGTCTATAATTATCTAACTGGCTGTTTGCCTTTGTAGCTTCCTGTATTTTTCTGGAAACAATGAGATAGATACCCCTTACAGAAGGAGGGTTTTTTTCTGACATTTTTCAATGTCTACATATCTTTAATATCTGCAAATGGTGAATGTTATTACATAGAGAAATTTTTTAGAAGATCCAGAACTTGACTTCTGATCCTACCTCTGGCACTGATCTTTTTTGGCAGTAGGCAGTTCATTTAACCTGCTGAGCCTTTTGGGGATAAATAATGATGTAGAGAACTGTTTACCTAAGGTTTCAAGGTGGAAAAATGACACAGGGGCATTATGGAGCCTCAACATTTCACCACTGATACAGGGTAATTACATCAATTGGTTGAAATCATAGAATGGTTTGGGTTGGAATGATCCTTAAAGATCTAGTTCCAAGCCCTGTACTGGAATGTGAGGTTCTATCTTAGTCACTACTCTTAGGAAGAACGTCCATTTCATGAGCAAACCTGCTCATTGCAAAGGCACAAAATGAGTAGTTTTGCAACCTCTTCAGCCTTCTCAATACCAGCAGGATGCTGGAAGAGGGAGGAATTTCCTTTTCATTCCTAATAACTCCAGGTGGAATTCTTAAACTAAGGAGTCATAACTTAAACCCAGAAGACATCAATGGAGATCTGAACACGCTGAAACAGATTCTCTGCCACTGTAAATTGAGTTAGTGCTATTAATTTCAGTAGAACCACATTTCACCTCACTTGAGGAGAAGGTGCATTATTTGTGGTATGACTGCAAAATCTGTCACTTGATGTACCATAGAAATGTGTTCTGGCAGGAGCAATTGGTTTTGGTAGCAGGCCAGTTTGCTGGCTTTGAAGGGTTTCCAGTAGCCAAAGGGGAATTTTAGCACCCAGTGTCGTCCTGCCCCCACTCTCCATTTCCATGGGTCCTCAGAGGATTTGTCCCATTTCCCTTCCAGCTGGATCAACCCCTTGTCAGCTCCACTGAGGTTCAGCCCAGTTCTGCGACCTCACATGCCAGGGTGGGTCAGAAACAGCATTCAGGGAACCACAGGGTGGGATTGTCAGAGATGTTCTGTCTGTGCTGTCCTCATTCTTGGTTCATTTGCCTCCACCAGAGTGAACACCTGCTGTCCTGCTTTGCTGTGCTCCTGACCAGCTTTGTGACCAGAATGAGAAATCTAAATTTCAATACCTTCCACTTGCAGGAAAACCTCCTGTGCTGCCCATGGGAAATGCATGAGAAGGAGAAATGAGACTGGGGCCCCTTGATGTCTCTGTGGATGGCTCTTCCTCTAGTTTAGGTTTTTAACTTCTCTGCATTGCTGTGGTACTGAAAGTGCTACTTAAATTAAATGCTAATTTTGTAGTAATTGACTGGCCGATTTCAAGAGATGTTCTCTCATTAGTTGATCTTATAAATGGGAGAAGTCTGGCAAAGTTAACAAAACCAGAAAGATCAGAGTAATGCAATTTGTTGTTGTGGCTTCATTAATGCACACAGAAATCTCACATTTGTATTGAATAAAAATATATAAGCCAAAAAAAACCCCCAAAAACAAAACAAAACAAAAAACCAAAAAACCCAAAAAAACCCCCCCACAACCAAAAAAAAAAAAAGAACCAAACCCCCAAAGAGGTTGTATAACTGTATGGGCACTGTGGGGAGATCACAGAATCCAGGCTTGTATTTCAAGTTACAAGGGCATTACTAAAACAGTCATGTCTGACTTCATGACTAAATCTTTGTGATGATGCAAGTAAAATACAGCTGTTGTATTGGAGAAATTTAAAGAATAATCAGACTGTGGAGAAGGAATCTCACATCTCTTCATGTTTTGCAATCAAAGTGCAAGTGTCACAAGTAGAAAAAAAAAAGGAGTTAAACTTACGCCATTGGAATGTCCAGATAATTTGATCATATTTATTTTAGTATATAAAATGCAAAAAATATGATCAAATACAGACAAGTTATTATTTTAATCATCATATCTTCATTTTATGTCGTTCCTGCTAATGTGGTACCAGCACATCTAATGAGCTATTTAGTTTTTTTTTGCATTTCAAAGCATGACCTCCTAAAAATTAGGATATTTCTTTCATCCAGGATAATTTTGCTGAAAAACACCCAACTTTTCGAACATTAGCATATATTTGATGTGGAAAGAATGATTGGACATATCACAGCAAATGAAATGGTTGTAAAATGCATCTATAAAATACTGAAAAAAATCACAAATATTATTCCAGTACTTTGTCAGAACACCCGTAATGGCAATCTGCAGCCAAGCCCCAATTCTGCAAGTCATAATATGAGAGTCTGCTAGGCACAGTAATGTACCCATGTGGCGTTGATTGCAGACTTGAAGACATTTTCCTGAGGTGTTTTCCAAAAATCATCTTTTTTTCATTATAATTAAGCTATCCAACCCATTTTTTCCCTCTTTATGAATCATTCACAAGGTGAGGCTCTTTCCTCAGCCTATTCTGTGCAACTGGTATAGAAAAGCTAATGTGAAGAATATCTGACTGTGTTCACAACTTGTGCATTTCAGTCATCCAGTAGGGACAGGTGTTCAAAAGGACCTGGAATCATTGCAGAAATGTTGTGGTTTGCATTTATCAACCTTTGAATTAGGAACCTGCTACTGGCACTTATTTGCCCTCGAAGATCAGAGCCTCTGCTGTGCATCACTGCAATGATTCATGTGAAGCACAGGATTCAGGTTCTTCCCTCTCTGTGGATGACTGAAACCTTTTAAGCATCAAAGTCAGGAACAGGAGACAAGAGTGAAGTTTCAATATCCACCCAAGGCACTCAGCTCTTGCTGAATACTGTTGTGCTCAGGCATCACTCTCTAGATTTTTGAAAATTCCAGTTATTCTCCTGACGACTGCAGTGAGCCAGTTTTAGATTCCAGTGCAGAGAAATTTATATTCTTTAGTGCAAAGAAAAGCAAGTGACTGAAGTTTTACAAGTAAATGTTGAGAGGGGTAAGCATAAGCCTCATTCAAATATTCAAATACATATTCAGATTTTTTGCAGGTATTTTTCCTCTTCTAAAAGTTTCATGAAAAGGATATTTCTATCTGTGTTCCATACAGATCAATGTCCATTCTATTTTAAAAGATTATAAAATTGTTCCATGGTTTACCTCTATTTTATTAACCACGGTGACACTTTTTTAGTGTGTTCCAACAGTTTTTTTTAATACAGAAGTTGAAAAATTGCTTTAATTTGTATCATCTTCAAAATTTCTTGATTTCAAACCAAGCAGATGATTAAAAGCTGAAAGATCATAACACTGATCACTACACTGGTTTTGCATTCCTCCCTTAGAATAATGTCTGAAGTACAAAGGATGGCTGATCTAATATATCAGTAAGAACCAAAGAAAGCAAATGTTTCCATGTGATAATAATTCTTAAATGGTTTTTGCAGTCCCTCAAAAAGGCCATGCATCAGCCCATTATGGCAAATATTGCATGTTTTTACTGCCAGTCTGTTACGTAGCATTTTTACTTGCATCATACATTTAATTGCCACATTAAATCATGGTTTCTAAACATCAGTTCACAGCAGGATCCTCCTCTGAAATCTTATCTTTTTTTCTTTGACAACGTAACCAATTGCCACAATGTCTTTTCCCTTTGTACTCTTAATTCTACTTTTTGCCACAACACTAGTCCTGCCTACTGCAGCAGCTCACTACTTACAGCAGTGCAGAAGGAAAAGTCCTTTTTTCCCTTGAATGTGCATATTCCTGGTGGAGCTTAAAAACTTCCATAAATCAATAAAGTAATTGCTGCATAATGACCTATTGTTGGTGAGCGTGCCCAGAATGATGTCATTGGGGGGTAATGGAGCTACTGAATCAAAAAAATGGCAGCTGTTCCCAATTTATTTGAGAGTCAGTTGGACAGAAAATTAAATAAACACATAGACAAGCAGGACAAGGGCAAGTCCTTGCACTATTCTTGCGATTGTTTTAATTCAATCGCAGGAGTCAGCAGGCAGCTGATATTGTGGCCCAGAGTTTCAGTAATTGCCTGTCTTCTCTCTCAGTCAGGCTGCACATGCTCATTTCATCATTTTAAGCTTTTGTGACTCAGATTTAAAAAAAAAAAAAAAGAAAAATACCAATGAAACAAAGATGAAACTTAGTTCTTTTTTCTCCCACTCTCCCCCTCCCTTGTCAGCATAGCAGGCTATCCAGGAGATGTATTAATAGATAGAAATTTTCATTTCTTCCTCCATCTGCCTCTACAGGGTCTCTACCCTTCTTTCCCTAGGATACGAAGGAGACTTTTCCTTTTTTTTTTTAATCACTCACATGTCCTTTGGGAAGCCCCCTAAAGTTTCATATTCGCTGGGGAGAGAAAAAATGCCACCCGGCTTCACACTCCCTTCTCTGCTGTGAATAACAGCTTTGATGTGCTCCTTTGAAGTTCCTGGCTCCAGGCTGCATTAGGGAAGCATCAAATGCAGCCTGAACGCTGTGTGTGGAAGCTGGAAGCACGTTGTGTTTGCACACTGGACTTGGGGGCACCCACTGTGCTTGTGGGGCCAAGGGAATGCAGGGAACCACAACAGGAGCAGGTCTCCAGCACAGAGAGCTCTTCTCTTTTCCCTGTTCCCGTTTCCTCCTGGTGCAGCATTGAGAACACATCAACATCCATGATATTTTCCTGTTGTTGCAGCTCCTCGTGGTTCCTTTGCACCCTTCAGGAGCCCTGACGTGGGTCAGAGCATTGGGACATCACATCTGACTCCAGTGGGATCTGGCTCTTTGTTACTTCAGGGCAATATGGCTTCAAACGCTGCTTCAACTGTTGTGGCATTAAAACAATCAAAGTGATTTTTATGGACACTATAAGAAGTTTGGGTCACTGATCAGTTATCTGACTTGTACTAAGGGTTACAATGTCTATTCCTTCGTAGCTGGATTCTTAATATGACAGTTTTCACATTTCTAAACAAGTGTGGAGTTTTTAACATCCCTTTTTTTTTTTTTTTTTCAAACTTACAGATGGATTCTTTTGTGTGTGTATTTTCTGTGTCTGCATAACCAGACACAGTGAAGTTGATGTTTGTCTCCAAGATGGAGAAGTGCTTTTCCATATTTGTCATCACAGATCTCTTCAGATCAGACATCTCTTTGATCATTTTAACTGTGTTTTATATGCTTCATAATTTCCTTGCTGAGTACCTTATGTTACATGTTACTTTATAAATCAATAAATAATAGCAATAATTAAAAGGGTGTTCTGCAGTAGGGAGCTAGATGAAAAATAGGTTATTCCATTAACCTTTTACCTCTAGAGACAGGAATTTTGAATTTGTGCTGGGTCACAAGAGCAAATCAGTTGGTCTCTTGTGAACTTCAGTCCACATCACGAAGCACTGCCTCACTTCTCCCAGTCCCTCCTGACTGACAGCTTTAGTCTGGTAGAAAAACAGCTTGGAAGACTGAGATGCAATGGCAATGCCAGCACCTACGCCCACTGTGCCTTGTTCTCCACAGAACCATTTGGGAAAAGGAAAAAAAGAATCCAAATCCTTCCAATGCCTGTTATCCCCACAGTCTGAATTAATACTTAAATATCAAAATTGCAGCTGATAAAAGTAGGAAGTAGGAAAGTGGGGTTTTTTTCAGCCCTGTCCTATAAAGTAGCTCTCAGAGGGCACAAAAATTCATCAGAGGGGGAGTTGGTGGTGTATCATTGTATATACCAAGTGTAGGCAACAAATGTGTTAGTGAGGAGCTGTCTATTCCATCAAAGATCACTGATCACTCAAACTTACAAACAGACCTTTAGATTATTATTAATCTCATCTCCTTTTCCCCACTTCTGCCTTCCTCCATCAGCTGCTGAGGCAGCTCTGTTGTCTGTACTCTGAGGTCTGAGTGGCCAAGTGAG
>VYXD01016810.1:19612-124020 GCA_013397195.1 Hylia prasina
TGAATTATTAAGTGTAATCTCAGGCTTAAGACGGAAACTCATCTTAAAAATAAAGATAGCAGAAATTTTGAAAGAAAGGCTTTTATGCTAGAAAATCTGCATTTTTACCATTTGCTTGCTTGTTTTACACAATGAGATTAAAAAGGCTTTTTTTTTCTATTATGTAATTTGAAAAAAGAAAGCACCTGAATTATATTTTTTAATAAAAAATCAAAGACTTCTAAAAATTCTAAAGACTTAAAAAATTTTAATTTTTGACCAAGACATTTCAGCCGGTTATTTTGAGCAGTACTTTCTGCCAAGTCCCAATCTTTCCTGTTATTTCTCGTCTATCTGCAGGTCATTTGTAGGGAGAGAGACAGTGCTTTTTGATGACACTTGCAAAAAATGCCCCAGAGTGGACTGCAAATTTTGCCTATGCTATTCCTATTGCCAGGACCTCACACACGAATTCCCAGCTGATTTTTGGTGAGCACTGGTATGTTCTTTAGTGGAAAGTGGTCTTCTGTCTGGTCGTGATTATGCTTTGAAAGAGGTAAATTATTGAAATTCTATCAGTATAATACCTTCAGACACTTAGCCTCTTCCTCATGCCCGTAGTTCCTATTTTGGAAGTATGGCAGTGAGCTGGGGAGGACTTCTGAGGGCACAGTTTTATGTTTTCTGTTGTTGGCCATCCTAATGATAACCTGGGCAGATATCCATCTTTGTTGACAAAATCAATAAAAATAGGCTGTATGTTTCAATTCTTAGCATTGAAATGTTGCCTGGAATAAGGATGCAAAACTTTATGATGGGAGGGGAGTCTGGGAGTGCTGTGGGGAGTCTGATTAGGGCTAACTGGGATGTGCAAGGAGAAGGAAGTTTTGAGATTCAGATATGGAAGTTGAATGAAGAGAATAATTTTTGGGAGTAGGAAAATCAGTATGAATATGAAGCTTGCCTGCTGTACTTCCACAAAAGTTCTTTTCCTAAGAAACTAGTCTGAGTTTGAAAAAGTTCTATTTTCTCATTCTCAGTACAGTCTGTGTGAAACAGGCGTCTCTTAGGGGTGAAAGAATTTCTCAGAAGAAACTTTTGCACCATTCCTTAAGATGATCTAAGGTGCTAGATAACACTGAGACTTGTCTGGAAAGTGTCTTCCTAAGCTAGTAACCCAGTTGAGAAAGAGGTGATTCAAAAGTCCCCCAAGGGTTGGTCTCAAACATTCACACTCCTCAGCCTCACTGAAGGCATTCCTGGATCCCTGTCCTCCAGGCTTAGCAGAGACCCAAACATTCCCTGTGGCTTCAGAGGCTACAGAGAGTGGGGGATTAAATGCCTTCAGTAAAGATGTCATTTTGTAGCCCTTTACAGCACTTCCCTTTCTGAGCTGAGTGGCTCCTGCCCTGTGTAGATTCACCTCTGCTTTGTGCCACTCCCCAAACAGCTTTGTCACGCCCTAAGGATGAAGGAAGTTCACTGATGATACCTTTCATATGTGTTTTGGGCCAAAAGGGAAAACTGGAAATGGAGCAGTGATGAAAAGGAATCTGGTGGGTGTAATGCCCTTTTGAAGAGTGCTTCTTACAGAAGCCAAAACTGTTTCCCAGAGCATTGAAGGTAGTTATCCTTTACTGCCTTTTGTCAGGTTCATGTCTCTATAGAGGGCAGCTCTAATAATGCAGCTCTAGTAATTATCTACAGTAGTAATTTTCAATATTCTTTCTTAATTTTTGTTGCCCCTTATGCTCAGCCATACACAGTGGGACCACCCATACATTTTATTTGCAGCTACAATTTTCTTTCCCAATGAGTTCTGTATGTATTCAGCCAGTCTAATCACTGAAGCACATGGTCAGCTTTTCACAGTGGATATGTGAGTCTATCACGTTTTATTTGCAGTCTAGGTTGATTAGCTGGTTCTTTGTGTGAAATAGGTCTGCTGCCTTGATTGTACAACAGCAAGAGGTTCATTTTGCCTCTTTGTTGCATCCATGTGAAGCTGTATTGGTCCCAAATCTAGTGGTGAGCTTCAGAATGTTTTTTATCCAGACAAGCTTCTCTGTACATAAGATTTATTTATTGCAGTCTATCTGTGAGCTCTTCTTTTTGCCATATTTGCTTATTTTCTTCCCAGGTTAAAATTATGTACATTTAAACCAAGGTTTCTCTTTAGTTTCAAACTGTAAATTCTGCATGTGAGATTTCCAGTTTATTTGTCAGCCTTGCCAACATTTTGCTGAGGAACTTGTGAAAAGTAAGTGACTGCTGTTTTGCATAAAGATGGGCCTGCTTGTGGGGGGTGCCTCATCAACCAAAGCTGCTCAGGAAACCTTTAAACAGTAGCTTCATTTTCAGTTGAACCTGAAACTGGAGAAAAGGTACTCCTTGGGGAAGAAATCTTTGTGAGATGGTGGTGGGCAGCTCTGCTGGACTCTTTTGCAGATGGAGAAAAGGCATCTCAACGTCAGCAAGTTCTATGATACAACTAAGCACTGGAAGCAAAGGCACAGAGATATTTTGACAAGCCAGTGCTGGTGCTGGGGATCTTGCTCTTTTTCACCCTGAGCTCCTCTCTGAAGCTCCACTTATGGCCTCTGTCTGGCAGTCCTTATCCTGTCCCTAGAGCAGAAGTGGCAGTGAGGTATTTAGGATCTTTTTCTGCTGTCCCCAACAACCCTGGGTTTGAGATGTCCACATACCTGCACAAATGCTACTTTCTTGTGCCCACAGGTGCCCTCTGGCCGATACAAGCAGCTGTGCTGCCTTGCTCCAGCACGTTCAGGAAGACAGGGAGCAGTGCTCTTGGCTGGAGAGGGTGAATGAGAAGTATTTCCCTGAGCTGTTTCTCTCTTTCTTAAAGCAGCAAAGTTCTGCAAGTAGCACTGTCCCAACTCCCACAAAGAATTCTCCTGCTCAGGTAGGGTGGAGCTGGTTTGCCAGGACCATGGCCAGTCAGATCTTGAATATATACAAGGATGGAACCTCCCTAACCTTCCTGGGCAACCTGTGCCTGTGCTCAGTCACCCTCACAGTAAACAAGTAAAAAAGGCATCTGGGACCATCTCTCCTTTTCCTTGGCCCTGGGGATCCAAAAGGCCACAGCCAGGCATCACCAGGGATATCAGGAGCGACTGCTTTGGAAAAGGTGAGCTGAGCTAAAATCTCTTGATGATGACAAAGAGCCAAGTCTTTAAAGATCTTATAAACACCAGAATAAACACCAAGCCAGAGACAAGCCCATGGGATCCTTATCCTGACAGAAAGGCTCTGAGTTTGTGACTCAGCCCTGAGCCAGGGGCAGCTTTCCTCCAGGTGTACACGTCTGGGAAAACAGCTTCCCAATCATTAATGCACATGAGATTGGAAAGCCTGACAAGGAAAGCTCCAGCGCAGTAACTGCATGGAGCTAGAGAGGACTTGGAATGGAAATGAAACCCATTTGCTGGTTTTAGCAGACTTTTCCTGGAGGTCTTCAGTTTGGGATTTTTAATTTCCTTTCTTTTTCTGTGTGGTTTTTGACTTCATCTCTTCCATTACTGTAAGGACTATAAAATTTACTGTGCAAATAAACACCTTCAATCAACACGTAGCCAAGACAAGGAACGTTTCAAAAACTGATACCAAGTTATCTTTAAGGATAACCATGAGGAACTCAGAATTACCATTTAAAGTATTTAGTTAAGTGTTAAAAATAGTCAAATTTCCTTGAAAAAACATTTTAAGAGTAATGCTCTGTGTAATCACCCCACATATGATACATCATCTTGAAGTTTCAGGAACCCTTTGGTTGAAATTTTAACAGCTCTCCTTAAGAAATGCTAAGCAGCAAATATTCTTTCCAGAAATACCATCCACTGTAAAACTGTCAGACTATTACTTAGCTATTAACCTTTCTCGATGAAATTATAATAGTGCTGTTTAAAAGAATGCTGAATATCAGAAATATTTTACTAATACATAACAGATGGATACCATATCCAGAAATATTTGTACTGTAAACCGAAGCGCTAAGCAGTTTTACACTGAGAGGTCAAAGATGGGCAGGAAACAGTTTTCCCATCCCACAAAAATTTTAGTTTTCATATTTTCCTACTCTCATGAATATACAGAATATGAAAGAACCTGGAGTTTCCCATATTAAACTTTTTGTAAGTTTTGTATTTGTTTGCTTTTTAATCCAAGCACTTTTCCTCTGCACATGCTGCATATTTGTTATTTAGCACATCTTTCTTGGGTACAGACATCCTGTCCTGAGAAGGCTTTGGATTGAACAGTCAGTAGGTTTTCTTTTTGATCTCCATCTCCTTGACTGAAAACCATTTTCTCATTAGGTTAAAGAGTAAAAGAAAATGTTGGAGCAAAACTGTGACCTAACTGAAATACAGATGCCATATGTCACATACCTTTTATAACTCTCCATATGTGAGGATAACTGATTTTTCCATCCTGTTTACATTGCTGATTTCACTGTTGGACTTGGTCCTGGGTGTAACCTTTATTTTTAAATAAATGAGGTTTGGGAAAACTTAAAGTTGCTGTTGTCCAACAATTTATAAGTGTGGGGAGTGGGACACTTGCACTTGGAAAATTTTTGTGAAGATGTGCTTTTTATCCATCTTGTATAATAGTTATAGCTGTGGCTTTAGCTGAAGAGCATGTTTCTATAAAAGGATGGAATATGTTTCTAAACAATGTCTTAGTTGAAAATAGTTCAACACTTCTAGTGAAATGTATTTACAGCTGAAAAATGTACACTGTGTCTTCCATTTAAGAATGAGTAGACATCCTGCTAAATGGTTACATCATTGAGCAGGAAGATTTGGATGTGGGAGACAACAAAGTATTATCATGTGTATATCTATGGCATGAGAAAGCAGTAAAGCTGATGATTTATTTTTAATAACTATGAAGAAGTATGTTTTCAGAAAATTTTGATGTGATGAGATGGAAGCAGAAACCACGTGGTCAAAAAATGTTTCATCCTTCTATTATGAGAATCTGAAGTAGCCAAGATGTGTTAGCAGTGATTTCTTACCACTGGCAGTTTGTACAGACTCTCTCTCCTGACTGGCAATTACATATACAAATAATACATTGCCTTGAAATTTATTCGTTTATTCTGAATTACCACACTAATTTCCCCTCCAGATTTATGACCAGAGCTTTTAATGAATTGAAGCATGATTTCACAAAAATTTTTGTTCTTCTCAAACAAGAACTGTGTCTCATCAATGCCTGTTCCACACAAAGTGTAAATTCTACTTTGTGAGCACTGAAATGATGAAGTTAGAGGTGTTGTAACTGTCCTGTTTATTAAAATCCAGATGGGCATCTTTATAAATATAACTATACATTTACATAGGTACATGCTCAACTTCATTTGTGCCTTCTATACTTTTATTCAAGAATCACTAGAAAAAATTACATGGCCTATTCAGTCCATTGAGTTTTCATCAATAATCCTAAAATGTACTGATTAATGTTAGGCCATTTTACATTTTTACATGACCAGCTTGCCTTTATTAAGTATTTACCACTTGTGCTGTTAATTAGTGGCAGGGATGTAATCTGCTTAATGTTGCTCTTTAAACACTCTGTTTTCAACTTTTTTTTTGTTTTTTTTTGTAAAATACGATTTTTTTTTCAGTAACAAGAAACACTGAAAATTGCCATAGACACTGTTCAGGATTTTAATGTAGCAGTAAGCCTGGATACATTATTTCAATAGCTGAAAAAAAAATAGTGTATTGTTTTTTAATTTTAATTTTTCCTGTCCTTTAAAACTCTAAATTCTAACATTCCTTTGAACTAGGAAACGCAAGAAATATTATAGGTAAAGTTTTCCAAAAGTTTCCAAAAATACTTATTTTTGTCCAGGAAAAAGAGCTGTTTAGAGACACTACTTTCCCACAGACACCCTGCAACACAGAGAACTTTTTCAAAATGCCTTCTGAGTAATTTAAATTACATTTTGACACTATTTTTTCCCTTGGGTTATCTTACCTCATGAAGGACTCCTTCTACCAAGTCAACCTGCTGAGAAAAAGCAGTGGTATGATTTTATAGCTGAAAAGCTATTCCATGGTTGGGTTTTTCTGCCTAATTTTTTTAAAAATTATTATTTTGAAATTTATTATCAGATACATGTTTTCATTTAACAATAAAAAGAGCTGTGGCTTGCTCTAATGTCCTTTAATCAAGTTGGTTCCTGAAGTGGTCACAGAATGGTGTCTGTGTCCATGTGGGCCAAGGATGCAGGACCTGAAAGGAGCCTTTTGGAAAGATGGAGACAGGCTGTTTCCATGGGCCTAGAGTGACAGGACAAGGGGGAATGGCTTAGATTGGATATGGAGAAGTTATTTCCTGTGAGGGTGGTGGAACAGGCTGCCCAGAGAAGTTGTGCCCCAGTCATGTCCTGGGTGCCCCAGGTTTTATGTGGCTGTGAGCATGCATAAAAGTCTAGTGGAAGGTTCCTAGTTTGGAACCAGGTGATCTTTGAGGTACTTTCCAACCCAGGCCATTCTATGACTCAGTGATTCTATGGTCCTGTTGGTCTTCTACCTTACCTAATCCAGCTATCTTAAATACTGGGCCTTATCAGAAATGGCTCTGTGTCATACCTTCCCCCTTACAGCACCAAAGTTTGTTCACCCCTGACATCTCCAAATCTCTTCAAGATGTGGATCTTCAGCCACTTGGGCTGCTTCCCTCCCACCCCACTGTTGAGACATCATCACTGTTGATCACAACAGTGACTGACACATCATCTCACACTCTTTCCCCAGAGCTTACCCTTCTCTGATCACCTTCAGAGCCTTTCAAACCTCTCTTTATCTCTTACTTTGTAGCGTGGAAACGGCTCAGAACGGTGGGATGACAAGGAAAGGAATGGTTGTGTGTGATTGTTCCCTCAGTGCTCTTGTAGCAGGTTGCTTGTCTCTAGCTGGCTGTGTTGCTTCCTTCCTTGATTTTCCTCCCTGGATTTCTGTTAAGGTACAAGTGTACACTTCTCCAGGGAAGTTTTATGACTATTTTCTGTACCTCCCTAGCAAAACATTAGCGAAATGTTAGCGCAGCATGATCCATAAAATTCCCAGTAGTTGCAGCCTTTTCATCTGATGTTGTAATAGATACAGGTCCTGCCAATTCCAGCTAATTTGCACTTTGCATGTTTCCAGTATTTATGAAGATGAGGAATGCTGTGCCATGCTTTTCTCTCCCAATGGCTAAGGCCCCACACTAAAGCCATGGAGAAACACATGCCCATGCACTGAATTATCCTTGAATTTCTGAGAGATTTTAGCTATTCCAGACCAGCCTTGTTACCTACGTTAATCTGGATGGTAGTTTAAGAAGGTCTTAAATTCTTGAATGTGGGTCAGTTTTAAGGCAAGTTTTCTTTGTGACTCAAGAATGAAGTGCACAGTCTTCCTGAAGCAGCATGGATTGTTCATTCCATCTCTTTTCTTGTACATATATAATTTCTCTCTTGTGCTTGGAAATGCATACAGTGTAAGCAGACAGTGTATACAGACAGTGTAAGCTATTTACAGTTAGTAGGTTATTGGCATTTTTAAACTTTAGTCTTGACCAGAATTATTTGTTTTATTCTGTTTTCCTTCTGTTGCAATTTGGTAAACATCTGAATTTAGTTTTAAAGTGAAGTTCCTTGTGATTATTCTGCATGAAGGGCACCACAGAATTAACACGAGAGTGATTGAACTGATTGAGTGACTGTACTCCTCCCTGCTATGTTCTCCTCTTCATTGGTGTTTAAAAGGAAGAGGGATGGAGAGCTTTGTAGATGCTTTTTGGACTGTATGTTTTTGTTGTGTGGTCTTTCTATCATTTCTGCACTTGCAGCATCAGAATAATTAACCAGTGGAGTTAAACTCAGTGCCAGGATAAAAGATTAAATGCATTTAACCAAGCACAGAAGCTTCAGGAGGTTAGAAGACAAAAGAAAGTCATCAAACCTTAAATTACTGAAGTTTTGAGCAGCATCTTCTGGGATGCAACATTAATAGAAATGGAACTGCTTGTAAAATGCAGTTGTCTATCTCTGTGTAACAGATAGTGTGATGTGATTGTTAATGATTGTTTGGCCTTGATGACTCAAGAGTTGCCTTCCAATCTTACGTTAATGGACACATAAAAGAAATCTATTTCATGGAAAAATAGTCTCAGTTGGTGTAATAGAATGAATGGAACTTTCATATTTATTGATAAGCCCTGCAATTTTTATCCATAAACTGTTGTACTTCTGGAATTATGCTCTCAGTATTATTAACTCTGACTAAAATATATGCTCAAAACATTTATGACTAAGTGAGCACTTCTGGAATTCTTCTGGAATTCTTCTGGCATCCGTCATACAGTTGTAGGTGGTTATCTCATCTGAACTTGTAAATGGAGCAATTTTAAGGGAAGGCTGAGGTTAGATAATGCACACAGAGGATTGCCAAGTGAATCTTTGACCTGCCTTCTGAATCAGTAGTAAGCAAATATTTTGCTGAATAAATTATATCAATGGATCTGTAACTGCCAAGAAGCTACATTTCCAAGTAAAACACAAAAGGAACTTCTGTTTTTTTATGGTTATTAAAAACCATGGGGTGTTTGGATATCCTACTAACCTGACCAAACTCTGTTACAGGAATTATTTTTATGCTTATGTTCCTCTCACTCCAACAAAGTTGTTCTCCTTGTTCTTCTCCTTAGCCAGAGGCTCACAAGTGTTTTGGGGTGATGAGCCACTTTTCGGCCTTTGCGTGCCTCAAGTGCTTACCTGTAATAAACATGTTTATCAGGTTTAGAACACCCCTGGGTCTGTACATTGCTTGAACACTGCTTATTTGGACTTTTAGAATCAGTGTGAGAAAGCTGTTGCTTTGCTGGGGCTATTAAGAAACAATTGCTTTCTTTTACAAGACACCTATAATTTGTGATCAGCTGCAGTAGTCAATGGTTTAACACATTTATTTTTTGCTGGATTTTGGTGTAAGGAGACATACAAGTTTTGTTGCTTATTTTCTTATTTTTCTAGAAGTGATCATTTGTCATTATTACTATGTATTATTGTTGCTGCTGTTATTACACCGTGCAATTAGGGACCATCTTTAGGAGGATTCACAAATACGACCTGCTTTATCCATGGGCTTTCTTACCTTGGTAATCAGGGCCATTTTTTTGTGGATTTGGTTCTGTTTGTATTCTCCTGCAGGCTGAACATAACTGCATTAAGAGGTGTAAGGCCCAGTTTGGTCCTCTGATCTTAGATGAGCTAAAAAAGAAGGAGTATGGGAAGTTTTGGTCATTAGTGCAGCAGGTCTGTGAGAGTAGAAAATACTTAGTACCTATTTTCAAATCATCCTTTCCTGCCTGCTTGAATCAGACTTCTCCAAACTCATCACTGTTAGAACTGTTAGGCTATTGTTACACCAGAGGCTGTGGTCGGGTGTAAAATGAATTTTCTCTTACCACATTCAGACAAAATAATTTCTTTTGATGCATGACTGTGTTTCTGCTGCCACAAAGGGTGAGGCCCAATCCTTGCCTGGAGTATTTAATTGCCTCAATTAGTTCCTGATGCTTCAGAGCCACGTGCATTTGGTAGATTTCCTCATCTTTCCTTTTTTTGCACAGAACTTGTTGCAAAATGTTGAAGTATGTACAGGAACCCACTGGGGATGTTTGTTCTTGGAGATGAGTCTATGCCTGGTCAGACTCTGAGTAACATGAAAGGAACCCTAAGGAGGGGGACTGTTGTATAAATGCCAGGTATTAATGCAGTAATAACATTTCTCAAATTAGCAGATCAACAGTTTGTCAAATAACAGTATCAGGTAGCAATTGTCAAGTTCTAAGATAGCAGTGATAGTAGTTTTAAAATGAAGGTGAATGTTATTTAATAAGCCTAACTCTTACTTCCTGACCACCATTGAAAATTTCATTGATTTTAAAGACATTTATTTCTCAGCATTTTTTTTTATTAAGGAGAAAACAATGCTGCCTGAGAACAGCCTGGTTCTAGAAAGATGATCATGACATAGCTTTTAGAAGGCCCAGTTTACTAAGAAATGCCAGAATATTATCTCCTGGGATTATTGAGGAAGAAATCAGCATCTCTGCACTAACAGTTGTTTGTTAACTTATAATAAAAAATAAATTAAAAAAAAAAAGGAAGGGAAGGGAAGAAAGGAAGGATGGTACATTAATATTATTATATTTAAACTATGATTCTCCATTGCCTTTGCCAAAGTCTTTTATGGAAAGTGCAGTGTTACAAATAAAAATGCAGTCAGTAGAAAAAGCTGCACTACCACGAGTGCACCCATATGGCACATTGCAGTATAGGCAAATATATAGTTTTTATGGAAAAAAAAAGAAATCCCAGACCACAGGAGCTGAATGATATAAGGGTCAAAGCTTATCCTTTTGTAAGGATATGTAGTAAGAACCAGCTATCCAAACAGTGATGCTGCTGCAGATGTTTCTGAGGTAATTGACAGTCATGAGGCACAAATGCTGCTTAAAGGGTGTTTCAGAGTAAGGATGGACATGGCCCTTTAAACTTGCTGGGCACTGGAGCAGGGAAGAAGGCAGTGCAGGAGAAAAGATGAGATTTCTTGCTCCTACCTTGCACTTACAGCAGTGGCTTCTCTGGTGAAATTTTGTGAGCTTGCATGCTGCAATAATGCTGAGAAAGAACCACAGAGGGTATGGTTTATTTTTGTTGTGAGATGATCTGAAGGGGGAGTTTTGCTTATTTATAAATAAAATTTCCCTGCATTTATGAGTACCAGCCCTGCCCAGGCTGTCCTCAGTGGAGGAGCCTGCTTTGCAGTGTCAGAGCCTCCCAATCCCACCAAGCCTCCAACACTTTTCCCTGAAGCTGCTTTATTCCTAGGATCATGACATGATAGAATGGTTTGGGGTAGAAGAGACCTTAAAGATCACCCTTTTCCACCACTTACCATGGGCAGGGACATTTTCCACTAGACCAAGTTGCTCCAGTCCCATCCAACATGGCCTTGACCACTTCCAGGGATGTGGCAACCACGGCTTCTCTGGGCAACCTGTGCCAGGGCCTCATCACCTTTACAGGGAAGAATTTTTAACCTAATTTTCCCCTCTTTCGCTTTGAACCCATTACTACTTCTCCTATCAATTCAGTCCTGAAGAAAAATCCCGATTCCTTTCTTTTTAAATTACTCTCACATATCAACAACTGGCGAGGCTTATTCAAAACACTTAAAGAAAAGGGGTAACTATTTCCTGAAGAAATGTCCTGAACCTTTTTTACACCTTTAACTGCAGCTATCAATAGCACCCCAGCTATGGCAGATCCACTGTCACAAGAGCTGGGACTTCTCACCCAGGAATCCCTGTAGGGGCCTGTATCCAACTTCTCATAAAGTACCAATCGTGGAGCCTGGTCCAGTAAATTTTGCAAGGCACACATCCTGAAAACCTCAGCACCAAAGGAAAGAATCATAATGCAAGCCAAAAAAACCTCGACCCCCCCAAACCAAACTGCACCCCTTCAGTCACCAGCCAGTTTGAAATATTCATTACAGAGAATATGGGCAGAACATGATCCTCGCTGCAATAGCCCCCACCATGGTTTTATTACTGCTCTGTGCAGAGTTAAAAAAAAAAAAAAAAGAAAAAAGAAAAAATAGAAAGAAAATTCCACAGCAACAAACTTAGAGAATGCAGGAATCAGTCTCATTATGGAAGAAAGGGGAACTTTATGAAATATATTTACAGAAAAAGAAGGCGAGAGAAGGAAGAAAAGAGTACCGTACCAACTCCACTAGGGAAATAAAAGAGACTACCACCCTTATACCAACAGAAAGAGGCATGGAATTACTAGAAAAACAACTATAAAGACATCGTAAATCAAACAGCATAGAGTTTAGAACATCAAAAACGCAGAAATTTTCATCTATTATTAATTATGATAAAAAATTCTATCTCAGAATATTTTACACAGCAGCTGTTGCCAAGAAAATCTACATCTTCTTGAGCTGAGAAACTTTAAAATCAGAAGCAAATCTTTGTGTAGCCAGTGGAGATAGCATAGATATTAACACAGTATTTCAATGTCTTATTTCCATTTTCCAGTCAATTAAAAACACAAATATGAAATACAAAAACGATTTTAATTTTATTTTGATCTTATTTAAATATTTAACTGAGCCCAAATATACTGATGTCTATTTTGTGTGTGTCTGCATGTGTTATGAAAATCCAGTCATCTCTCTAAAATTGAGTTATGGCTGTTAATCCATGTGGATTAGTAGTTCTAAAAAGTAATTTATTTGCTGTTTTATTTCTCCCCCTTGTAGTAATTTTGATGTGGTTGAGAACCACTTTTGAACATGGAGTCAGAGTTAGGATTCACCAGATTTTCTCCTTCTTGAAGCCTGTTAGCACTAACTGTGCAGCTAAACCACAGTGATCAAACTGGTACCATTATCTTTTTATTAATCTGTTTTTTTTCAAGGAGCTGGTTCAGGACCTGAGTCCATAAGTATAGGTGCATTTCCCACAGCAAGCTTTTGGCCAGGGGGCAGAGGCAGAATTGCATTTTGTACAGCTTGAGATTTTTGTCTCTGCAATCCGCTGCATCTCTTCACATGTTTTGTCATGTGTTAATTTAGATTGCAAATTCCTCAGGCTGGGAACTACATGGCTCTTTGTGGGCTATAGCTGCTGGCAGTGCTTAAGGAAATAAGTAGAATGGGCTGTTTCAGTTGCAAGGGACCTACAGGGATCATCTATTCTGCCTGACCACTTCAGGGCTGATCAAGTTAAGGCACATTAATGGCGTTGTCCAAACAGTGTGTCTCTTAAACATTGACATGCTTGGGGCATCAAAATCATCCACTGTTTCTTCTCTGAAATTAAGACATGAAGCATTATAGCTGAATTGTCCATGTTACCCTGTCCATGTGTTTCAGTGTGTTTTAATGGTAGGAGATATTCTGGTCTCCACATGCACTCTGTGCCTGGCCTTTCATCAGGGGATAATTTATAGCCATTTAAGTCACAAACTATTCCTGTAAATGAATTAGTTACTATTTGTCTTGATAAAAGATAAGGCATACAAAAAAATATTTATTAAACCCTAACTTGTTAAAACGGGGGGGGAAGGGGGAAGAGAGAATTTTCAGGGGAAATACCAGTTACAGCAAACAGCTATAGCCAAGTCATCTCTCATGGTTAGTATTTGTCAACAGTGTAACACATTTGCATCAGTCAGGAAAGTCATCGAAGCTGTTCACTTGGAAGAATTGCAGTCTCTTGTTCTTGAAGCAGCAGTGAAATGACAACCTATAAAATGCTTGCAAAGATTTGAAAGGAAACATTTCAGGCACTGCCTGGAAAACGTGTGACTAAGGCTGTGAGAATAATTGTGATTTTTTCAGCTAGAGTGCCGAAACTAAAAAAGAGGGAGGAAAAAAATAAGTTAGAGTCAAACCAAATGGAACTTCGTTTTTTGTTTTTCTTGCCAAAATGGAAATCTGAAAACATTTATTTAGTGTAAAATGCAAACATACATTCCATTTCATCCAAAACAAAAATGTTCATTTTAAAGCATGAGGAGGAAAAGTAAAGGAAATAAAGGACTGGGATTTGCCAGGTTTTCAGAGGTGACAGCTTTTTACCTAGCAGCTGGTATGGGGAATGCTATGTGTATATATATATATATGTATGTATGTATGTATGTATGTATATGAATATTACTTGAGAAGTGACCCCCCAGCTTATTGTGTGCCCTTAGGACAGGGGCAGAAAACCAGGCTTTTGCAGAGGCAAAAGAGACAAAAAATCTCTTCCCAAGGGCATTGTTGTGCCCACAGCACAGTAGGCAGAAGTCAGGTGTCCTTCCACATCTGACAGGAGCCTCTGTATCCTGCAAGCACTCCTGCCTCACCTGGCTGTCAGCTCTGTGTGTGTGGCTCTTCTATTTTCTCTCATGTGGAGCAGATTGTGGAAGGCAGCTCCCTCAGCCACTTGGCTAAAAAGACTTCTTCTCCATAGCTTGCTCCTGTTCCTTGGCACAGTGATCAGCTAAGCACCTTGCAATACTTTAGCTTCTTAATAACACAGGGCAGCTCTCAGGAAGGATTTGGAGCTACCCTCAACTCTATCCTGGCGAGGGTGGTTTCTCAAGTGTGTTGTGACCTGCTCACATATTCAGTGTCTGTGCAGTGAAACGAGCTGAATGAGGCTTAGTTTGCTGGTACAGAGCATCTGCTGTCAGTCCAACATGACATTAATAAAGTTATTAAATAGTCCAGGTCCCATTGCAGGCACTAAGTCAGAGTATGACCCGTTGCTCATAACCTTCTGAGACTTGAACATCCAGCCAGGTTTTTAGTCAACCAGTTGTCCATGCTTTCTAGCTGTGGATTTCAACTGGAATACAAGTGTACTGTAGGAGACAGTGCTTAAGATCTTACTAAATGACATCTGCTCCTCTGTACTTTTCCACAGTTCCAGTCATTTTATTGTAGGAAGCAGTCAAGTTGGTCAGACATGACTTAACTCACTGAAGGTTCTTTATTCAACTAGGCAAAAGGCAGCAAAAGCAGAGCAAAATAAGCCAGACAAAGAGAAGGTGTCTTGTCCTAGACCACACAAGAGGTCAGTTGTGCAACCAAGAACAAAACTCTAGTCTTCTTAATCTCAGTCCAGTCCCTGGCCTAAATTACATGTCTCTATTTTTTAATTGAAAGTTAACTTTTAGTGAAGTATTTCATAGCTGCAAGAAAAAACCTCAAAACATGGACCACATGGCAGATCCCCAGAGAGCATTAGCAGCCAATAGAACATATTTTGCAACTGTTATATTGGATTAAATTCAACTAGGAATTGATTAGCTGTTCTCTTTAGAAATAAATGGCCGACTCAATTTGGCCTTTACATTTCCTAGATCATAAATGGCTTAGGAGCTTTGAAAATTATACTTGGGTTAGTATAACAATAAAGAATAGAAGGATCTCTTTTTGTGGTAGTAGGAGGAACGAAGTCTGTGTCACAGCTAAGTGCCTACACATTTCTGACACAGAACTTGATAAGTGTAAGTAAATGTTAGCTTTAATTCTTCAAAGTTCAAGCTTATGGTCTTTGCTAGTAAGGCTGGAGGCTGATAGATAGGAGAGACAAAAGAGGGAATATTCTTAATGCACTGGAGTGCCAGACTGTCTAGAGTTGATGCCCACAAGTGGAGCCACAATTTTCTTCAGAACTCTTTTGTCTCCAGCCCTTGTGAGACTTTTGGCCTTATCTGTGGGAAAACTTTGCGCTGTTTTCTTGGCTGTGTTGAAAACCTGATAACTTTTTAAATTGATTTGTGGATGGGTGCTCTCAAAAATACATTCTAAGGAGGCAGCTGAAAACTCTGACTCCTGACTAATGTCAGGAGGATACAACATATTTTATACAGAAATACAGTTTGCACTGGAGAGCAATGGTGCTTTCCTGAATAGCAGCATAGAAACAGCTCTTCCTTAGTGGGTCTGAGCTCCTGTGTGAAGGCAGCCTTTAAGGAGGAATTTCAGACTGCTGAGTTTCAAGTATGAGCTGTAAGGGCTGGCTCATTTAACCTCTGGGCCCATTCTGAAACCACAGCCTGGGAGTCAGAGGAATTGTGGTTGGACTTTTTTAAGTGAGCTGCATCACTTGAGTGATGGATGTACTGAAGTCCGGGAAGAATTTCTATTCCATTTAGAATGTTAAAAAATCATCCCTCCCATCTGTCTTTTAAACCCCCCTTTTTTTTTTTTCCCCTACAGTTCACAGGTAGCTCAGAAAATAACTTCATATTTTGTCAGAGGAGTGGGGTCACATTTTTGTCCTATTAGTCAGTGATCATTGGAACCTCCATTAAGTACAAAGATTTCCTGAAACTCCTATAGAAACACCCTCCCTGTACCATGGGCTGGTAGCAATGGGCTGCCTCAGGCCATGATGTACCACGATGTTTCCCAAACTTTTGAAAACCAAGCCCTGGTGCATTAAGAAAAATTCTTTTTCTTCTCCTGCTAAATTACCACGTTGTTAAATACACACCCATTGTAAAGTACTCATCTTCTGTGACCCATTGTTAGCTCTTCATGCCCTACAAGGGGATGTGTCTCAGACTTTATGAAACAATGATCTATCGTGACTCATCTGCTTAAACCTTTTTTCATTATTTTCCATCAAACACTTAACCACTTTCTATGTATTTTTTGCTTGGCATTCAATTCAACATAATTAAATAAATAGTAATTTTTGATTGGTTAATTCATGAAAACTTCTGTGGTTTGAGTGTCTTTCAGGAGGTATCTGAAACCTACTTACTGGTATGGGAAAGACTGGAAAATAGGTTCTGATGGTTTTGTGTATAAAACTAGAACAGTCCCGATTGCATCAGGAATGGAAATTTTAAAAACTGTTTGCTAATTTCTCCCACCTACACAGTAATGCAAGTTTCTACATCTTTCTTACCTTCTTAGGAGTGAGGCAGAGGGTGAATATATGGAAAAAGAAGGTAAGAAAATCTGGAGAGGGGGAGAATTTGAAATAGAAATACAAAAATACTACAAAAAAGGCTTTGGTATTTCAAATCTGCCCTAACCAACAATCATTAGAAATGTCAGGCATCAGTCTGTTCATGCAAAAATTTCCCACTCAATCTGAAGAGGAAGAAGCTTTGCAAGACTGAAGAGCGCTGGAGAAGGTCCTGTCCCTCCTCACTGTGAAATTTGATTACTACTGTTGCTGAAGAAGGTAGAGCTCAGCCCAGAACTTGGTCCTTTCTTGATGGTAAACCAAAGTTTTTTATGACCTTATTGTTGTACAAAAGCAAAAGTTTGGAGTGGGTTTCACACCACCCACGCAAAGTTTCAGTAAAATATATGAGGGTCTAGTTAAATGATGAGTCTTTTAGCATGTCAGCATTTCTACTGTAAAGAAGAACATTTTTGGACCAAAGTCTGCATCTTCCTGGAAGTGATTCTGATTTTATTCATCAGCTCTGGCTTTATTCTTAGTATTTAACATGTAATGTTAAATACTAAGAATACAGTAATGCATTACAGCCACTCGGGGCAGAGATGGAACCCACACAGTGCAGTTATGGGGTAGGTTACCAAACTCCCTGCGTGCAGATCCACAGAACAGTTCGAAGTGGAAGGGACCTCCAGAATTCATCTAGTCCAGTGTCCTGCTTCGAACACTTCAGTTTAGATGAAGATGCTCAGGGGTGTGCCCAAAAGAGTTTTTAATATCTCAGAAGATAGAGGCCCCATAGTTTGCCTGGCCAGTTGCTCCAGTGGCTGTTCGCTTTTGTCTTGAAAAAGTTCTTCCTCAAATCTGTCTGAAATTTTCTATGTTCCACCTTGTGACAAGTGACTCTCTTCCTATCAAAGCTGGGAAAAGTCTGGAAAATCTTTTAAATGTCTGGAATGATGAAAATGGCTGTAGCAAAAGTAAGACAAGAGCCTCTTACCTAAAGATTCCTGCATATAAAATAGGGTGAAAATCTTTGCCATCAGCAGCAAACTTCTGTTGGACTCAGGGAGGTGGAAACTTTGTTTTGTCCCATTCGTGGCAAACCTAAGTTTGTTTTCAGATTGTATAATTTCTGAAGCATCATAGTTGTGATGAAAAATGCGCTCAAATCTAACTTTACATTTTGACCCTATTACTTCATCAATGCATGTATGAAAATGTGCAGAAAATGAGAAAGAAGACGTTGTGAAGTTCAACATGTTCATTTGCCCTGAGCAAATGTGAGCTGCTAGCAAATGTGTCTAGAAAGAAGGATTTTTGTTATGAAGTCTGTGGCAGAGAATGAATGTGTCCCTGTTGCCATCACAAAGGTACATTTCCTTCACTGCAACCCCTTCTAGAGTAGCTCTTGTTTCATTATCATAAATGCCCAGACTGAGCAGGAATAGTTTCATGCACCAGGTAGGAGTCCCTAAATAATAGTTTGTGCTGTGGAAAATTGCTATGAGAAAATCTAATTTGGTCAGATTGCTCTTTTATATATCGAAGAAATTAAATTTGGCAAAGACTTGTCAGATCATGGGGCCATTCCCATTGTAAATGGATACAATCCCCATCAGAGGATGGCTCTGATTTCCAGACCTAAGTGCCTTTGCAGGGATGAGCACTGTGGGCCTCTCTTTTCTCTTGCAAGGCCTGGCAGCCTCACCGGCTTGTAGGAGAAGAAGGTTCTGTGGTGGGGAGATGGGAGAGGAGATTGGCAGCCACCAGAAAGTCCTTTGGCAATTTAGTGAGGAGTGTGCAAATAATTCCACATATTTTCCTGAGTTCTCCAGCCCTCCCCTCAAGCAAGGAAAGGCACTGGAGCCCATATAATTTTCATTTTCACCTTGTTCCCATGCTCATCCAGATTTTACTGAGTCTTTTCTCACTGTTAATGCCTTTTTTTTAACCTTCTGCTATGCAGCTGTAGTCTCACACATTCCTCAAAACAAACCTGTCCTCTCTTTGCCTGGTCCTAGTCACAAAAACAAAGGAAGATGGGAGAAGCAGGCTTGCTGCTAAACCCACTCTCCTGTTGCAGGGGTCTGATGTCTGAGGTGTTAATCTTCATGTTCTTTTGATCTGAGTAAGGATAATAGGTTGTTTTTCAATATTGTTTCTGGTTCATTAATATGTATGTTGTCTGCTCCTCTTTTTTTTATCCCCCAGAAAACCCTTTGAAGATACCTTTGTAGCCTCTCTTCTGCTGCAGGCCTAACTTTGACTTTTCCG
The DNA here is from genome assembly GCA_013397195.1 of Hylia prasina. Taxonomy (NCBI): domain Eukaryota; kingdom Metazoa; phylum Chordata; class Aves; order Passeriformes; family Sylviidae; genus Hylia; species Hylia prasina. The sequence continues at coordinate 38,384 of VYXD01016810.1, forward strand.
CTGCTCATTGTTTTCCTGCTTGTTTCATGTTCTCCATTACAGCCACTCGGCTGCTGCAGCCAGAACTGAGGCATCCTCCTCCTGCTTTCTTTCCAAGGACCTGCTTAAGCTCCCCTGGTTTCCTCATGTGGCAAAGAAGGTGTCACAGAGTGGATTTCAATAGGGCACCATCGCTGATTGGCGTTGGTGGCTTTTAGGCACCTGTGTTTCTCCCACTGGACAAGCTCCCACACATTAATTGGGATAAGGCCTGATTGGCATTGTTTCCAGACACGTTTAAATAGTTGTCACACTGCACCCCATGAACGGATGAGACAACCACTATCTAGTTTTAAAGGCTGCTTTGTGATGAAAAGAGCATTAGATCATTTGATTGCTGTTTTTCTTTGGAATGCATCCTCCTACTCACCACCCTGTGGGCATCCATACTCTCTTTTGTTGGACTTGTTTCTGTTCATATGATTTCATGTGCTTTGGGGCATTTCAGTGTGCCTGCTGTTCTTTTTTTCCCCCTGCCTTTTCTTCCTCTCTACCTCTCCATATTTTTGTGGTATATTTGGCAAAGCTGTGGGTTACACCCATGTTTCATCTTGTTGTTTTTGTCATTTATTCACCAGCTGAGCTCAGAGGAGGATTTGTTTTTCAGTAAAATCTGGGGACTTTATGTTTTTCTTTTTTTGTCTTTTAATAATTTTATAGTTTTGTTGACTAAAGCATAAGAAAATTGAACGATTTGTCCATGGTTGCACAGTGAGTCATTGCTTCTGTCAAAATAAGAATCTGCCTAGAGCTGCCATGGCTTGTACCTCCTCATTCCAGCCATTGGGGAAACTCAGCTCTTGTGTGAATTTGTCACAGGCCTAAATGAAAGCTAATTTTTTACATCACCTGGTTCTATGGCACCAGATGAATTTCCTGGGCACATCTATCGACCACACTGGGTGGTAGACAGTAGCAATATTGAGCTCTGAGATAAAGCAAATGTTAGTTCCTGGCCTCTAATAAGTGGGTTGATAAAGACCTGTAAATCTTGGCCCTCTAGGCCCAGCTGTGTTCCAGTCCTAGATTCACTTGGGAGAAGAGTCTGGGACAACGAAGAAAGGGGCTCTGAGTGTCTCAAAGTTTTGCATTTATTTAAAATTGTTGCATCTCGTGACAATCTGAGCCCTGAGTTCCCACACATGGTGTGAGCCAGAGCTGTTCTCCGTACTCAAACCCATGGATTATGCTTTGGAGAGCTGAGCCCTGAAGGGAGAAGGAGCTCACCAGTGATCACTGTTTCAATGCTCCTCATAACAGCAGATAAAAGACCAACATTGCCTGCAGAGAGAGAAGAAACTCTGTAGAAAGAATCTGTGAGCTTGTTGGGTTATAAAATAAACAGAGAAGACAAGGTGGGTAACATTCCCAGCATTCCCACTACTCCATCTCTTTTCTGGCTGGGGATTCAGGTGCAGAAAAGTTAAAGTTGTGTTCAGGCATAGAAGGCCATTCCACAAGAGGACACTTCCTTTTGCTGGACAAGTGTCTTTTCACTGACCTACATCACAATCTGTCTCTGATCAGAGTCCTCCAGCAGTTTTCTCATTGTGGGGCTGCTCTTGGTGCAACCTGACATTATATTTGTCTTTCTCTGAGCCTCAGGGGTCCACAAACCACAGCTTGGTGGTGCCTATTTCAGAGGGGTAAGGCCCCAGGGAGAACAGCCACCTCTCCACAGCCTGGTTCCTTGCTTCTGCTTCCTGAGGCTGTGACAGAGCTCAGAGATGAACCCACCAACCCTGACTACCATTTCCAAGGGTAAACCTTAAAATACCTACAGAATTTAACCATGAAAGCCAAGAACAATAATAAAAAAACCCCAAATGAATCAACCAACCAAAACAAAACCCCAAAAAAANAAAAAAACCCCAAACGAATCAACCAACCAAAACAAAAACCCAAAGAAACCTACCCCCAAAAATCAAGTGTACTAATGTACTTCATCTTTTTTTAATTGGCTCAAACACATTCCAGGTCTCCTCCAGTAGTCCAAATCACATCTCTTGCAAGAGGAGAGATGCAGAAAGGTGAGACAAAGACATTAGAATGTGGCAGGATATATAATAGAATTATCACAGGCCAAATGAAAGACTAATTTAAGTCATTTATAGGCTGTGGGTAACATTCAAATTTCACTTCATCTTCTTTAAGCCTTTCACTCACTAATTCTTAGGAAGGAAGAATAATTAAGAAAAGGATCCACTTGGCAACTCATTCGTTTAAAATCTTTCTTCTTTACAGATTTGGTCAACACTGCTTCCATAGTCTTTTGGAAATTTTTCTTCAGTTTATTGAAGAGACTTCAGTTGCCTCAAACCTTTTAATTTGAGCTCATTTAAATATATCAGCCAGTTTCAAGACTTGATAAAGATGAATGCAATTAATCTTAGAGGCCTGATAAATGTTAGGGAAAGAGCTTTTATTTTGAAAAGACAGTAGAGCCAAATTAAAATCCTATCTGGTAACCCTCTGAAAATACGAATGTGAGAATTTCTGACTGTACTTAATTTTGTATGTGGATTATAATGTCTTACATTTCCATACAACAAGGAGTGCTAAAGAACTGGTGCAACAGAACTTGTGTGTGTGTGTATTTGTGTGTGTATACATATTATGCCTATGGAATGAAGTGAATATAATGTGATGGTTATATTTGATCATTAGGGTTGGCACTGAGTTTGCATTTTTGCTGTCCATCCCTCCAATAACAGAAAAGAAATTAATAATTCGTCACATAATTGATCACTTGGTGCGATTCTTGAGGCTGTCCTGTCCAGGGCCAGGAGTTAGGCTTTGATGATCCCTGTGAGTCCCTTCCAGCTCGGAATATTCTGTGATCACTACCAACAAAATCAGTGGGCAACCTAAACTTGGTGTGCGCTTTTCCAGCTACATGTGAGGTTGGCTGGAATGGCAGATCCAAAAGGAGGGACTACCAATAGGTAGGTATCAATTGGTGGGTAACACAATAGGTGGGTATCATTTGACTGAGAGCTAAAATTTTTTTTTTCTTATTTTCATTTTAAAGAAATAATGTCTAAAGCCATTTGGTTAGCACAAAACAGAATGTCAGTGGTCATAAGTTTTGGTTTCTGTTAGAAATTAAGGATAGTCTTCTCAAGAAAAAAATGTACTTTTCTTTCACCTGATAAGAATTCACAATATAAAGGAATGATTAGGAGGACTCTGCCACATTAGAAGCAGATCAGGAGATCTCACCAGTCTTGGGTGGGAACATCCTTTCCCTTGACAAGCCCAAAGAGGATCATGGATACTTCTGAAATATTTTTCTGTCTCTTAGGTGTTTCAAACCCCAGATGACGCAGTCTTAGATTTTAAAGTAAAATTACTTCTTACTCCATCTTATGTGAGTGTGTGTGCATTTCTGAGCTCTGGGGCTGAGGGAGGGCATTGCCCCACATTTCCTGCTACTCTTTCTGGCCCATGCATGTAGGGTGCTATTAAGTTCATCTTTTCAGAGAAACACAGCACCAGGACAAAGTATTAGGGTTTGTTTCTATTTGCTCATTTGCTTTAGCCCAGCTTCCCGCTTTAGCAACTCGGTTTGCAACTAAAATACAAAGACCTGGGGGGGAGGTTACTTGACCAGATTGTGGAGCAGAGCTGACCTTGAATAAGACATGCCAGCTCTGCTGAGAGCATACAAATGTGTTACACTGTATAATATGCAGAAAGGTCTTGAGGTCTCTCCCCTCTCTTTAAACATCAAAGATCAGATAATGTGTTTTCATCCTTCAACATTAAACATTGCATTGCAGCCTTGGCAAAGGCGGAGAATTGTCTCTGGGATCCGCTGCCATGGGAGGGCACGGAGTCAAACAGAGTGGCTGAATTTGAAAATGGAGAGGAATAATTTTGTGGCCAGTAATAAAATGTGTAGCTACAGATACTAAAATAATGATAGGGCCATAACCTGAACGTGGAGAGAGTCAGGGAAGAAGTCCCCTCTATGCCACATGGAAGCACTGCACATGTAAAATGGTGGATTTGTGGGGTGAAGAGGTGGGATCATCTTGTCTCGAGGTAGCAGGTAAGTCAGAATTGATGAACAAGACCAATTAGTTTCTGACAATATATTTCTCAAAGTGGAAAAGTGCAAAGGAAACTAAGACATCCTGGTAAAGATTTGTTATGCAGATGTTTCTGGGGACACAAGCAATTTTTGTAAAAGCAGGAGCATATTTCAGGGGGTGGTTTGAAGGCTGGATTCCTTTTTTGTGGACCTATAGCAACTTTGAAATGCTCGCTGTTGTTTCTGGATATTTTTTAGAAATCAGGAGGTGGAAGTGAAATCTTGGCTTTGCAACTTCTATGGAAGAATTCTTCTGCCTTAGAGCATAACTGAGAAAGATGGAAGAATGGATTTCCAGCAGAGAATGGAAAGGAGATGGAGATATGGTAAAACGAGAATGTGGAAGGGGTGCTTTAGGAAAGAGGAGAATCAGCAAAAACAGTTGCTGCTCAGTTTGTGGAGCTGTGTAGCTACACACTAAATAAATGGTGATGGCTGCATCAAGCACTTTGCTGAATGCTGAGTGCCCAGGAGAGCATTTTGCTGCTCCAGGCAGGGTGGTGGCTCTGGCAGTGGGAGCAGTCAGTGCTGATCTCTTGCTCCAAACCACACCCCAAGTGAAACTTTTCTATTGTTTTCCTCCCAGACCTGTTGGCAGCAACTCTGGATGCTTTGTGCCCTGACATAATAGTGATCACATCTTCTCCTTGTGCTCCACTCAGGTTTTCTCCTGTCCAGTGGGATTTGGCAGTAGAAATTTTATCAATGTGATAGTGTTGCCATACGTTTTCAGACCTAATTTCTTGGAGGGCTGCCTCCAAGAGCTGTAACATTCTGTAATTGTTCAGCACACCTGTTTCCAAATACCTCAGTGTAAAACTATTTGTTTTTTCCTGTGAGAAGACTATAGTACAAGTTCTGTTAAGTCTCTGACACCTGGCCAAAAACTACACCATTCATTTAACCTCAAGCATTAAAGGCTCTATTCACACACATAAAAAAAGGATATTTCACAATTTTCCATCAGGATTTTAAATGGAAATGAGAGTGCATGAAAATATCACCCAGTCCAGCATTTAGTATAGGTAGGTATGGGATGATGTGTTGAAACTGAATGTACTGAACATGGGAGTAAATTAATAATATTAATATTAATAATTTATACACACACACATACACATATATATATTCATTCTTTATAGCTTTAGAAAAATTGACAACAAGATGCCTATACTCAGGAAAAACAAAGGAGAATAAAATACCTTTTGATGACAACTCTGGTGACAACCAGTGGCTTATAACCTGGGGAAGACCACACAGTATCACCTCCCCATCACAGCATATGTCCTGATGTACAGGTTATAGGGTAGCACTAAGAATTGTCACTGAGTGCTGGGCTGGCTGTATGTCTGATGGAGTCTTCCTTTCACACACTAGGGCTGCCTCAGAGAAGTTCAGTGATAAGTGAAATTATCCTTATATGCATATTGGGAAGTTTTTAGATCCTCCCATGCAAAGATTTCACTTAAACATAAGGTGGCTATTAGTAGTAGCGATACCCATAAAGTTTTCCAGCCTTTTCAATATTCAATCATGCTGCTTCATTTTGTCACCTCCTAATATGACAGAAGAAAAACTGTATCTGTGAGGATTTACAATTACAGTCTCCCTTATGTTAGGCATGCTGATGGCCCAAGGGCACAAAAAGGGTTAAATACCTGCCTATGTTTGCTCCTTCAATACGAAAAAAAAGTGAGTTAATTGGCTAGCAGCATAGCTTAATTGCAGGAGTTGTTAGTGCAGCAGAAGCTAAACCAGGTTGCATATGAAATGTGCTTGTTAAACACAAGCATTTCTTCTGGCTGGGAGGATGACTACACGTATATATTGCATATTTATATGTGCCCTGAAGCTCGTCCTCTTCCATAGAGGAGGTTCTTGCAAGCCAACCTAAAACCAGTTACTTCACCCTGGGCAAAGTACTTTTTCCTCTGTGTTCAGTAAACATATTGATATTTCAGTCACTTCTTGAAAACATCAAAGGTAAAAGGAATGAGGGGGCTGCAGATCTTCTGTCTTCTTAGAGCATAGACGCTCTCTTAGCAAAGGAAGGAAGAGCAAAATATATACATATACCTTTATGTTTACCTGAAGAAACCTTTCTTTCAGGCTGAAGACAATAAATTAAAAAAAAAAAGCAAAGGAAGGAAAAGAAAAAGAAAGAGAATAAATGCAAAATGCCTGTGGAGGAGTATTGATTATACTCTTATTGCAGTCCATATTGGGCATTGGGGATAAAATGGCTTCCTGACTGATCAGAAGTACCGTGGCTAATACACAAACCAAAAGGTGCCATGATCTGACAGCTACATTCTCCTTCATTACCTGCTCAAGTTATGATCCTGAAATGCAGTTAAATAACTCACCCTGATTTATAATTTATACCGTTCAAATTTTTAGAATTAACCTGAAAAATATGTGCCTGGCAGACAAATTTCATTCTCAGGTGTTAGTAAAGTTGGTACACCCCCAAATATTGTAGCATAACCTCTCAAGAATTTCGCTGCACCACAAAATTTCAGCTTGTATTTTGTGCATCTCCCCAAGTAGGGTAGTTGGCTCTGGTTGCAAAGAAAACCACATGGAATTTGAATTGAGTGCAACCAGTGTGGAGTTGGGCTTTAAGAGAGATAAGAATGCATTTTGCATTTCTCTCCGTGAGGTTTTAACTCAGATGATCAGTACTTTAAAAATATCTTCATTGATAACGAGGTCATATCTTTTATAAGAAATTAGAGGGATGATCACAGACTTGCATAACATATTGCGCCTGGAGTTATTTTATGATACAAGATGCTGGGGGAAGGGCAGGTTTGAGACATCCTGCAATTATTTTCTTGACTAACCAAGAAGGAGTTGAGCTACATGGAAAATGTACAAGACAACTAAATTCGGGACTTAGGGCGAAGTTTCTGAGCAAGCCCAGAAGTACTAACTGCACCAACCTACTGTGAATGGGTCCATTGCAAGCAGCCAAGGGATGCTGCTTATTTTTCATAACTATCTCCTCCTTTTTCTAGTTTCCCACACAGGAAAGACTTAGATACTGACAGAAAGTGCAAAGTTACTAGGCCGAGTGCACATATTCACCCTGTTCTGTCGTATTTTTTAACCTGTCCTAAAATATTGTGAAGTTAGAAAATATAAACTTACACCAAATAAAATGCATTTCGCGTACAAATGATTTGCAAATAACATGCATTTCAAAGCAGTGTTTTCCAGGACCAGTCCTTCTCAAACAAATCTCCAGTAGAATGGAAGCCATTTAGTACTATTAAAGCCAGATTGCAACCTGTCAAAAAGTCTCTACAGTCAGTGAGAAAGTAAGAGGAAAGCTGGAATCTTTTAGATGCATTGTGGTTTCAAGCTCCAAGTCCTATTGGAGATATTTTCTGGTCCTTTGCCCACCTTTGTTTTCCAAATAAATGCAAAATTACAATTGGAGTGTTTTCTTAACAAGCAACAAAACTTTAGGTTGTTTATCCAAGAAAAAAAAAAAAAAGCGGGGGGGTGAGAAAGAATAAGAAAAGGAAAAAAGTAAGACTTGAAAACTTTTGGTCTGAAGGTGGTGAAAGCTGAAGTAATTTGTTTAGCCCCAGAACAGGTATAGGACTGCTCCAAGACAGTACCTCACTGCTGAGCTCCAGGACCACCTGTAGGGATGAAAGGGCACTTCAGGACCCAGATCCATTCAGGGCTTGGCTTCCCCACTGAGAGTTTCTACATGGGTGCCAGTGAGTGCCAGTCAAGCTGGCGGCTCTTATGATGTGGACAGGCATCCAGCAGGGACCTGACTGAGTTAATGTTGATTTAATAAAATTCTTCTGGTATATAAAACTCTGCTAAAAACTCACAGTGCTGTGGAATCAGCACTTTGAATCCTGGTGTGTCTGTGGAGAAACTGGTGTCAGCACAATGGGAAAAAAGGCTGCAATCTGCTGAAAATCTACCCAGCCTGAGATGAAATTTTTTGCTCGATACTTTTATCAGATAAATCTTATGTAAATGCGATATAAATTTACACTAAAGCAGAGGATTTCTTTTATGAGAAGGGTAATTGAGTCATCCTGCCAGTAGCAGATGGCAATACTTCGTGATGCAGTAGAAGACAGGGCAAAATGATTAAACAATAGAGGAATTGAGAAGAAGGAGACATTCTTCCCAAACCCTAAAACACTCATGTGCCCTACAGCACAGACTTCACTTGACTTCCATAAAAATATGAAAGTTTGTTATCAGACAATGTCTTTCTCCCCTGTAATACAGAATTCAAAACCAATCCAGCATTCTTCTCAGTTAGATTAGCTTCTAGTAATCATAAGTAACGATGCTCAGCATTTTTCATCTTCAACTTATTTAATAAACAATTATTCCTTCATCCCAATGTAATGTGTGCATCGTTATGTCCTGTAGGGAAACTGAGGCATAACAGTTATTATTCCAGAGGGAAAAAAAAATCATGGACTAGAGTCAGAATTTAATGCTAATCCTTCCTGCCTAATTCTCGCTGAAAAGCAGCAATTAAAGCAACACAACAAGATTTAAGCATTTTACTGTGATGACACTGAATTGATTTAAATTCCATTGTTCCAACAGGATGCCTGTACGACTCCAGTCAGATCACCAAATTTAGCCCTGCTGTGAGCTTGTGCAACTCCCACATAAGTCACTGGGAGTTATGGCTGGGTTATACCAGGCCTAGACTTGGCACTGAGCAAACAGCCCTCATGATAATGAAGCGAACTGATTTCAAGTGAATGCTAAAAATTCCTGGCAAAGTAACGTTTCTCTCCTCCTGCCAAGTGTCATCAACATTATTTTTTGGGTGGATTCAGATCCCTGAGAGCAGAGTTTTCCATTACGTGTTCCTAATTTTTAAAGATTGGGCCTCCTATAATACTTGAGAAGCAGCGTGTTTAGTTGTACTTGTTACCATAACACCAGGGTGAAATAGTGCTTTTCTCTCAGCTGGTTAAGCCACAGAATACAGTAGCAGCCTTCCTAGCAATGTCAAGGCATTAGACAGAGGCAAAGCAATCCACAGTCAACAGAATGAATGGAACAATTCACACTGTTGTACATAGATATAGAGGTTAAACCCAAACACATGAATAAGTGATGCTGGAAGCACTTGGGAACAGCTGGGCCAGATGAATAACTCAATTGGATGCCATGAGGAACAAATTAAACAACTGACTGGAGACCAGGCTGCTCGTGTGACAGACACTTTAATCAGGAAGTCAAAAGCTGATTGACAAGATGAAAAGCTGGATGACATGAAAAATGGAAACAGAAGGAACAACACAAGAAAAGGGCACCCTGGGTCAGCATGCTGACAAAAATAATCAAGTACGACAGGCCATAATCCAATCTTTGAATGTTTGGCATGGTGCTAGTTATGAAAGTCTGCAGCCAAGAGGAAAGAAAACTATTATTAAGTGAAGGAAATTATCTGCCTCTCTAGAACTCACTGCTATGTGTTCATCAGAGATTCTCTTTCTACCCACAATGCATTATATATATATATACTAGAAATAGCTTATGTTGAATAATATGAAATAAAATTAAAATAAATTATATATGTAGAAATAAAGTACTTCTACTGCAATGTTAGAGTAAGTCATTGCTTTTTCAAAAACCTGCAGCTAAACAGGTGTTGACATTGAGTAGGTGTGAAAAGTGAACTCTATCATGGTACATGGGCTTTTTTTTCTTATGGTTGAATGTAAATCTATTGCTTTCAAGTTTTCCATAGGAACCTGTTCTACCTAAACTTAGAGACTGGCTGCACCTGGAGTTATCTGCAAAATGTAAGAAAATTTGAAATTCCCCAGTCGTGCACATTTAAGATATTCTGCACATGCAGTTCAGTTAAATACCTCAACAAGGTCAAGGGGCTGCAATTTGATAATTGATGGTCAAATTCAGCATTTCACTGGCTCAAGGTCCAGAATAAAGGCATCCTGAACTTAGTGTCTGAAATTCAGAATTTGATACCTAAAAATGCAGCTGATTTTTTCCGGAAGTTCTGAAGAGATTGTGGCAAAGACTGATTTCAACCTGGTACTCTTGGAAGTGAGATTACTTGGGAACCTTGTTTGGCACGTATCCCTCCCACCCCCAGCAGTAAAAGGTTTGTGTTAATTGTTTTGGGGGATAAATGAAGACAGGTTCTGCTGCAAGTACAGTAGATTTCAACGAGTTCACACAGGCCTGAGAGGAGCATTTGGTGGCAACTTCAGCATGACTTTTTCCAAGCTTGTGATGGAGAGGGATTTACAAAGGAGTGTTGGAACTTGAGCTGTAATCTTGCAGATGGGTAACCTGATGTAGGATTCGATGGCCTGGAAGAGAGAGTTTCTGTATATCATGTATATCATTGCACACAAAGGTTTGTGCTCTTGGTGACTAAAGAAGAATTAACCACAGCAGGACATGCCTCTGTTTCTTTTGTCAAAAGGGTGTGATATATTGTCTCCTAACTGAGATAGTGACAGCTTTTTGTTACTGAAGTGCATTTCTCTGTTTTAGAGAACAATATTAAAACAATACTCTGAATGTCAGGCTTAATGTGGAGCACTCTCTGCTGGAAAGAAAGCTACCAGTAAAAAAGCACCATGAAAAATTGGTAGAAGAGGAAGATTCTGAATTTGAGATTAATTTATTTCTGAGACTTTTTCTCCTGTCTTCTTCTCCTTTTATTGCCAGTGTCTTAGAGAGTATTGTTACAGTTTTGTGGCTTTTTGTGTCTCTGTGTTTCTCTTTATTTCCTTCCCTTCAACAGTGGTCTTCTGTTTCAGTGACAGCACAGACCCAGGACCTGTTTCATCTCTTCCACATTTGTTTTTCTAAATAATAGCAACAATAACTGGAGCAACAAATCCTCTACTGGTACTAAGCTGTACCCAGGTTAATGTTTACCACAAACATTGGCATTAAACTTCCTGGAAATCCCAAAACTGCTGCTGAACAAGGAAACTGGTGTTTCAGAGGATATGGTAGGTTGAATGATTATATGTTCTTCCTTTAGCTTTATCTGCTTTTGCTCTGGCATCTGCCTTTGTGATGTCTTTCTTTAAGGCTTTTAATTCTTGCTTGTCTTGTTGTAGAGGCAGGACATGCTGTGCTCTCCTCTAGGAACTTTGTATTTGTTCTTTTCTTGTTTTGCTGCTCGCTTACTCAAGATAAAGGTCATCATGACAGGAAACATGGTATATGCTTGCTGCTGGTGCTGGTAAAACTTATAATAAATGAGCTTTGTTCTTGATTTAAATTCTGGTAGACAGATGTTTCTGCATTCAAAAATCTTGCTGTACTTGAGACAAGTTTTTTTCCTTTCTGCATGAAGAAATTAAAGGCTGTTCATACATGGCCACAGTGTAGGAGGAGGGGTTGTGAGATGTTGCCCTATGTCAGTCCTGACTGTCAGATGAGTGAGATGAAAGAAGACAATAGGAAGGTTTTTGAAAGCAGGGTTTATCAGCCTCATGAGTTAAACACAGCAAATCCTTAAGTAAATGTACATAAAATTATTATTCCTGAGTGTCTGTTAAAATTTTTCTATAATAATAATAAAAAATCCATAGGCTAGTCAAGAGCAGAATGTCAAACTCCCATTTCTTAAGGTTTTTGGGTTATGAATCCTGTAGCCTGAAGCAGCATCAAATCTGCATTTAAAAAAAAAAATTAAGTGGGGGATGTATGTGTGTGTATGCACATGTCTCTGAGAGTTAAAGAGGGAAGGTGCTTGTAAAATTTCTCCCCATATTCATCCAGGGTGCACTCACTAAGAAAGACAGGCTCCTGGCTAGTAAGCCAGATTAGGCTTCAGGTTAGGTCTGGTTTCTACCCAATTAAAAAGAGCTATTTTATATAGGTGCTACATTGTAGAATTTTTACTTTATGAATAGATTGACGAGATGAAAGGCATAGTGTGTGATATTTAAAAGTAGTTTTCAAAGTAGAGAAGAGTTTGGTTCATGATACATTTACTAAAACATTTCTTTCCCATAGTATTAGAAATAAACTGTCTAAAGGGATGCAGATCCAAGGACAATCCATGCTCAGCCCAGGACTGAAATCCCTGCAGCGTGGCCTGAGTGCAGGGTCAGGACTGGAGGGATGACCCAAAGCCAGGAGACCAAACACTGCTGAAAGGAGGCAGATCTGTGCCTGGCTCTGATTAACACTGAGCTTGAGCCCAGCTGCGTTGGCAGCACCCAACTGGTGTTCACACAATGAGCAGGTGAAAATGTGACAGAGATGATGTGTCAGAGCAGCAGAGCCCTGCTCATCTTTCCTTTGATTTACAGGCATCAGGGGCAGCATGACTGAGTCCAACTCTGCCAATGTGTAATGAAAAATATTCTATAATCAACATTTGCTTGAAAAAAAGTATTATCCTCTAAGCATGGAGATAGTTTGATATTTTAAGATCTTTTTTACGTTTTGGAAGATAAGCAAGATGCAACAGTCCATGACGAGCAATGGATGGAGATCTTTTTGCAGTGGATTTGTTAACTTGAAGTTTTACGTAAAAATTATTCCATTTTTTTTCATCTTTTTTTCAAAGATGTCTCTGTATATCTACGTGTCTGTCTATGTATAGATTTTTATTGGCATTAGGCAGTTTTGTTAACATTAACCATGAGTGATGTAGGAAGACATATGTTTCCCCCCTAATAAAACACAGACACCTCTTTGTTAGACTGTATTCATAGCAGGGCTGATTCATAGCTCTCACAAAGCCAAGAAAAGAAATAGAAAAATGTGTGCATCAACTTAGAGGGAAGCACAAGTAGCCCATGCCCTACTTCCAGTTCATTCAAGATCTCATTTTCACAGTTTTTAAAGGAAGTTATAGTTCCTGTTTGAAGAATCCTGGTGGCCAGACCCACAAAAGCTTGGAGTTTTCAGAGAGTGACCAATATTCAGTCCCTGCTTCTGGCTTTGGTTCTCTGGCTAGATCCTCAAGCAGAAGCATACTCTACTACTTTTCTTCTGAGAACCTCCAAAAGGCATGAACCTGCTGTGGTAGACTCCCTGAACCAAGACTAAGTATGAGTAAGGAAGCAAAACCTGCAGATTTTGCAGAGCAGTCATGTGCATCACTTAACTCTGTTTTCAGTAGCTCAAGAAATACATCCATGCTTGTGCTCCACCACCTCTTTCCTGCAACACAACAGCATGTTCTTTAAACTGAAGTCAATGCTGCTGGTGTGCCTTCATTTTCTGTGGCAGTGCCTTATTCACTGATGGAAGGACCTGGCCTTTGGTCTTGCATTCTTGACTTGCAGGTCTGGTTTCATGCTGTTAACTTTTATGTCTATGGCCTTTGTCCTGTGAAGCATTTATTTTAAAGCCACACTCACTACTTGATATCTTTACTCTGCTTTTAGTAACTATCTACTATCCAGAGGCCTCTCCCTATTGACACCCAGTTGTTCCTGGCTTACCCATCTATAAATGTCCATGCTAGGGCAAAGATTGGACAGTTTTCAGCCTGAAAACCTCATAATATCAATCATGAATCATAAGCTGCATGATTACAAATACCCCTCCCTAAAACACTGCAACCACTATGAAATAATTTTGAAACTCCTAGCAACATTATCACTTCAGTTTTCCTCTGAACTCACCCATCTGCTTATTAGCTAGACACAGATCTGCTTATATTGGGAAATCAAAGAAAAAGAAGGAAGTCTGGTCCAGAATTTAGGACTCTGCTTGGCTTAATAGACTGGCCTTTAGCAGGTAGCTTTGAATTGGATGCAGAAAAGGTCTCAGGCAGCATAACATCCAACACTTATTCAATATAATGGCATCTGCAATTCTGTGTTAGGTTCCCTGATGGCCTGTGAAGTGCTGTCTACACACCATGGGAGGAGAGGAGGTGTCTGAGGATGGGAACTGCCATGGTCAGCTCGTGGAGCAGCAGGCAGTGCTGAGGAGCCAAAACACCTTGACCTGAAGGCACTCAATCCATGTAACTCTCACCACCAGGTTACAGCTGAACTTTAAGTCTTCCTATCAAAAATGTTTCATGTGGGCTGCAATAATTAAATGCTAATTGTCCAGAGAGAGTGAAAGAATCAGTATGACTTCAGAGGCCAGTAATTATGGCACCCTGTGAGAAGGATGTTAGGGGAAGAAATCTGTGTCTCCACTTAAATGTCCTTTAAGTCCCCACTTAAATGACTGTTTTCCATTTTATTTGAATACATATGTGTATATGTAATATAAAGACTATTGATATAATATGATATAATCTAATGATAGAACATTAAATAGCCATTAGAGCAGGAACTAAACTTAGGTCTCCTCCCTTTGGGAATGCCCTAATCACCAGGCAATGGAGTCATGCTTATTCTCTCACTTGTATTCTCTCTGGCCCAATGAATGCTTCATTAGTCCAAGCACACTGGAAGGGCTTCAAGAGAAGTTTGCAACAGCCCTCCTTGTGCATACAACATCGTCCCCTGGTTAGAGAATTCACAGTGGAAGGTGTGGGTTCAAACCTTCCCAAACAGAGGGGAGAAATAAATCTGAACTTACTAAAGCCTTGGTGGATACCCCTTACCACTGAGTTATGGGGTATTTGGGGAAAAGTCAGAGTTCTCAGCTTTTCTGATGATTGTTTGAGAAAGCTTAGTCCAAGAGGAATGCTCTAAAATGCCATCCGAGTTCAAACCCCAATCTGCAGGGTGAGAAGGTCTCCTTTAGAACTCGATCTCATAGAAGGCTTGGCTGTTTGTTGCTCTGAAAACTTGACATCCCAGGAAAGTCTAAAGCAGACTTTCAAATACGGAGCAGATTTGCTGGGAAAAACCTGTGTGCCTTTAAACTGCAAGGACTAGCAGCCAACAGGAGATTTGGTGGATAGAGACTCCATCAGTCACAGAGGCAATGAGGCAAGATACAAGTAGCTAAATCCTATCAAAAGACTGCTATTATGCCATGGATAGATATTAATTTAGGGAACAACTGTATACTGTAACAGATTGCCATCATTAGCCTGTTTGCTCTTTCTCTTTTTTGGTATTACTGCCCTCATTAATTTCTGTGAGCACTTCTTAACTTGGAATATGCAAGTTTCAGCTTCCAGAGCTTTAAGAAGTGGTTTCAGATAATGTGACTGAACTTAAATGCCATGAGAAGTGTGAACAACTGGTCAGCCAGTGGTAACTTGTAGGTTTGATGCGTTTGAGAGCACCCAAGGTATGCTGTTAAAACACATCTGAATCAGGAAAAAGCTGTCTAGAGCCTTACCATATCTCTGAAGTTCTTGGTTTGCAGAACAGGATAATCGACCTTTCCGATTCCTTTTACATTTGATAGGTGTTAGAATAAATTCACCAAGATTCTTTTAGCCACAGGAATGATTTGGGGGATAAAAATGGACCACATAGTTCAAACTGCTGTGGAAGGAGGCATTTTTTTAAATTGGGAATGGCCTTGTGTTTTGTTGGGATTTTTGTTCTCTGTGTAGAAAAGGTGCAATACAGGCATGACTAGGACAAGCTTTCCCCACCTAAATTGCCACTGTGGTTCAAAAGTTTAGTCTGAGAATCCCTCCTGAGGTGCTAAAAATAATTGAATGTATGCCTGCTTCTACCACATTGCCTGATTGCTGCCAGCTGAGCTGCACACAAGTGTCCAGTGAGAGCAGGAACAAAGGAGCTGCTTGTTTCCAATGGGTTCCCAAGAACCACCAAATGACTGAGATTTTTAGCCACTTGGAACAACTACTGGGGAATGTGGACAAGTTGCCTGGCAAAACTGTTCTGGAAGAGCTTACCCTGCAAATGGGCAGGGTGAAATAGGCCTGATTTTCTTCCAGACTGTACCTGATGAGCTAAATATATCAGAATAGATGAGTATTGTCTCAACCCTGTAAAGCTGAGGCCCTAAACGAGAAAAAAAAAGAAAAAAAGAAAAAAATCACCCTCTCTGAATATACTTTGAAAAGACACATCATCCCATTAAAATCTGGAAGCATGTGGCCATTGATTTCAATGAAGGATCTGGTGGATTGCCTATATTAAGAATTAACATCAGCAAGAATTGTGGCTGATGCAGAATGGTTACAGGAAATGTTACTGACTGTAACACAGTGTCCTGCATTATTTTAAACATTTGCTGCAATTATTTTGTAGTCTACATGGCCTGTGGGTGAGAAAAGGAATATTTTTTAGGTGGTAGGAATGCTGGCTTAGTGCCCTGCCTAGGTAAGTTGCCTTTGTTACTATTGCTCCAAATTCTCTGTTGAAAAAGGGTGCCTCATTTGTGTTGTGCTTACAAAGCTTACTTGGGAAACTGGTGTTTGTTTAAGTAAAAAACTGCAGAAATTATTTCTGCTTTTTGAACACCAACTTGAGGTATTTTGGGCCTGATTTTGAAAGGTGCTGAGACACCATCAGTCCTGGTAATACGCATGAGGAGTGGGTGCTGAGGCTCTCAAGAGGTAATGGTTGTGTGAGCTCTTACCTCTGCACTTCCCTCTCCTAAAAGTTTTCCAGATATAGGATGGCCCAAAAGTTATTCATAGAGTTCAAGAATCTTTCAGAACTTCATCAGCTTTACAGGGCCTACCTAGTTTTCTTCTTTTTAGCACAGATTTGGCAGCTGATTTGTTCATCTCTTAGTATGGTCTCATATAGGCGTTCTTAAATATTTTCTTAGTGTGAACCACCCCACCAGACAAAAATGTGCAAGCCACTTCCTCCCACAGAAGTTGTTTATGTGGAAAAGGAACATTAGGAAAGTATTCAAGGTATTTTTAGCTGCCTTTCAGTACAGTTTAGAGGCTGGAAACAAGGAGCACTGTGGTCTAGCTATAAGATGCTGGGAGCTGATGTATGGCCCTGCAGCTGCAAGTAGGCGGAGATGGCCAAGGTCCTTGGCCAAGGCTCATCCTCAATAAGTCCCTGGCAAAGCGTTTTCCCAGTGGTGAGGCAGCTGGGCAGGGAAGTGTGAGCACACTGCGGCGGGGGCGAGGGCCGGGCACAGCTCCCCGGGGAACGGGGATCCGGCTCGGCCCAGCCTCTCCCAGGACGTCACCGGGGCCTGGGTGGGCGCCTCGGGCCTGGCCCAGCTCTGCATCTGCCAGGGCAGACCACAGAGCTGGAAAGGACATGATGAGTGTCCTGGGAGGGAGGCAGGGAAGAGGCGGCAGCAGTGGCATCATCAGAACATCTGAGAAAGGGCAGAGGGCTGAAGCAAGCAAGCCAGGCATTTTTTTTCCAGCTGAGGCCTAGCTACAGATCGCTCATCTGCATGTAATTTGCATTGCTGAAGGTTAGCTGCAGCTAACCTAAAATCGCCTAAAATCATGGCGATTCCTCAGTAAATGTAAGTGATCTGCGTATCTACATGGAGAAGAAAGGTAGACAGGAAATCCTTACGTACTTTCCAAAGCTAAGAAACTGATTTATGCAATTATCCACGTCCACATCTTCCCCAACACTGTAACCCCTCTGCAGTAATCAAGTAGAAGATACTAGAAGGGAAAAATGGCACAACAGAAACTGAAAATGGGTATTACATTAACAAATGCAATCATCCGTCCTGGAACTGTCTTGTAAGATTCGTAAAGTGACTTATAAAGTGGTTTTCCCAATTCTCCCCAGACACATCCCTTTTACAAGATGGCAAGCCCTGGCTGCATTGTTTCACATCTCAGCATTGTTGAAGGCAGATGAAATTTTTAAATTAGTTTTTGATGACTAATCAAAAGTGCAAAGTGATGGTGGAAAAATCCCAATAGCTCTCCCAAGACGTTATCACTTTTTATTAACTCTTACAAATTTTTAGATCAACTGTTAGAGCTGAGGAAGGCTAAAGCTGTCATTTTTTTCATATATGACAATGCTTATAGAAGACTTAAGTGCATTTTCCATTCTTCCCAAAGGCAGTACCTGTAGCAGCCTGACATTATATCCACGTAGGTGAGACATTACTGACAGCATTGTCATGATGCTATTTATGCTTCCTAACACAGTCCAGCGAAAGGATTTTGCTTTGAAGAAAGCTCACAAGAAATGTTCCCATTTGCTAAATTACCAACACCTCTCACAGTGACACCACAAGTACCACAGGGTGTCCTACCCAGGGTAACTTTCCAGCTCTGCTACCATAGCAGAAAAAGGGCATTAATGTGCTCAAATATACCTGCCTTATTGCTTATGAACAACAATAGTGGCACCACTGTGAAATAGCAAAGATTCAGTATCAACAGACACCTTCTGTGAGAAGTGGAAAGTTAAACCATCCAGAATCTGCATCTGTGAACTCTTTTCATGGAAGTTTTCTGTTGTTCTCAAAGTAAAAGCTGTTTTTAAAGGAAACAAGTTTCTCTTTCAAAATGAGATGAAGGCTGAGAGTGCTTGAAGGACCTGCTACAAGGTACACAGAAAGAGACATTTCCTGGGGTTTTCCCTCACAATAATTCTTATAGAAGGGAAACAGAGTCTTGCAGCAGCTTTTATGTTAGAAGAACTATTTTGTTATTGTAAACTCTGGGGAAAAGTTATAGGAGTTGATGGATCAACAGCTTTTATCAAGCTGCAACAGCACTTTCCATGGCTGTCTGAAAATGCAACCAACATAAATTGGACAGGGAGGGTGGGATCACATATTCCAACAAGTTAAATTTGTCAGCCCGTAATACACATAAATGACATAAAATATAATTGCATTTGAATTCAGGCCCCTTCAGGTTTCATGTTGATTGCAGAAAAAAGAACCAGATGTTTTTTCAGCAGGAATCACAGAGGCAAGATAAATAGTCTCTGGCCCATGACGTTTTATAGAGTTTCCAAAAGAAACCAATTAATTATTTAATTATTGGGTGTGCTGATCATGTAAAATATAATTGGCCTGGAGCAAATAGCAATACAACCCTGGGAGCTGGCTGACTGAGCTTACATAATGCACTTTTTGCCAACGCTTTTTTCTGCTATGAAAACACTGTAAGATGAATTAATGCTACTTCATCTTTCTTCCATTCTCTTTCACAAATGAGAATCTCAAAACATAGACTTTCCTCCTTTCTGATCACCACCTTTCACTAACAAATAACTTGGAGAGAGAAGAGCCAGTAGCAAGCATAAATATTGTGATAGGAAAAGATAGCTTTGTTTAACTAACATCAACTTGAAGAAAAGGCAATCTGTTTGAAAGAGCCACATTTAATCCTCAGCTCTGAGAGGAATTCCTCATGGTAAAGACAGCAAAGAACCATTTCTTCCCTTGTCAGCACCAGTGGGGTGGGTCTGGAAAAAGGAATGTGGTACAGCATTTACTGGGGCTGACATAGAATTTTCCTTTATGATGTTCTATAAGCAAATATACAAGAAATAATATGTAATTTCTTTAAATCAGCAGATACTTCTTAAATAATATTTGTGGTCTTCCAAGCTTTCTCTCCATTCATGGATGTTCCTGCATTTATTCTGTGGTAGCTATTTTCCTGTTAAAGGGCAGGAAGTAATTGAAAGGAGGACTGAAAGAAATTAGTGACTCATGTCCTCATGACTCTTCCATCCTAGCCTTCTTTTGTGCTTGTTCAGCAACATTTGGCATCTGGGAATGACATGCTACTTCCACTGTGTTTGCTACAATCGAATCTTCAGGCAGACTGTGGGGTGGAAGTCCATTTGTGGAAGTCATTGGGAAAAGAAAACAGAGAAAACATAAACTGTGATCCATGCAAAAACCAGTTTCAGCTTCTTGAGATCTTCTTTTCCTTGCCATTCCTGCCAGAAACATCCTGAAACATTTCTTCTCCTGGTTTAGCATCAAATCATTCCCTCACCTTTCTTCCTGTGTCCTCTGCAGATGCAGTGGCTCTTGCTGGATTAGATTTGTTATGTAGTAAAGCAATGTGCAAAGCCACAACCACTTGAAAAGGTAACAGCAGGCCCTACTAAGGAAAGGATTGGCTTCTGAGCTTTCCCAAAGGAAGACAGAATGTGTTATCTGCCTGCCTTTGCCCACCTTGTGCCCACTCTTAAAACAACCTTGTGGCTGAATTCAGCAGTCTTAAGCTAAACAAACTTCCCAGAAAGTCAGATCTACTTACTCATCCGTACCCATAGCAAATGTGGGAGCTTTATTCAGAGGACTTCAGCCAGGAGGAGGTTGAAGATAATGGATGTTTTAGCCCAGCTGTGAGCCTACCTGACCAGCCACGGGCTGAGAACCACAACTGACACCCTCAAAACTAGCATTTGATCCTGGAATATTCACCAGTACTTTGTCCCCAACACCCAGAGTCATTGCAGAGATGGCAGAAGCTTAAGGCCACATTTTTTTACTGGCTGATTTTAGATACGCTGTTTGCTCAGCAAACCTCATTGAAGGTGCCTTGCTCTCCCCAGCACTGCCACCGAGGTGCTGAATCCCCCCCAAATCAGGGCACTCACAGCTCAGAGGGACTAATGCCAAGTTTGCATCCTGTTTATGAAGTGATCCCAGGTACCAGGTCTTACTCACATGTGCTGTTTCTACCCTTGTCTTTATAACACAGAAGCCCCTTGACTACGAATACACAGGTAAAATTTTCAGTGTAAGATCTCTTCCAGGATGCATTAAAAAATGAAGCTCTGCCTTCTACAAGACTTAAATACATCTAAAATAGCTTTCATTGGCCATGCACATAAAATGTTTCAATTCAGGAGGTGTAAACAAGGTGGAAGCTGCCTTCTAGATGGCTGAATTTTATTTTCCACCAAAAAGGCTTATCACTGACCACATCATCTGCAGCTATATTGAAGAAGGAACTGCTCTCCATTTCACCCTATATATCATCTTACAGTGACATTTTCTTAGCTGGGAATTGCTTGGTGATTTGCCAGCAGACAAATCGGTGCAGGAAAGGGATAAATTGATCACATTCATCCAGCTCTGAAGGTAAAACCCGGATCTCAGCCAGAGTCCTGCTCCCATTACAAACCTGCCTGTCCACCTGGTAAAAAGGTGTCTGAGGAGCAAAGGATATTAGAGGGGGGTGGAAACAAAATATAATTCATATTGCTATAGCTAACCTTCCTCTTTAAATTATAGGTCCTGGTGAAGGTATTATTTATGAGTTTTGAGCAGTAGTTCATGGCACTGGGGCATTTTTCTTCTTTTCTAGAAATCCTTTTTCAGAAACCTCAAAGAAATGACACTGAGTTTACTAACTAAATGTGTCTCTGTACAAAGGGACAGTAGGCATAGAGCCAGGTAGAAATACAGCTCTCTGGAGTAATTTAACTGAAAATGAAAGCTAGTCAAACAGTCATGGATAACAGAGAGGTATCAGGTTTAAAAACCATAGGTGGTTTTACCATTCACAAGTAATGCTTTTTCAGCCAGGTTTGGGTCACTAAAACTCATTTAAGTTAAGAAAATTGGCAGTAATTTGAATGAGAATTGGTACCTCAAATTTTAGCTGCACGTGGTCAACTTTCTGGCTCTTTGTGGTGATTTGAATGATCACTTTCAGTACTTAATACCTCCAAAGGACTTGAAAATGTAATTTGTTATTACTAGTCCTCTGCACAGTGGATAAAATGTATGTGTCCAACTGGCAGGGGATTGCACCGAGGACCAGCAAAGTTCTTTGGCCTGCACGCAGACATCTGGTCATCCAACAGCAGAGAGATTTCTAGAAGGCATCAGTTTCACCACTGTTGCTAAAAATTGCCCCTATTAGTAGATCTCCAGCCGTTTGACACAGTTACATCATCTCCAGTGCCTGAATGTGGAAACTGAGGCACCATGCTGGGAAAAGACAGGTCTGGAATTGCCGTGGTCCAGCGACAGAGCCAGGCCAGGAGCTGAATGTGGGCGTCCCAAATCTCTGCTCAGCACCTTGTCAGCATTCCCTTTTGGAACTCCTTTAGCTGACAGATTAATATACTTTTCTGGGAAAGCTCACCATATAAGATTAGCATGGTCTTAACAAGACTTTAAATCTTGTGCTTTCACAGTGGTCAGAGGTGCAGTGATTTTCCAGTAGTTAAAATGTTTATTTCCAAAACAGCCTGTTGGGAATAACGGCTCTGGTTCTTTGGCTTGCTGGTCTGCAGGCTCTCTGTAACCTCCTGGAGCCAGAGAATTTTGCTGGTGTACACTCACAGTAATACAGCCTGGGATCAGGCCCTGGTGTATTCAGTAAGACAAACCCATAACAGCCACCAAATCGACATGGCTTCGCTTGAACAAATGAAGCAAGGAATCTATTTGAACTGGGAATTAAAAGGAGCTATTAAAACATTCCCTCTGGTATTTTTATTTTGTTTACTCATGAGACCTGGCTCATGCCCCTCTGACTCGCACAGAGTCCATATTTGGAAAACTCTGAACTCGTTTGCATACTTACACTCAGGCAAATTTTAGGGATTTTTTTTTTTTTGTATACACAGTGCACTTTTCTTACTATTTCTCTTTTTTTCTTAAACAATTTAAATCAGGAGACTGCCTCTTTCATTTCGCTTTCAAAACATGACCAAAGAGGGATCTAAGTGCTCTCTTCAATTTCTTAAAGCTAACATTTCTTCCACAGTTGTTATTGCTCCCTGGCCACCCTGTCCCATCCTGCATCTCCTTTTGGAAGAAGGAAGAAGCCCACATTGCCCTCAAGCTGCAGCAGGATGAGGAAACCTCAAAAGTTCAATATGGCTCAGTTCAGAGGAGCAGCCTCCAATGAGATGTGCTCCAATGGGATGCAGTCCTGTGGGGCTGAGCAGCAGGTGCTGGGAATATCTTCACATTTCCAGGACGTTCTGTTAAGGCCTGAAGGACTTGCTAATGTCCCCCAAGCCCCTGCTCTCACCCAGCAACATGCCCCTGCCTGTGGGAGAAATAAAAACTAACAGTCCTGAGGGATTTTTTTGCTCAGGTATGATCTATAAACTCAGTTTTGGCTGTTCATGCCTCATGCAAGGCATTTCTTCTATTAAAGATACCACCACTGTATTGAACCTGAATAAACTGCAAATCCAGATCAATAGATTCCTCAAGCAGTAAGTCAAACCACTAAATGGGAGTGTGTTTACGGCTCTCATGAGACTGCTGTGACACTGACCTGCAGGAGGGCAGGGAAGGGACAGATGCCATCCTCTGCCATCTCCACAGATATCTGCCCAGCCTGGATCCTCTTTGGTAGAGGAAAACAAAGAAATGAGAATTTGGGGATGCAACTGGCTGACAGAAGAGGCCTGCAAGTCTACAGTCAGGAGGATAAGAAGCACTGATGTAAAATCCTGCTTCTCCCCAGTTCACAAGTCTCTGGAGGAGGAGCCTGTGCTGGGGACCTGGTAGAGGGTCCC
This sequence comes from Hylia prasina, assembly GCA_013397195.1. Lineage (NCBI taxonomy): Eukaryota > Metazoa > Chordata > Aves > Passeriformes > Sylviidae > Hylia > Hylia prasina. The sequence continues at coordinate 61,835 of VYXD01016810.1, forward strand.
CAAAACTGCAGTCAAAATTGGTCTGGGATACCAGGAAAAGAGCAGAAGGAGGGACGCTGGAACCAGCTGTGTGCCCCTGCTGTGTTTGTGGACAGCCTGGCCTCTCACCTTCTTTGAAAATCCTGTCTGAAGTGTCCCAGGTATTGCTCAAAGTAGAATTTGACCTCCAGATTTTCCCTATTGTTTCACCTTAACATTTTTTGTCTGTGGGGAAGAAGAGCGCACACAAATGTTAGAAGAAAACCATTTACAAGAATTATTTATATATAGAGGGAAATTAAGCTGTGGGGTGCAAGGGAGCTGTTCCCTGAATCATATGTTCAATTACATGTGGATATACATACGAGAAGTCACTCCATCCATATTTTAAGTAAAAAGCAGCACTGCACTTAGTCCAAGCCAAGGCTGTGCATATTGTATCCTCAAATCTGTTCAACAGACTTCAGAGGTAAGACTGTTACAGCTCAGGCCAGTAATTTAATTAGGTACTTATATGTCTTCATTACAGTGGTTTCCTATTGCCTCACAATTCTGAGCACATTTTTTATCATGGTGTTCCTTTTGTCCTGCAGAAAGCTCTTATGATTTCTTATAAGGCTCATAAGGTTTCCCTTAACCCACCCCACTGCAATCAAGAAGGGAAATGTTCATAGTATTCCTATCCTGCAGTCTGGGAGCAGAGGTGGAGAGAGGTTACAGTCTATCCAATGTCATAAATGAAGTTTCTGACAGAGCAGGGCATGAATTCAGCTCTTTCGAGTTTATACCTTTCTGCCAGGGTGAACTGAGTGATTTTCTTTTTTCCCTCACACATTTTTTTTTTACTGTGATTTATAGAAAATCTGTTTATTATTCTTTAATAGAAAATTCTAAATGCCTTGGTAGTTATTGTTTCTACAGAATTTAAAATTATGTAAATTACTTGGAAGAAAAGGAATGCCAAAAGAGCATGAAAATACAGACGTAGATCCAAAACATGCCACCCTGGCTGTCTGGAGTGCATGAAAGCCTGGTAAAGGAAGATTTTTTTTTTTTTCCCCACAGCTGGGCTTCTGAATTTCATCCAAGGAGAAAAGTAAGAAAGTAGAGACAGAGATAAGTTCTCATTGCCACATTCATCCTTTTTTTTTCCTTCTTGTTGGAAGCCGGGGTGGATGTAAGTAAAGTGACCATGATGAAGGTGGAAAAATATTTAAAACCAACAGTAAACTGCCTCCTTCTCTGTTAATCCTGTCCCCTTCCTCCTTTATCCTGTTTTCTCTCCTAGAGCAGTGCAGACCTTTAGCATAGAATCATTAGAGCGGGAGAAAGTTTATGGTATCATCATACTGAGTCAGTACAGGATTCAACCTGTTTATTACCTCATGCTTTTGCCAGGGAAATTTGAAATTACTTATGTCATGGAGGTTTCCACTCCTCCTCTGAAATTATATTTTGGATGAAGTAAGATATTATTCTTAGTTGTTCCTGCCATTACAGCCATATTTCATTTAAGTTTTGGCTGCCATTTTCCTAACCCCATAACTCAATCAAATCCCTACATGGTTTTAAAACTGAACCCAGAAAGTAGCTCAAATGAGCCTGACCCAAAAGAGATGAAGATTACTCCCTGTAGGAAGTGGAAGGTGCAAAACTGTACTGATAAGCAGCAGTGCAGAGAGGCTGTTTGGACTTGGCCATGCCATCCTTGCAGCATCAGGCTGCCAAATGTTCACCACACAGTGTGTGGAGAGCTGCTGGTCTGGCACGTGTGTTACTGGGAAGCTGATGGTGCTCTGGGATGCTCACAACACTCCATGTGGATTAGGAGTAGCTAAGGTGGGTGCTTCAACACCTTTCTCTGCTTCCCTTCATCTTTTTGCAAAGCTGCTTAAAAACAGGTTCAATAAAATTGTTAGCTGTGTTAGATGCAATATATGTCTAATGGAAATGAAGCTGACAACTTCCCATGATTTCCTGTGGAACTTAGGCATCCTCTGGACAGATTCTTTCCACAAACCCAACTAGACTGTAATTTGAACTTTTAGATATAAGTGATATGTAATTTTTTTTAATATAAATTTGTGTGAGAAAGTGATAGGGAAAAAAATCATGCCCCTAATAAGATCATTTACAGAGCTTCAGCAGAGGAGAAAACAGTGATTTCCAAACAAAGCCTCAATTAAGGATAAAAATAATTCTGCAAATAATACTGTATTTGCATGGGAAATATGCAAAATATCATAATGCAATTCTTAATTAACTAGAGAGCTGTCAGACATACAAAAATAAGTTAATTCTGCTGTTAATATTGCTGCATGTTATAAATATTAATTGAATGATATTCAACATTAGTTTCATTATTGTTTAGCAACTGTTTTAACTCCCCCCACCTTTAAGCTGTCAGATAATTAACTTTCTTCTGCTCATGTCTGTTCTCATAAAGTGGATTCACGTGAAAAAGAAGGAAAATCTCACATAAACCAACTTAAAGTGCCAAAAAAATGATGTTCCAAAGACTCTGCTTGTCCTTTTTACCTAAGTTTGATAAACAGTGAAGCAAAGTTTTGGTCTGGTGGCCAACGTTGGTCTGGCTCTAGGCATCCTCCCGTGCCAAGGAGAGGATCTGCCATTCTGTGCACCTACTGTGTATCATGGGTGCTCTGACCAAAATTCATGAAATGCCTGAAGAAAGCCGACAGACTGCCTGTGGGAGAAACTGTCTGGTTTTCTCATTAGCAAGAGCTAAAGGGTCTGTATCAGGGCCTTTCATGTGGTAAAAAGAACTCATTAATTGCTTAATGCTGTGGTTGCTATTTATGTCATTATTTATGAATATTCTAGAATCTGACACTGGGGCAAATTCTCGTCTTAGTTAAATTAGTTAGTTAATAGTAAATTTAAAAAGTGGCTTGGTTCACTATTGTTCTTTTGGATTTCTTCTAATTAAAATAAACCCCTAACCCATTATAGGGTTATTTCCCATTATCACAAGTGCATGTACTACATTACACTGCTGTTGTGCAAATTCCTTCACAGATATTAAAGGTTCTGTATTGAAGCAGGATGTGAGGTGGATAAAGACAAATCCATTTTTTATAGACTTGAAAGTAAACGTACCTAGGCATGCCAGAGGGCACCCTAGTGAGTCCATGAAAAACCTAGGGAAGAAACCAGAATACCAGCCCTTGCTGTAACCACCAGCACATTTTCTTCATCAGTTCCTCAGCAGATAAAGTCACATCAGCCATCCTTGTACAGCCATAAATTTGGCACTTATTTCAAACGCAGAAAATGTCGTGTTCCAGGTCACATGCATTTTTATGTCGTGGAGAAATCCAGTCATCACTATGAAGAAAGTGTCACTTTTGCACAACAGTTTGATCTGTAGAGGTCTTAGACCTGTAGAGATCTAAGCCAAAGTGCTGGTAAAAGTCTGGGTAAGAGCAACCTCATGCCAGCCAACCAGTGTGGAATGGTGCAAGAGCTGATCTCCTTCATCCCAGGGGACAGGCAGATTCAGCCAAACACCTTATTGAGCACAAGAGTAGTTAGAGGAAAACATGACAGAAAAGGTCTAAGCGCTCCTTTCACCTTTCAAAACTGTGACATGATTTTACCTTTGCTTTTTGAATCTGAGAAAGAAGGATGATCCATATTCACACATTTGAAAATGCAGTGCTTTTGTCTTATATTTTTCATCTTAGTTCTCTCTCTAGGTATATACATAACCAAGGGACAAAGGCTGAGAGGATCCTTAGGCTCAATTAACTGGCTTGCCTGAAAGACCAGGCAATCAGTTTCCATGAATGATTTCAAAAATGTCCCCAGAGTCTCACTGCTCTGAGAGTTCATAATCTTTTATTTTCAGCTCAAAATTATTCAGGCCAGACTAAAGCAACTTTTCACTGTATCAGTTTTATCATTTACCTAGTGAACTCTTGTCCCTCCTAGTGTTTATCCTCAGATGCAGGCAGAAAGGAGTCATCACCCTCAGAGAATCATTTTGCAATGCAGAAAGAGTTAAGATCTTACTCTTTCTTCATATGGGGTGCTCTTCATTTCCTTCATCTTCCTGGCAGTCTTTCTTTCCTGTACCTCAGTTCCTCTTTGCAGACTTTGGTGACCAAAAGATGTGTCCTGTATTCCTGATGGAGCATTCCTGATGGAGCCTCTCCAATGTTTTCTGTGAAGGCCAAGGTAATTCACTCTCTCCCCTGACACGTCCAGTGGCTATGTTCAATGCCAGGGAATGTGGGTGTGCCCCCTTGTAGGCACCTGGAGGTCTCTTCCTGAGGATTCATGGATTTGAGAGACATGTAGGGATGAGGCTTAAGAGTCTGACTTAACTGCAGCAAACAGCACAGAGATGTATTGGAGCAATACAGGAGGAAATTTAGGAAACCTGCCAACAACACAGAAAACCCACAAAGTGTGGAATTCAGCACCATAAAAAGTCCTCTCCAGAGTTTCTCATATTCTTTGGGCTTCTGTACTTAATCAATTGATGCATAGATATAATTTGTTCCTTCTTAGTTTGCAGAAGAATATATCAAGTAGATATTAAAGACATAGAAAACCCCAGACAACCAGGAACAAACAAATTAATAATAAAATTCAAGTAGTTGCCTATTTAAACCTTGCGTGCTAATTATTGTGGAATCAGGTTTTACTTAGATTTGGGGTCCTGTGGTTTTGATTTTGCTTGTATTGGCTTACAGTGATGTGTGCAGCAGCAAATGAAAAACCTGTTGATGCGCTGGGAAATTCTTCTTTTAGCTCCCAGTTAAGGACAGTGAAATTTTATTTTGCTTTCTCTGTCTTTATTTCTTCCCATCACATACTTTTTAGCCATATTTGCAAAAACTTTGAGGCAATATTGCTACAAATACATATTTAAGATTTGATTACTCATTCTCATCCACTATCATGTGCCAGACATGCAGCCTACTCTAACAGATTACTGTTCTTAAAGTTGTTACAGGAAGGTTAAATAAAGTGTTGCTTTTATGACACTGAATATCTTTATGATGTTTTAGCTGAATTATAGGCTGTTTGGGGATGCCACAGATGTGCCAGGTATTAAAATCAAACTGGCAAAATGTCACCAGTCTCTTGCCCAAGTTATCATGTTCCTGATTCTCAAGCACCTACCATTTGCTGTCCGACACCTCAGGAACCCGTCCCCGCCACACTTCCTTCTGCACATTTAAGGACACAAAGCAAAATCAAAACATGCCAAAACTGCTCCAATAGTAAAATCAAAGTCTGAACTGAAGCCACCAAAAATCCTGATATTCCAAATTTCTGTCTGCTGCTCTTGTTAACCATCCTCTTTTAGGAGCCCCCTTCACTAATTTATTTTGTTCTCAGAGCCTTGGGAAAAGACATGTACCATTTCAAAGTGGTAGCTAAGTGTGTGTGTATATATATGTACATATTTAAATATATTAAAATATCTATAGATGAAAAAAATAAAAATAAAATATGTATCTTCCATGGCAAAAGTAGTACCACGAAATCAATGAATGACTGATGCTGCAATCCTTATGGGGAACAGAAAGACTCTGAAAACAAGTTAAAGAAGAGAAGGAAAGTTGAAAATCATATTCTTTAAAATAGAGCCAGAGCTGGACAGTGATGTTGAATGGGACATTTTGACAAGTTCTTGGTGAATATTCCAAATTTAAGGAAGAAGAATAGCAGTCTGAAATGTTTGCAGGTGATTTTATTCGACTTGCTGCCTTCTCTAGTTCTTTCTGTTAAAATATATAAATAAATGTTTACTGACACATTTTAAGTGAAAATGGGATTTCTTTTGAAAGTATATAAGCAAGAAATCACAATGAAAGTACTTTAAGGAGTTTTAGGTCTCAGGTTTTGCAGAGTAATTCAAGCAAAAAGAAAATTTCTTTTAAATATTTTTAAATCTTTATTTTTTTAGTGTTGCAATCTATTTTTCAGCATGTTTGAAATGTTTCAAGAGATGAAAGCATCTCATTTTTAAATCATTCACATTCTTCTACCAAGTTTTTTAGGACTTTAAGGAAAACCTGTGCTGAAGCTGGCTAGCTTTTAAAAAAGCTGTGTTATGATGGTGCTGACAATAAAAAGTAAGATATGTTTAGATACACATTATTTTGAGGGCATGACAACAGGATAAAAATCATCAATGGCTGCATAGACTGTAAAGTTCTCTGCACCCACTATCAAACCTTTACCTTGTATTGCTGTAAATTGGTCCCAGAATGGACTAAAAAGAGATCAAAAATATTTATTTGCCAGACTTTACTTAGATATTGTGCTGCCTTCACATATTTGTGATTGACTTAGAGTATGTACCTCCCTTAGCCAAATAATACAGAACTGTGCTTGAATGAGGAAGCTGAAACAAGAGAAAGCTTTTTTGCCCACTGAGCTGAAGTCACACCCAAACCTCTCATGAATGTTCATGCCAGTTGTGCAGCTCCACATGGTGACCTGTAAATCTATTCTCAGGGTTCCAGAAAAGATAAAGGATGCCTCCACTTTTATAGAACACCTGCCAAATTTAGAGCATGGAAGCACAGTAAGGATAATCATGCTTCGTGTCTCAGAGCAGAAGAAAATTGGTTTATGGCCTGGAGATGATGCTTTTTCCCCTTGGTTGTCACACTTTGGGGCTGTGATGTTACAAATTCCTCTCTCTGATGTTCTAAGGACTTGAGCACAACACACCATGAAAACTGCAATGGGAGTTCACGGACCAAGGGGAAAACCAAATCTTTGGAGTGTTTGATGGTTGTTTTTTCCTTGATCTGCATAGAGAAATAACCCAAAAAGTGTTTTGACTAACTCTCCTGTGTCACCCCACACCTGCATCATTTATGGCAGGTGAAGAACTTCTGAGGGTTGTGTGCCAGCTTAATCCATCTACAAAAATAAAAATAAAAATAAAAATATTTAAAAAAACACAACAACAACCTTTTTTGGGAATATTTCATTTTCCTTCTCCCAAACAACAAAGAGGCTGGACCCCTCTTTCTCTCATAAACCAGGAAAAATATTTCAGCTGGGTGCAGTCAAAGGGTGAATGCTGAGAGCTGTATCACCTTTGGAAGCTTTACCTGAAGGAATTCTACCTGCCACATGTAAACTATTTCTGTTGAATAATGGGTGATCTATTTCACCATTATGTAATCAAATCAGTGCTCAAGTTGCTAGTAGCTGCAAAGAAATCTCTGTTTCCACAGAGAATCTTTTTTTTTTAAATAGAATTAAAAAAGACGGGGAATCCAGCAACAAGGTGTTAACATTCAGTTAGAAACTGAATGGATTTGACAAACCTGTGAATTTTAAGATGCACAGGAAATTCTATCTGAGCATCAGGAAATTCTTTTTTGCTGTGTGGTTGACTGAGTGCAGGAAGAGTTTGTGCAGAGGGGTAACAGAGTCTCCTTAAACATCTAGACATGATTGTGGGGAACTGGATTTTAGTTGTTGGAATACTGGAGCAGGTGACCTCTGGAAGTTCATTCCAACTCCTCTTCTGTGGTCCTTTATGTGTCTCAGCGCTGCTTTGAAATTATTTTTTGACATTGTACTAACTTTCAACTAGCAGATCTCTGTATATAAGTAGGTTTTACTGGTTTGATCTTCCCTTTACTATTTGCCGTTTTAAATATCATTTGCTTTTACTTTGTTGTAGAAATCCATGTTTAAAACAACTAAAATGCAGGAACATCATTGCGAGGCTCCAGTTCATGGGAGGCAACTTCTATCTTCTTCTGGTTTTATTTGTATTGCTCCCCCATTGAATTTCATGTCCACAGACCCTGCAAGTTTATGGTCAATCTCAGAGTATTCCCAAACTAACTTTAAAAAAAGAAAAACATAAAGGGGAAAACATATGCTGTCTTCAGTTTGCTTTGAAGAATAATCTATTGCTTTTTTGGAAAGGGCAAATAACTCTTGCTCTAATGCAACAAAGATGCACATTCATACGTGCCATTAGAATGACAGACAAGAAGATGAGGAGAGGTAAGGCTGCTGATGCAAACATCCTTTATTATTTGCAAGCAAATTTTCTCAGTTTCCAGCAGCTCCTACAGCATTATTAACTAGCAAAGGCTTAGGAAACCACAGCTATAACACAGAATACTCTGTACTTAGAGCTTTTCATCCAGGACTATCAAAACCCTTCAGCAAGGCAGGCTTTGTTACTATCAGAACCCAGAGGAGTAAAGTGGGGCACACAATTTATGTGGCTCAATCTTGAGTGTAATGTAAACTCAATCACAAATTGAAGACACTTTGGGGTTTTTGGTTTCCAGTCTCCTCAACTTACCTTGGTGGTGTAACTGTATTTACAAACTGACAATGTGCAGATTATTATGCTTGCTGGATGTCTGTCAGAGCTCATAATGAATAGGAAATTATCTGTGGAATTACAAATAGTGGGTACAATAATAAATGATAATTAATTATGTGTAATAGATCTGATCATTTATTGTTACAGGATGTCAGTGATAAAAGTAATTTTAAAAAAGCTGATCAACTTCATAATCTTACAAAACAAAACATATTAGCTACCTATTACCTTCCTTTCACGACTTGTTATTAATTTTCTGTTGTTATCTAAAAACAGGATACAACATAACACACAAACCACTCTTTTCTAATTAGAAAAGGTCCTTGTGTTTCAAGTAGGTACAGGATTATTGACTCATACTAAATAGAGTGAATTTTCAGCTATTTTTCAGGATAAAAGGCAAAACTGAAATAAGGAAAAGGAAGATAGGGAGAAAAGCAAGGAAAAAAGCAAAACTCCCCAATAAGTAAATAAAAATAAGAATGTGATATTTAGTATTTCATTGCCTTCTAAAGAGCCTTTTGTGTTACAAGACCAGTAGTCAGATTTGCATTTTTTAAGTCTTTAAACTTTTTGGGTGAAAATTATGCTTAGTTGAGGACAGCCTTACACAGTCAGGCCAATAGAAACCCATCTTTTTTAAGTGAGAAATCATGTCTTAAAATTCTGCAGTTTCTTCAGGTCTCTATCTATTAAACAGTAGGGTTTTTGATTAAATTCAGTGACATTAATCTAAGAGAATTTTTCCTCCTGTCTTTTTTTTTTTTTAACTAATGTTTGACAGCTTTTGTAACAAAGTTTTTCAAACAGGACCTCAAATTAGCTATAATTTATAGCTAATATGAATGACAAAGTATTTACACAAATTTACACAAGGAGCTGCCATTTCATGCTGAACATCTCTGTTTGTCTATAAACACTTGGAAATGAATTTAAGGGAGACTTATGACTGAGACTGCAGCTAATAGTGCAGACTGGCTTAATTTGGCTTCAGTTACCTGATTATTTTTTTGCTTTAGAGCATTTCAAGTGAAAAATGTATTGGTAATAAAATTAGAACAGTTTTCCCATTTATGGTAGAAATCCTATTAAAATTAATCAGCCTGATAAAATATAAAATGGCCTGATAAAAATATAAATCATGAAAATACTATTCAACATTTAAACTGTCGTTCACTTAGCTTGTTAAGGAGATCAAAAGTAGCCACTTTTTGTGACACTTGATCATTTGAAAGCATGTCAAGAACTTCCATCAAAGACCTTTAAATTCAGTACATTTCTATGGAGTTAGTTATATGTGAGCCAAATTTAATACCTTTTCTCTCAAACCGGTGCATTTGTCCAGAAAATAAAATCCTGAATGGAACAGGAACTAGATCTTCACCCCAAAGCTTCTCAGCACAGCAAATATCTGACCTGAAAGTTAAACACAGCTTAACACAAGCATGCTTGGAGTACAATTTCTAATCAGATCTGGTTTAATAAAGAGGCTCAAGTGCTCTTTTTCTTACACAGCACATTTACTATGACTATCACAATACTCCTGTATAGTGGCCATCATTATAGGGGTATTCTATGGCTTCACTATTTATGAGGAGCAAATAGAGGTGGCTAATAAAAATCTTCCTAATTGCGTGCTAGTAATAACTTTGTATTTCATTGTCAAACACCTTATTTCTGTTTCCAGTCTTCTATTTTGTCACATATCTGTGAAAGTTTCACCCCATTCTCTGTTTAAAATGCATTCAGCATTGTGGGGACACTTCTATTCCGCTTCAAAAAGTTCTCTATTTATTGATTAAACAGCAGTTAATATGTGTCACTTGAAACATGCACGTAAACTGTGATCCAGATGATATTAGTCTTGCATTGTCGTGAGTGCCTTTTAATGAAGGATTGAACCAGAGATTATTCTTTTGCTTGGGTGTCTTGGTTTGCAGGTTATTTTCTTGTCTGGGAACAGTGTAAATATGGTTTGGTTCCTATGTAATATTCTGGGCAGAAGCAGGTTTCCTGCAGCCAGGGTCCCCCCACACCTGAGTAATGCTGCTCAAGAGGTGTTGTTTGCTCTGGTGAGCCTGGCCTCCAAATTCCCTCTGTAATAAGAGGCAGAAGAGCCCCCAAAAGAAGGAAACAGGAACCTGTGGGAAAACGGAGGGTGGGGGGATATCAGCCCCATAGCAGGGAGGAGGAAGGGCCTACAGAGGTAAAAAGAGGGAGGCATGAAAAGCAGTATCATGGAGCAACATCTGGGATTTTCAATCTGTCGATAAATCTGTACTGTTTTCTGTCATAAATTTGCAGTGACAAATTATTATTCATTGTCTGCAGGGTACCCTGGGATTCTTCAAAGTAATGCAAAGTACCATTTCTGGGAAGAATCACAGAGTGCATGACTGGAAAATAACACATCTGAAGAAACAGTTCATATCTTAAAAAATAAACCTCACAAACTACAAAATACGCCAAAACTTTGTTGACAATTAATTAGAACCATGTATTTGCCTCAGTTTCCCTTTGAAACATCTTACATAAACTTTCAGTTAGCTCCAAAAATACAGGCAAGTACCAGAGCCATGTTGTTCAGTAGGTTTGTTTATTTTAGGTTCAGTTGATTTGTTGCAGAAATATGCTAGACCCTTAATCCCAGTAGGAAATTGAAACTGTGAGAAAGACAAAGTCTGGCTGACCCCCTGCAAGAACAAGCAGCAAATCCTGCTGAGAAATAGCAGTAGCAAAACCAGAGGAAATTACCAGAGAGTTTTGTCTTGGAGGATGACAACTGTTTAAAAAATGCAATGACTGAAGGAGTTATTCTTCTACACCCTTCCACTTTGTCTGCATTAGGCATGTAACAAATGGTGAATTGAAATCTATACTGGTAATAGTGTCAATGAGGGATCAGGATTACACATGATACTTCCTCAATTTGTTATGCCTCATTAGCATTGTGGCTTATTGCAGGGAACGACACAGTTCTCAGGCATTCCCTCATGGCCTGTCCTGATGGATAATGGAAATATGGGAAGGCAAGGTAGGGGTGACACGCTGCTCTCACGACGTTTATCAGGGGCATAGTCAGCTGGGTTAGGGGTGCTTCCCATTCTCTGTCAGAGTGCCATGTTGATTGGAATTAATAGTCCTGCTTGCTTGGTGCTTTTCCAAGGAGCACCCCATGTGGAAGGGGCCCTGATGCTAATGAATGAACAAGTTTATACTCTGAAAAAATATTTATGGTGCTATGAGAAAAGCAAGGAGGGTGGTTCTTTGCATCAAGCTCCCCTCTGTTTAAGCTGTTCCCAGCAAGCTGGTTTCACTAGAGGCAAAATTCTGCTGGGATGTGAATTAAATGGTTGTATTTGTCTTATCTGAGCTTAAATTTTAACAATGGCTAAATAATTGTTTTAAAAGATGGGGATTTTTTTCGGTTCATGTCAAATCCAGATTTCATTTCTATAGTTTGTCTTTGCCACACCTTGGCACATGAGCTAAAACTCAGCCTCAGAAGATGGTCAGGCCATTCTAAGAAAACGTATTTTCCTTCCTAGCTTATCCTGTGCTCTACACTATATTAACAACAAGTTAGAAAGTAAAAGATCGACATTTCAGAGAAAGGATTTTTTTCTGCATTCTCAAGATTTTTGGGAGAGCCAGAACTTGAAGCTAGGAAGTTAAAATGAGTCAGAGGAGAAAAAAGACCTAAAAGAATAGATGTATGATTAAGTCTACCAGTAGGCATCTTATAAGAGAAAGCAAGTGGTAAACATTTTTTATCTTTATCTGTTGAGAAGGCAAGGAGCAAGACTGGTATGGAACCCACTCTGGAGCAATGAAAACCAACCAAAACAAAATAAATCCCTTTCACTGGCACAGAACCCACCCACAAGCAAAAGAGAAAAAAATGAGTGTATATGATCAGCTGATACACAAAAAAAATCTGTCCTCAGATTGGTCCACAGGATGGTCATAGGATGTATAGAAACCTCCTTTTCATCTGATTTTCAATACTCATAACTTTGCTTCCACTTTTTTCACAACCAAGACAATCTTGGTCTATCTGCAGCTGGGCTACGCTTTTAAAATCGAAACGGCAAAGTTTCAAAAAAGCTAATTAAAAGCCCTCCTACTAAAATCAGAAAGTGTAGACAGAAAAATCATTATGGTGCTAGAATCATCATTCAAAGCCAGTTCTTAAAGTAGCAAGAATAGCATTAAATGTATATCTATATATCTTTTTAACCTTTATACAGACAGCAGAAGCACTGCAAGCTACATTTGCATTTCATAGCAGGAAACAAAACTATCCCACAAAGATATGATAAATCATCAGAGGAACGACGAAGTGCCCTCACACATGCATATGTTTTTCTAAAATCACAGAGAATGAAGATGAGACACACAACCCAATCTCCATCTCAAAGGTTGATTAACTATACCCAAGCCTGACTACCTCAAGAGCAGTATAACTGAAACTTGAAATAAGTTCAACAGTTCCTCTCTCTTTCTTTTTTTATTATTATTTTTGGACAATTGACTGACCTAGTTTTCAAATCATAAGAATTTTTAAGACAATGCTTGCTATAAAGGTACAGTAGTGATGCAGATTTACTTCCAGTGATATTTTTGATTCCAGGGAGGAAGAAAAGTCTGTCATTCCTGCAAAGCTTGTAATGTAAGGTGTTTTTTCATTCTGGTTCAACTTCATTAACTTCTGTGAAAGCATAGCAGATACAAGTTTGGACAAGTCAGGTTTTTTAAGTGAAACCAAATAAAAAATTTCTATAGAAACATTATTTTGACAGAAGAACCAATTTCTACAAGAGACATAAACACCAAAACCCATCCATATTAAAATTTTAATTCTAATTTTAAAATTCTATTTTTTTCCTATAGAAAACCAAAATAAAATCTTTCTTTCTTTCTTTCTTCTTATTATTTTATTTTGCTTGACCAAAATTAGAGTATTGGGGGAAAATGGGTTTGAAAACCAAGCCAGATTGCTTTGAATCAACTGACTTGGCATGAAACTGCATTTCTTACCAATGTGTTTCCTTTGCCAATCATAGTTTCAGTCCCCCATTTCTTTTGGGCCAGCCTTCCTCAAGGACCACACATCCTATACAGCAATAAACGGATTTTACTGGCACATGGCTTGTCTACAAGATAATTAATTCTCAGTGAGCGAGGATCTGAATTTACAGTGTACTAGCTATGCTGCACTGACTCTCCATATGGACATCCTAATTGCATTGTGGCTTACTCTATCTAAAGCACATTAAGGCTATAACTACACAGACTTGTTACCAGGAAGAAAGTGAGGATGAGGGTTTACTGCTCTCCTATGGCATTGGCTGCTGCTCTTGAATTGCCTTGAGCTCTCTGTTCTTGCAGCGATGTGAGAGATCACTGAGTGTCCGAGCTGGGCTCACTGCAGAATGTCTAATGGGACACAAACCCACACCCTGATCTCTCTTGCTCCCCTGGCCTCTTCACAGAAGTGCTGCTCCGTGTGAGGCAGCGCACTCCAACTCTTCAAACAGCTCACTTGCTCTGTGCACTTTGAATTCCTGCCTGTGGAGCAGCATATGGAGGAGAGACATCCATACCCATCCCTTGTCAGTATGCAATTCTGTATTTGCATTTTATCAGCCTGTACCACACAAGGGCCCTGCTCACCACAAACACCTTCCATCCCTGCTGTGGTTTTGTCATGGGTAGAACATTAATGCCAAAACTGTCTTGAGCAAACCTCAGAAGGGAACTGGTTGGGCATTTCAGCCTGGATACCACACATTGACTGACACTGCTCCAGGCTCCGTGGGTGCCTCAGTTTCCAGCTGAGTTGGTGTGGGGATGTGGTAGCTGCCAGCAGGTTTTTTGGGAGACACATCCCCATTGAGGTCAGGGCTTTCTCTATGCAAGCATGGCAGGCTCCCAGTGTCAGGTAATAGTGGGCTCTCCTCTTGCTCTAACAACTGCTTTTGCTGTTTTCAGTCTGTACTGCTGAAACCACCTCACTCTGAGGAGGGGCTGCAAGGCCATGCCACAGGTGAATCCAGCTCACCTGTACAGGCCAGGCCATTCCTATTGTGCAATTGTTTTAGGTTTTTTTCATCCTGTATCAACTGGAAGGATTTCCTGTAAGGTTTCCACAAGTGCTGGTTTCCAGCCTGTACTAAACTGTTCTGGAGTAGAATTCCTTGCCCCTGGAGCCTGGAGCTACTGTAGCTAGAGGGTTTAGAGGTGTCAAAAAGGTGTAGCCTCTCTCCTCCCCTCAGCCAAGTAATAGCAAACCCAGTTTTATAAAGGTCTGTGTACAATCTCCTGCATTCCTGCCCACAAAACCTGGATTCTTCTCTTCTCTCCAGAAATTGCCCCTGCTATTCAAATGCCTCCGGGCTTCCTGAAGCCTTTGTGCTATGTGCTACAAGGATCTTTTTGCTTTCCCCTTTTTGTCCCTGGGCATATATAATGTCTGTGATTACCTCCAGGACTCCTACCTCTGTTTTTCCCTGTCACTCAAAAGCACACTGGGTGTTGGATCAAGTTTGATGCTCACTTGGCCTGTATATGTGTTACTCTTCGTGTCCCTAGCTCTGCCATGCCATTCATAGTTTGGAAAAGAGAAGATTTCACTGGATCAGACAGTCAGTGATGGCTTCTTTACTGCTTATTTTCCCTATCTTACAATCTTTTAAGACTTCTAACAGATCAGGCTAACAGTAGGTAATGTGTTCAAAAATTATTGAGGAAGGATGTGGGGGTGGTGACAGACAAACAACTGAACAGATTCATAATGGGACAAAGAAAATAAGACCAAAAGTTCCCAAGATTTTGCTCATAGTATGTGAGTTTCTCTGTACATGCTAGGGATTTTCTGAAGTTTGTGATTATGTTAATGATATTTTTATTTTCAGCCAGGAATTGATGCATACCTTCAGTGCAAAGAAAATGAACAAATTCCACAAAACATGTTTGCAGTGACAGGTCATCCTACACATGCAGTGATACACAGACAATTCTGAATTTTTAAGATGCTTCTAAAATAAAGTTAGATCTCAAGTTTATATATCCATAAATGTCTGCATGTACATATCCACATATGTAAGTGAGTTTATGAGTAGCGTTAGCCAACATTTCAAAACTTTGGGACAGCAGCCTGTTGGTAAAACAAACAAACAAACAAACAAAAAACCCACAAAAAAATCAAAACAACAACAACAACAACAAACAACCAAACCCCCCATAACTAACCAACAACAACAACCACCCCCCCCAAAAAAACCAAAAAACCAAAAAAACCCCAAAAAAACCCACTGCAGGCAAATTCCTTAGCATCATTTTTTTCTCAGCTTTAGACCAGGGAAAGCATGGAACAAAGCATGGGGAGACTTGATAAGATGGAGTAATTGGATACAGCAAAAACATGCTATCAAATCTGATTTTTTTTTTTTTACTTTAAGTAGATCCTTTTTAGTTGAAATAGATTGCATTGTTATGTTGTTCTATTGGAATAATCTGCATAGTGAATATTGTAGTTAGTCATTAGGGTTTGAAGCAAGAGATTATCAGATAAATTAAAATGTTTTTCAACCCCCCATTACAAAATTTGGGTATTCAGTTTTTCAGCCTGAGGAGAAAAAAAGAGTCTCCAGGAATTAATTTCTAATGCACTTGAAGAAATTTCTGTTCATGATTCATTCATAGAGAAAGAAACAGTGAAAACCTTTTTCCACATCAACTTGCATCTCCATTCATATTTATCAACCAGCTCTTAATCCATTTAATCCAGCCAGAGTGCCTGTGAAAAGGAGAGAGGTATGGTGTGAAATGTGACAGCCACCAGAGCAGCAGGAGGAATCTGTTATTCCACAGCCATCCTTCCATGTCACAGTAGTTTTGCAGCTCCCGGCGTGGGGCAGAGATTCCCAGGCAGCCTGTCTGTCTGTCTGTCTGTCTGTCTGCAGCTGCACCTCAGCATTAGCTCCTCCATGGCACTGCCAAGAGCTTTCTGCTCCAGCTTCCAAGGGGTGTCAGGTGTGGGGCAGGTGGAGGGGGTGCTGGGAAATGGGAAACCTTTTCTTTCATTATCTATCCATCTATCTATCTATCTATCTATCTATCTATCTATCTATCTATCTATCTATCTATCATCTATCTATCTATCTATCTATCAAATTTAACTCAATGTTGCCACTTCCCTTAGTTTTGGACTCCGGAGGTTAGTGGACTGGTTTTGTCCCTGTACCTGGCCTGTGACCTTTGCTATGATACACCTGAACAGATCAATTTGAAGGATGACCTGGTGGGAGCAGAAGTCAGGTGCAGATTTGAGATGTTGTGGGTAATGTTTGACTCATGAGCCTCATCTCGAGCTGTAGTGCTGCTGCAACCAGCTCTCTGCTCTGATGGCATTGCAAGCTTCATTCTAGCCTCTCAACCACAATCTGTTTTCTTGGCACCAAAAATGTGAACAAATTTGGAGTTTGGTGGGTTTTTTTTTTTTGATGGAGAGGCGAATTTCATCCTTTCAGAGAGAAAAAGCTAAAAGTTATACTACTAATAAAGGAAACTCATATTAAATTTGGATGCTTGCAGTGGATTTTTAGATTCTCCCAAGTCAGTTAAAAAAAATCACATTCTGAGGCATCCAGATTCTAGTCATAGCTAAAATCTAGATTTGTTAAATCCTTATCACAACAGTACAGAATCATTTTAAGGGAATGGGAATGCCAGTTGCTCAAGTTAATTCCACACTGGGAGAGAAGTTTTTGCCATTATTTCCCTTTGATTTGCCTAAAGCACATCCTCACAGGAGTGGTCCCTGAGACACCAGGGTTAACCCCCCCATCCTGCCTGCTCCTCTGATCTCCTTGGTTTGATGGATCCATTTGCTCTCCTGCTGCCAGTTCACCGTGGGGGAGAGGACACCTGGATCCCTGGTCACTTTGTCTTTCCCCAGTCCTCTGCCTCAAAATGGGCTCATGAAAAGGAGTAGCAGAAGGAAAAGGACAGAAAACGGAGTAAAACAGAGAAGGTAAGGGGAGAGGAGGGTGAAGGGAGCTGTACTTGGTAGGAAAATGTGCCTTTCTTCTCCCACCTGGTGACAATCCCCCCTGGAATGTGGAGAAGAAAAATTAAAACTGGGACTTCATTTCATGTGGGTGTGCAATGCCTAATGCTTGTTTTCCAGAATTATGTGTAAATTCCACACAAATTTGCCTTTAGGCTTTTCTGTGGCCTCACATAGCTATTTCCTCCTCATTTTAATGCTTTGCTACTTATATTTTACCAAATCACACAGACAAATAATTGGTTTATCCAACTCATTGTCAGCTGGTTCCAGTGCACAAGTGAATTTTATTTTGCATGGAAGCAAACAGATCAGAGGTGCTTGGAGATGTTCACCTGGGCTGCTTTTCTGCCAGCAGCAGAGACACACAGATTTTAAGTTCTCTTGCCTTATTTCAATTAGCCTAATACAGTCCCTCATGGAACATTTCTGATCTTCAAGGTGTTGCATTCACAAGAAAGGGAGAGGAGGTATCTTTGCTTGCCAGATAAAAGAAACTAATTAGATTAAGGATTTTTTTAGTTCTCCAAAACACAAGAAGAGTGTGTTAGTTCCATGTCATGCTACAAAGCATCAACACGGTGACCTCATTTAATTATTTCCCTCATTCACAAAGCTCCCAAATCCACAAGATTTCTTGTATTTCACAGGCACATTGTAATACTCCAAAGACAAAGGATGATATTTAAAAAGAAAATAACTAATTAGATGTCAAAGCTTTCTTTAAGACGTGATCAGCAGAAAATTAGGAGATGATTTTTCTCAGATACAAACAGGAAGTGTATCCTGGTAACTCTGTGCTTCCAATCCATATATCCACTGGGAATCTAATAACTTCATCCATGAGGCAAGCTGGGTTACCTTAAGGAGGGGCTGAAGTCTGACTCAGGGATGTGGATTTGTATGGTTTGTCATATCTTCTTTTCCTATGTAGTAACTTTCCTGCACAAGTAGCTTTCCCAGAATGAATGCTGAAATGAATTTTGGGTACCACAATTACTCTGTATGCCTGCTACTAGTGCTCCTACTTCCATAATGCTGCTGAATTTTTGTTCATAATGCACAAATTTCTGCAGTTTTCATTGCAGTTCTGAAGCAGAGGTAGAGAGAACTGGAAAATAGTGTGGTGCCAGGCAGCACCTTTTTAAGCACACACATGCAGAGTGTACACTTCAACAACTTAGACCAAAACTTAGGCCAGTATAATACTTAAAGACATAAAATCATAAAATAGATTTCCCCAACATTCAAAGTGTGGTTATAGCAGAAACTTGCATGCTGGTGCAATATCACCTATGTTATCAACAATTCTGCAGCATAGTTACAAGGAAAGACTTTTGTGTATTATTACATCAAAAAACCTCAGAATTCAGTTCTGTGTTTCAGAAGACCCTTCTAGGAAGACACCAAGAAAAGCTCCAAGTGGAGGAAGCAACATGTAAGGTGAATAGTATTTTTCCCAGGAAAAAAAACCCCACAACTAAAAAACAAAAAAAAAACCCAAGTCCTTGAGACTAAGGACTTGTGAAGTGCTGGTAATACACTACGTGCAGATACAAAAGTGCAAAATGCTACTAGATAGAAGATGATGACAGATCTTTGCTCTTGTCAGCAGAGAGACAGTGACTGTAGCAAGTCATTATCACCCAAGTTGTTACTGTGAAGTGTAAATAAAACAAAAATAGCAATGCAGAAGATTGTAAGATTGTTGATCCAGATTCTGGGTGTTTGGAAATCAGCAAGAGAGGATTCAACCGAGAAGCACCTTCATCATAAAGTGGAAGCAGAGTTTAGAAGAATGCTGTGTTTTACCATGAAAAGGAAAATCATCCTGCATCCAGACAGCTTGTGATAAACCTGACACAGATAATCTAGCACTAAAGACAGTCTAAAGCAGCCAATTCAAAAGAAAAATACCTTCAAGTGCTTCTGAGTAGAACAGCTTTACAGATGAGAGATGACATCAAAGTAGAAACTGTGAAAGAGTTGTTGTCTTCTTGATGCTGAGAATTCAATCACGGTTTACTAATTATACCTATTTCAGTCACAGTCTTTCCTGCACAGCATTAGCAGAAGAAAGGCTTAAGCCCATCAACCATAATACTTCATTCACTTGAAGTTCTGCTGCCAAGATTTAGTTTATGCAGTTACCTGCTGAAAGGAATCCATCCAGCAGAGCACGTTGCCCTGCTATTTATTTTTCAGTCTTTAAGAGGCAATGTGGAGCTTATTTAACTTGGAGATGGCAAATTTCAAACTAAAGAGGCTGATCCAATTCTTTTTATTCACAAGCTGGAATCAGCCTCAGAGAAGGAGCTGGTACATTGTCTGCCATGTGTATGGTGAACTGGCTTGCACTGATACACTTGAGGAGACAGTACTCCGAGGAGACACATCACTGCTTCTCAGCTTCTCTTCACAAGGTAGCAGCAAGAAAAGCCTCTGGGGAATGCTTTGAAGGGAAACATGGAACAACAAAAGACTCGGGAGTGTCAGGTGAAGGACAAGGGACTGCAGTGCTTGGGAAGCCTGGTTTGGATGCTTCCTTGCTCACACACTAAAACCTTTGAATACTTTGACACTACCTTGAGATGCTGATTGTGCACATGGAAGTTTTCCTATGCTTGCCAATCTGGTGTGTACAAGTGAGTCTTCTGGGTATTTGCCATTTGTTTATCCATCTCTACCCTAAATGTGGAGAAATCTTGGTGTAGATTAATTCCCTAAAACTACCTGGGGAAAAAAATCCCCAGTGTATTAAATCACTGAGGAGACAAAAAATAAAGATATTCAGATTCTAAGGTGTGAAGGGGCAGTCTGTAAGTACCACAGTGGAGAAACTTAATAAAACTTGCTAATTTCAATTAAACTCAAGCACACTTTTAGGCACCTGGTATTCATTGAGCCTGAGCAGATAGTGGATGGGTACTTGCTGTTCTTGAGGAGAGCTGGATATACCCAGATAGTGCTAATTGGACAGGTTTGTCTGTTTGTCAGCTGTCTTGAAGAACAGTGTAGCCTATTGATAGCTACTGATAGCACATATTGAAGCAAGCATGCACTGATTTCCAGGAGAGACTGCACTAAGAGTGACTTGTCTTCATAGAAATGTTACGACAACATGTCCAAGAACAAACTGAATATTTCAGGCATCAGTGAACAGACAGGTAAGATCTCAGCAGAGGCACATATCCTCTGAACAGACATGAACTCACCTCGAAAACTGATTGTTGCTCAAAGCAGAGAACTAGAGATCCAAGAGGTACAGATCCATGTAGATCCTGATCCTGGAATCTGGCAATATGAAAAAATTATGAAAAAACAAGCACAGCAACTTTAGGTACAGAGAAAAAAAAAAAAATTCGGACCCTGCTGAAATGATTCTCAGGCCATCTGTCTGCATTTCTGTGAAATGAATGGTTAATAAGACATTTGCAGAGTGTGTCCTGTAATTAGCCTGCCCTGGCAGTGTGGAAAGCTGCAGAATGGATGCACTTTTCATTACATCCTAGAAAATACCACAAAAGGTCTGAGAGAAACAGTAGAGGACCCAGCACAAGAATTAATGTTAACGATGCAAAGCAGAGAACAGCATTCAACAGGAGGAAATATTTGGGTAGAAGGCATCAGTAGTCAAGCCCTATTGAATCCTTTGATAAGAAATATTGGAAAAGGATAGCAGAAATAAGCTATGCAACAAAAACTTTTCCATTTCCCATGAGATCTGCACATGTTTCAGCTGGTGAGGACAAATGAGACAAATTTCTGCATAGCCTCACTTCCACAGACAGCTTCATCTTGTGCTATGTGTGTGCAGATTGGACCATGGATGTAAACAAGTTCCAGTTCAACAAGCAAAGCATGGTGGCTGCTTTGACTGAAACAAGTATGCAAAAGCTGTGTACAAAGTCTTTGTGCCTTTTCCATGTTTTCAGTACTTCTAGAAGCAGAAGAAAAGCTCAGAGCCTTGAACCAGATATGAGGAGAGTATAGTTAGTAACAAAGCTTTTCTAAGCTTGGACAAACACAGGAAAAATAGATTTCTTTCTGCATTTAAAAAAAAGATTCATGTGCTGTCTGTCTGTCCTCAAAAGTGCAACAAGCACCACCAGTGAATATTGTTACCAAAATTTTGGTGCCAGCTGGGGTAAAGCATTTGCAGTCAGCTTTCCAATGTATAGGTTCCTTTTTCTAAAGGAACTATGTGCCTACTCTCAAGTAGGAATTTGAAGATAATCTCTTCTCCATTAACCCCCTGGAGCTGAGCTCTGCAGTATTGGGCAGAGAAGTGATGCCAAAAGCAATCTGAACCATCCAAAGCTGTCCTGAAGTCTGGGGAATGGAAGTCCCTCCTGTCCATGTCACAGCAAGCATAAATCATGAGAGAGGCCCCAGGTGCTTGGGCTGTGTACTCAGCAAAGCTGTACTGAAGAGGATTGAGGAGGAGCTCTACAAAGATGTTTTAATGAAGATTTAAAGGAGGAAGTGGTTGGTGCCTTTAGGAGTGTACATCTACTGCCTTGTGTACTCCTTACAGTACATCTGGTATTCTTAGCCAAGGGTAAAAACTCTTTCTTCTTGACACTTTCCTTACATTTTTATTAATAATATTTCTGAAGAATAAATTAGTGCAAAATGAATTATAAATACATGTATAATTGCTGGATAGTCATTAAGAACAAAAGTACAACTGGTAAACTACCAGACACAGAAGATTTAAATAAAAGTAAATGGATCTAGATTCCTTCAAAAAGGATTATTAGAATTTATTACCTTACATGGCAATAGCAGCATGGCAACCACAGTCTCCCAGCCTTGTTCATGGACTTACTCAGCAGAGATTTTTAAAGACAATTGCATACAGAGTGTAATTAAGAGACATTGATGTTTCTGGTTCAGGAAAAAGTTATGTTGGGTTTAAGGTGGTGTTTTTTTGTTGTTGTTGTTGTTTTTTGTTTACACAGCTCCTACTAGCAGCACTTCTGAGGGTTCAGCTTGAATATATTCCTGGATATATCCCTCCAATAGCTAGCACAGCAACTGCTGTCAAGAAGGGCTTAGGGTTTTTTCCCTCCCCTCTGCCCTTCCTCTCCTTTTTTCATATCTTGCACCAAGGAAAACTTCTCCAATTTCAATGTTAAAAATGTCTGAGGAAGGATTATAGGAAAGAGACATTCTAAATTCATTCCTTACCTGCAGTAACATTGCTATGAATTAAGTTTTAAATCTCTGGTAAACTTGTCTCACAAGTAATAATGGAAATGCTGTGAAAACCAATTTTGTTACTGGGGGTTACAGAGGCAAAATTATTCTGAAGGTAGGTTAATACTAGTATAACAAGTCAAATATTGAAACAAAGATTTTAAAGTGATATTTAATCCATTTCAAGAATCCTTAAGTTTCTGCTAGATAGTCCTTTGAACTACTGCAAAGTGTATCTAATTGGAATTTCCTCAAATTTTGCTGTGCCTGAAACGGAAGAAATTTGAAATTTTGGGTGTTTATTTTGTGTTTCATTCAAAGTAAACTGTCTCACAGTCTAATGTATCATCACTGAAAATGATGTGGCAAAGAAAAACACCTAGTGAATTCTACTCTCCTCTAATTACTTTCTCCAGCAGGTGGTGAGATTATTGTTTTCTGTCACGTTATCTACTATAAACTACAAATAACACAGTTGTAACTTAATATGACATGAACGTTTAACATTCTCTCCTGATGTTTTGATTTCTTTTTCTTTTAATAATTGTGTAAGTAGGGGACAATATGTTTGTGAGAACAAAATGTAATTTAACAACTACATAACAGAACTTTTACCTCATGCATCATATGTATGCACCTCATTATCCAGCATAGTAGAGTATTAACAGGGTATATTGTACTTTTACTGCAGTGTCAAGAATTGAATGGCAGTGCTATGATCTCAAATTAGGGTCCCTTGATGTGATTTCTAAATATTCCATCTAGAGTGACTTCCCTTTAGAACCCTTGAGATGACTAGGATGACCTTTATGTCCATGGTTACATAAGGATCCAAACCCTGAGAACTTCTGCCTAAATTGAAATTCCTGTTCCTTTTTGTGCTTTGAAAATGGGACAGGAGCTTTTTGTTAAAATCATAATTATTCATGA
Source organism: Hylia prasina (assembly GCA_013397195.1). Classification (NCBI taxonomy): domain Eukaryota; kingdom Metazoa; phylum Chordata; class Aves; order Passeriformes; family Sylviidae; genus Hylia; species Hylia prasina. Next base: position 85,369 of record VYXD01016810.1, read on the forward strand.
GGACAGCGCAGGTTTTAAACTGATTCAGAGCTCAGCATTTCAGCACTAGATATGGTGCATGAAACCATCAAATAGCAGTGACAATAAAAAGAGATAAAAGTGTGCGTAGGCAGATTAAGTGTCTGAAAAAAAAAAAAAGAAAAAGAGTCCATGATGGGCTTATTCCAGCTTTGGTCCACCCAAATTCGTTACCCAGCTCTTATTTTGAATGATGCAGCTTGTTACTCAATCACAGTGGAAGAATTGCAGTGACAGAGTTGTCCAAAATAATCAGAACTCTAAAAAATTTTGATGAAAACTTGAACATGCAGACAGGCAAATTTCTATCCTCATTGTTTATGAGGGACACGGCTGTGAAATTCTCCATGAGATACCAATGGAAAGTGGTAATAATTGCATCAAAATGATTCATTAGTTGCATTAGCTACCACTGCAAACTTCATTCAAAGGCCATCAGGAAGGATGTGAAGTCAAACATCAATCAGCTGGGAGATGCCAGGATTAAGGCTGTCTGTGTAACTTCAGTTTAGGCCTCATAATGACTACACCATGTAATGCAATCTGTAATTATGTGATAATACATTATTTTCTGTAGGTTCATTGCCTCGTTCAGTTCACAGCAAGGATTAAGTACATGAGAAAGCCATAAGGAATAGGATTTGAGGGCTTTCAGAACCTGGACCTGCTGCACTTGAAGTAGGCTATATCCCTCACTGACAAAAGTTGTCTATATTACCACAGAAATGTTCTTAAACGGGACTATTAGTTTTGTTGTACAAGCATGCTGGCAATAATTTATAAAAAAACTATGACACTGAAAGGGGAAACCCCTTGTAATTCTTGCTCTTACTCCTTTCCTGCCCCTCTTCTGGAGCTATGTGCCTCCTTAATTAACACAGACCGCTGAGACAACTATTTTGAAAGAGGAGGCATAAACTTTCTACTTTGTGAAAACAATAATCAGGACACTAATTACCATTTTCCCCCTGCTGCTTTCAGCTACTCGAGATTTCAGATATTTAAGTTCAGAGTGGCAAATATCACTACCATGTTGCACTTTGGGAAGAGAACACAAGAAATGTGGAAATCCATAGAGAGCATTGGCCTGCCCCGGTGCAGGTGGGATGTGAGATCTGGTCACTAAAAATAAGTAAAGGGTGAATCTTGGCTAAAAAAAAAAGCCTTGTGGCATTTTTGAAGGGAGATAATGCTGTGAGCAGATAGAGGTGAAGTTATGAGCATAATCTGCTTGGATTATGAAGATTAAATGGCATTTGACATACTTCTGCATATTACACTGGCATATAAGGTCAGGAAGGGCAGGACAGAAAGCATCGTCCTTTTCTACTTACAAAACTGCCCAGAGGCAGATTTTCCTGATTGGGAGTTATGAGTCAATAGCCTGGAGAGAGACAGGGAGTGGAATGGCACACATACAGACATATTCTGGCTGCTAAATCTTACAAGTGCCCTTTTGCCAGGGTGGGTTGGAGACAGCTCTTTACCTCCCACCTTTTGGTTCCAATCACACGAACCCTTTTCGTTTCTCTCAAGCTGCAGTGCACATGGTTGAGGTTGGTGACTTTCTTAGCATTCATAAGAAGGGCAAATTATGCCAGAGAAAGGAATTAAATCTTGAAAGGCCCAAACAGCAAAGTCATACCACTCATTGGTTTCATTACCTCCATGTAAGGGGGATGTTACATGGTCGGGAAGAGGGTCTGAAAGGCAGGCACTGTGTCTGCTATACACTTCCAAAGAGTGTTCCAACAATTTGAGAGAAGAAAGCATCTTGGAAAGACAGGAAAAATAATGGAAAATCGAGGAGAATTGAGGGAAAGCTTGAGGATATCAGACAGTCAAAACATTCCTGGGAAGGGCATCCCTATTTCCCGATGGAAACAATATAGGACACCCTGCAGTCACCCTGGGCTGCTCCCTGTCTCATCAGGCCCGTGTTACAAAGCACGATGGAACTCCTAGGGGCAGCTGGACCATGGGAAAAGCTGGGACAAAAAATTGTCCAAGTGGAAGCTTTAACTTGGATTTCCCATTGATCCTCTGAGCAGCACACACACAGCAGCAGCAGGAATATGGGAATGCAGCTGTCCAAGGGGCACACAGGCACCCAGCAGGTTTTCAGAGCAGCTCCCTGCTTTTCCCCCAGAGCACACTGGAAGCTGACAAGAGGCCCAGCTCTTGTGAAAAATCAGGCTGCTTCTCAGAAGTGTAACAAACTAATTCTAAGTGTCCATTTTTAGAAAATTGGCCTTTGTTTCTCCACCAGTTTTTCATTTCCCCGTACATCTTTGACAGCAAAATACATTTAGCAGCAAGGAAAAATAAATAATTCTTAGCATTAGATGGAGATTTTTCCAGGATCATTTCAGTGACAGCTGTGTATAGTCCTAAAGAGTATGAGGGCATGATTCAGTGATCCAAACAAACTTTTGGGTTGAGACCAGCTGCTATGAATATTTTTTTGCTCTTTTTAGGAATAAAAAGAATCGATGTATATATTACACTCAGGCTAAGACTTGGGTTGCTTTTGTTTGCTTTTCATCATGTCCATGCTTATTCCCATTGTTATTGAATTGCTTTCATCTTCAATAAACAGAGTATTTTTTTTTCTCACAAAAAGCCCAATGCCTCTTGTATCTGCAAGTCCAAACTCCTTGTGACTTGGCATAGCTCAAAGACCTGGAGTCTGCATTGCTGACCTAACTCAGATCTGCTGGTTTTCTGGTTGCTGCTTGCATTTTTCAGTGGTAGGGAAGTGACAGTAATATATCTATAACTTGAGCTACCGTGTAACTTTTTCATTCTGCTCTGATAGTTGAGCTACCAAACGGTGAGTGACAGAAGCCAAACACAGTTAACAAAGAAAAGAAAAGAAAAAAAAAAAATGGAGGATGGCATAATGTGATAAGAAATGAAAAAATATGAAATTCAGGAAAGAATAATAAAAGCAAGTCCTAAAATAAATGGCAGGGTTTGATTTTGCAGGGCTGGCTTACAGCCAGTTAACTGTCTGAAAAGTAAAACAAGTGAAGCAGATACACCTAAGGTAAAAATTATTTGCATACTCCTTTGGGGAAAAGATGAACCAGAAGACAATAAAAAAACCTATCAAGAATTATAGAATTGTGGGACTTTAACTCCTTCACGTTGTTTAGATTCTATTTCTCTGTGTTGCTTTCGAAAGAGAGAAATCAGTAATAACATGAGAAGAGCAGTGGAGGGAGGAGCTGGAAACATTTGAAGACTCCCAGGTCTGCTCCAGCTCTAACTCCCCCTGTCCTCTCAATCTGGTCCACAGGACCTGTGCAAACATTTCAGGAGGGCTAAAAACAGATCTGCTCTTCCACAGTTCGAGTGCTTTCCTTCTTGTTCCAGCAAACCCCATAAAACTGCTCTCAGCTACGTGGGTAAAAACAGACCCTGGCCCACAGCAGGAGGAACCACTTCACACCAAAATGTGCCTTTTCACCCACCAACTTTTGGTAGTAGCTTGCTTGGCTTTTGCTACAAATGTTCCAAAAGAATTTTAATCTTAATTCCTTCTATCCTACAGGAATTTTATATTTGCATGACTGTTCTCCTTGAATTTTTAAACAATATTCAAAATTAAATGGTCCTCATGTTTGTTTTTTTTTTAGCATAATTCAATCATAACATGATATCCAAATCTAAAGCAACTTTTCTAAGGTTGGAAGGATTCCTCTAATCCATGGAAGATGTAAATGTTACTGCTGTTACTGTCAGCTGTCAGCTGATAGGAGTAGGCTGGTTAGGAAGAAGCAGGCAAAGAAAAATTAAGGTATTTTTCAGTCATAAACTTTTCCTTTACACACAGGCCAGTGAAAATAGGAATCATTCTTCTGACACAGGATTTAGCTCCCACTTTCTGGGTGTCTGACTGGCCACAGTTTTGGTACAAAGGGACCCAATTCCAAATGAAGTCCTTCCCTGAGGGAGCCTATACAAAGACACTTCTGCAATGAACTCTTCCTGCAGTTATTCTTCACAGTGATGAAAGAGGCCAAAAGAACTCTTACAGTCCTTACAGTTAAGCTGAAATGAAATAAAAGGTACTTATAAGCCTCTGAAACCACTTTGTAGTGAAGATGAGTAAACTTTGGCTTTTTTATGGCTACTGCTGTATATATTTTTCCCCTTATCTTAATGCAGAGTCTTGGCATATCAGTGTATAAATAAAGGCAGCCTATCAATTTCCCTTTCAGATTTCCAAGGAAAGTTACAAGGCAATTAGCTTTGTATCATAAGCTTTATTGGCAGCAGGAAGGCAGAATCACAGGAACATTTGGTTCCCAGGAATTTGGATCTCATAAATGAGGGCCAGTGCCAACACCAACCAGAGTGTCTGCCAGTTGTTGTTCTTCTTCACAGCTACAGCTGGCTGCCATTCCCAGCAATGCTGCAGATTAAAGATCAATACCTGATCAGATTCACTTGGTGAGAGGTCTGACATCAGTGGGACATAAGGCTGTTTGTGAGGAAAGTAGTGACCCATCACTCCACAGTCCTTGAGGGACACAAGTAAAAGAGAGGTGAGCAGAACTCCAAAACCTGCAGGGAGTGTTGAATTTGAAGGCTACCTTGCACTATCCCAGGGATATGGTATCCATAATGTGCAGATCATGAAAGTACATTCATCCTTTGGAAACTGGATCATGTGGCTCTTGGTAATGAATCCTGCACAATTTGCCATCTTTTATCTTGATCTCAGGATTCCCTCCCTGTAGTCTTATTTTCTCACAATGAGTGTGACATTTGTGAGACTAACATAGCTCCTGAAATATGTCAGAACATTATTGTTGTAATAACTGCATCTCAATATTCTTCCTCTGCTGTCTCCTGGGATATAGAAATACTGCCTAGGAATCCTTATTTATGTCTCCAAAGCAGCAGGGCAAGTTTGCAGCTTAGATATACGAAATGCCCGCCTCCTTTTGCCTTCAGTGTCCCCAGCAATCACCTCAGCAGAGGAGCAGACTAGAACATGCAAGAAATAAAAATGCTCTTGTTCTTGTTGAGCTGTTGGGGTCTCTCTTTCTAACACCATTACATTCAGGACACCACCATTCCTCTTTGGCCCACGAGGGACCCCCCACCCTCAATGCCTGAGTAATTGGTGCTTCTCATCCCTGAAAAGGGGTTAGAAACACTTCTCCAGCTCACTGGGATGCTGCAAGGGAAGATTAGCAGATGTCTGCAGCACACCCCAAACACAACAATCTTTGTGTGGGCACCAAATGCTATTGGTGACTTGTTGCTGTTTTTCTTCCGTGGCACAGCAACGATCTGAAAAGAGGCATTTTTGGGTAGGCACAGCTAAGACAGTCCAGCCAAATGGTATCTGAGTTGTGCAGTTCAGTGCAGGTTTTAGGAGGCTTCACTTATCAGTGTTTCAGGCTGGGTTTGTTCAGGGATTTCTGTCTGCCCCTGCAGTGTAGCTCCCTAAATCTCTCCTTGAGCAGCCGGGCCAGCGGTGCGGAGCAGGGAGCAGAAGGAACGTGCCATTTCCCACACGTGGTAATTGATTTAGCAGCAGTTTAAAACAATGTTGAGCATTGTCAAGGATGTTCCTTTGTGGCATTAAATCAAGTTCCTTGAGATGGATTACATACTAACCACATACTATCTCAAAATCCCAAGGGCTGTTTATTGTTCAGCAATTTATGATAGCCTTGTTAGAGCCCTGCATATCAGGCATCTCTGGAGTATGGGAAGAAACAGAGACAAATAGCATACAAACTATATTGAACAATTCATTACATTATATTGTGGAAACCTAAGCACAGCATGCAGATAACCCTTTTATGAACGCTGCCTTATTGAACAATAATCACTCTGTAATGTTTCAGATATTTAAATCATATTTATAATCACACATTTTAACGCAACATCCCTCATAAAGTTCTCAAGGCATTTTACAGGATGCATAAAGCATGGAAAAATACAAAATTCAAAAATGCAGATGCACCTACCACAGGTGCTGGAGGTAGGCTAATGAGGCAGATATATAAAAATCTAAGCTGACAGTTTAACAGTTTAAGTAGTGTATATAATAATTCAAACACGTTTTAAGGCATCCTTAGTTATAAACCTGTTCTTTAACTAAATATTTGGGCTAGGTTGTATAAGTGCTTATTTTCAGTTTACAATTATGGTGAGAAACAGCAACATTTTTTGGTTCCTTATTTAGAATCTTGTGCTTAAAAGCTTTCAGGGATCCCAAGCTGAAAGATAAATTACCAGGGGAGGTTTCCAGTGTGCTTGCTGAGCAGTGTTGTATATAACAACACATCTCCAAAGAGGATTGAGACTTTTGCCTTGCTGCATATTCCACAAGATCATGAGTCCTCTCTGTTTCTGTGTGTCCATATGTGCATGGAACATTCCATATTCATGGTCAGTGGTGCTATCCAGCCAAGGCTCCCATTCATTCTTGTCCAAAACAGCCCCTAAGGATGTTCCTGAGCTGGTGACCAGCGCAGCTGTCACTACACCAAACGTGTGAAATGCGCAGTAAAATTATGATCCTTTAGCACTCCACAGCACACAGGCATCTGATGTGGACTTGTTTTGCCCAATGGTATCTTAATTCTGATTATATACCTGCTGTTCTTCATATTAGAACAGGTAGAACAAGCTATTTCCATCTCTTTGATTCACATTCTTTTTGGTAGACTACAGCATCTGAAGATCAAGGTTAAGTTGCTGTACTGTCAAGGAAGTTTTCCTGAGAAAAAAACATGTTTAATTCTGCCTGTTACTGTAGAAAATTCTGGAGCTACTTGCAACTTTCTAGTTTGTTTTTTTTTTTTTAATTTTAACATATTTCACTATGTCCAGAAATAATTTTTAATATGTTGTAATGTGTAAAAAGTGTGGGAGGGTTGGGATATTTTTCTTGATGGCACTATGTGCATGTGTCTATATTCTCATGGCATATTTGTGGCTTGGATTCAAGCTATAGATCAATTCTCTTTTCTCTACTTTGAGACATTTCCTTCTTCTTTTAAGTTAGAAGTTAAAAATTGAGATAAGGTGTCAGGGAATGTTAAATAAAAATATATGGTATTTTGATGTTTAAGGATCTCAAAAACAGTACTTCAGAATTTGATGGGATATAATTAAGGAAACATACAAAAAAACCCAAACAGATGCCAAAAACCTTATGGAAGAAATGAAACAGAGAGAGTTCCTGTGGGGGGAAAAGAACTGGCTAATCAACAACATCTTGTGGATAGAAATTTGGAGGATTTGTGATTCTTCTTGAGTTTTAATTTTTTTTTAAGATTATAATTCTATATTTGCAAACCAGTTATGTCCTGAGAGATGACTAAGGAAACCCAGCGAGTTGTAGGACATCAGCTTTTGGCTAAAGCACCATGGGACACCTCCTTTCCCTGGCTCTTTTTACAGCTGGACAAGCTTCCTGGTGGGAAAGGCAGCAGGTGAGGAAACTTTTTCTAGTTTACTGTGTGCTCCTCAGTCAGACACAGAGAGCATCATCCTGGCAGAACCTGTGGATTCAAGCATGCAGGAGAAAGGCTGGAATCTACTGCCTGCACCCAAGAAAGGGAGCTCATGCCCACAGGGGGCTTTGGCTCAGCACTGCCTGGACTTGCCCATGCTTAAAAAAACCCCTTATGAGAAGCATAAGTGGTGTTTGCACCCATCAGAAAGGGCTGGAAAGATGTTCCTGCGTGGGCACCAGGGTTTGGCTGGGACTAAACCACAGGGCATCAGTTGTCAGCAGGGACACACAGCAGAGACAATCTCTCATGACTTTGCACACGGTTGTGCCTACACTGCCTCAATTCTGAGTCAAAAAATACTGCTGTTCTGGAGGTAAAGCTATACTGAGCTTTCTCTCAGACTTCTCTCCATGTTTCTGTTGTCTCTTTTTCTGTCTAGTCACAATTGTCACCAAAAAAACCCATGTGAGGATGATTTTTAGCGAGTGGCTTGAGCACACAATAGGTTATAGAGCTGCAAGCAGTCAGAGCCTGTCAGCCTTACCTAATGGAATAACAGATAGAGGGCAAGAATAATAGCTCCCTTGTCTGCTAGTCTATTAATAGAGGAGGCATCAATACTGCAAAATGACTGGTAATAAGAATATTTTAAGGATGGGGGTGAACCTTGGAAATAAATGAACTTGCATTGCTAGCAGGATTGCTACAGCATAAATTAAATGCTTTTAGAAATTGTTTCGTTACTGGGCAGAAATATGGTCTCAAATGTTAATCACAGAGGTTATTTTTTTATTATTCTGCTTTTTAAAATGTTTAGTCATTCTTTTTTCCTTTAACATCCATGTCCAAAAAACACATAGAACTTCTGACCTAGGAATATATTTATACAACATCACAAATCTTTTCCATGGCAACAGGCCTTGTCAAGCTGTCACAAGCACCATAATGACAGATTTTCAAGCAGTTCCCAAATAAATATGAACTTAGCATGTTACTGGAGAAAAATGCTTTCCATAAGTGACGGGTAGCTCAAAGCACCTGGCCCAGAGGTGCAGGTAGAAGAGTTAAGAGCCAATATTCCACCATGCAAACTAGTAGGAGATTCAACATTCAGTTAAATCTGATGCCTTTATATTTGGAAAGCAGAGGAGAATAAAGGATAGTTCTTCAGGCCTTTTGTCACAAAATGAAACATGACTGACCTCAGTCGAAAGGACTTCTTGAATGGACAAAGACCACTTTTCAAGATCTGAAGGACTGGACCCTTCTAAGTCAAGAAATATTTAGGGTGACAACTGGCATGGACTCTGCAGTGCATAGATCTTCAAAAGGTCCCAGAGAAATGAAGGAATTCAGAATTGGGCACTGGGATCTAAAAAAAAAAAATCACAGAGTCAGATTCTGCCTTTGAGATGTTTTCTGCTTCTTGCTGGATTCCACTGGGGCCAGCAACTAGTAGGAATAAGCACCTTGGGAAAAAAAAAATATTTAGAAATGAGCAGCAGCAATGACTTATGAGAAGTGGGTTCAGGCTGTCCCTCCCCTAGATACTTACAAGCAGCTAGATTTAAATAGGATATCTCTTAAAGAGGAATAGTTTCATCCACCTACCTGTCAACAAAGTACCAGAGAATACCAAGTGGAGGCAGATGCTGTTCCATATATTTTTTTCTTAATGATCATAACAGTGGAACTCTGATACTATTTTTTGATACTATTGTACATCTTGTCTTCCATGTGCCTTCTCAGAACACCCTCCAATAGCCTTATCTTGCTCTTTTCCTCCCCTTACTCACTCTCAGCTTTATGCCTTCACTCGTGGTGCCTCCTAACACATTAAAGTCTCCATGACCTCATCTGTCAAACGTCCTTTTATTCACATCCAAAAATCTCTTAAAACCCACCTCTTCCAGTAAGCAAGCTTTCTTCTATTATAATTTATAATTCTTTTCTGTCTTTTTTTTTTTCCCTTCTTGTCTCTCTTTATTTTTCACATTGTAATAGACAGAGCTGTTAGTATCATCAGAACCTAAAATTGCCTTACATTTCCCATTACAAGACTTTGTTTTTAGTTGCATATAATTTTGCAGCTTTAAATTACTTAGACTGAATTTTTCCATGCCAGGTGTCTCAAGCAAAATTTTTCTGGAAAGTTTCAGCTAGACAACTTTAGACAGTTCTGAAAATGCAATTAAGGAAGAATGCCATGGTTTAGGTATTTGAAAGAATTCTTGCAAGCACTTTGTTCAAAAGCACTTGAGTTTGGCATAGAGATTTCAAGGATCCAGTGAATCCTTTGGTCTGCCTCTGTCTGTACCCCCAGAAAAATATCAGTCTGTGCCTACCCCCAAAATCTCATTTAAAACTAAAGCTTAATGGAGCATTGTGAGCCTTTGGCAGCTAAAGCTCTAATGCAGTAGAGACTGGAGTGGAAAAAATTAGGAAATTCCAAAATTAAGGTTGCTTTGGTAGCCTTAACTAGACCCCCACGTTGTGTGTAAGCTGCTGTCATATTCTATATTTAATTATGTGATCGCACAGAGATTTCTTTCCCCCCCCACTGGCTCTGGCCTCATGCAGGGCACAGGATGGACCTGTGCAGCCTGTGGTGAAGAAGGGCTCATTTGTTTGCTGAATCTGAAAGGCACCAGCTCAGGGGCAGTGGGCATGGGAATTAAGAAGGAGGAAAAATTGTGCTTTGCGTAGTCAAACACTTCCTGGAGATTTGGATGTTGCTTCTGTCCCTGCCAAAAGAGAAAGGATTTTAAAAGGCACTTAGCTGGGCAGCTCCATGGAAAATATTCAGCATCTACAGCTGAGTGGAAGAACTACAGGTTTTAGAAAAATAGGAATCTGATTGTATATATAAGGGCAGTATGAATGTATACACTTGAAAGAGGTCTGAATTAAAACTTCAGATACTTAATATTTAGGTTTTTTTGTTGTGCACTACAGCTTTTAGCCTCTTTTCAGCTAGAAAAATGGTGTAAATTAAACTGTTAAGCCTCCACAGCTTGTTAGATTGGGACCCCATCTCTCTAATCCATCAAGATAAATCAGGTTAAAACCTGCCTTTCTGCATGGCAGTTCTCACATCCAATATATGCCCCAAAATAATTATTTTTCAGGATCTGGACCTTGTTTAAGACAAAGTGCCACAGCTGGTGTTCAGAAAGCAGATCCTCACAAACAGCTGATAACTTTAGCATTTTCACACAGAATTAAGCAGGTGTCGGGGGAAGGTATCAGAATGTCACAAAGACTGAAAGGAAAGTCTCATTCTCATCTCTACAAATCCAGCATTGGCAGTGAAAAGGGATGACAAGATGGGATGCACATGGCATTGCAAGGATAGAGGGATGGGGCCTTTTTGTGTAAATAGGAAACTGCTCTGAGGGCACATGAAATGTTCATTTGAGTAAAACACTTGGGAAAAAGAATAAGGAATATACTTGGCACTGTGGCAGGATTTTATCAGACTGCAAAGTTTTCCAAAGTTTTCCGTGAAGCCCTGGACATGCTGCCTGCAGAGTAAAGCAAAATAACAGCTACTGGTGTTTGGTCAGAGCAATATCTACATCTCAGTAGATACCAATTGGTTGCCAAAAACTACTGTGTACACATGACAGAGGTTAAAATCACTCAGAAGGTTTTATTTCTGAAGCTGTTATCATTATAACACAATTTATTAGTCATATCCAGTTAGCACTTCCCTAGAAGTGAAATCAACATCATCACATTAAGAGCTGAGAGTAAAAAGGATAATTAACCAAACAACTAAACTGTTTCCTACAGTTATTATTCAAATCCTTAGTAAAGCAGTTTTGTTTCTTACAACGTAATCTGAGCATTTTATCTTGAAGTAATTTTCTTATGGAGGTAGCACAAAAATCTTCTAAATGGGTCAGACTCCCATTGCACTGAAGTCAGCTCCTTGTTTTAGGAAGATGTGTGGATTGACATGTCCCTCACAGTCACATTTCTGTACACAGGAAGGCAGAAGAGCTCACTTTGAATTAAGAAAAGGTAAGCTTCATTCGGGAAGGCAAGAGTTTTATGAACCTTTGAATTTATTTCATGTTTGCCCTCTTTTCAAGATTTAATTACCAAAACAGCCTTAAAGAATCCCCTGAAACTCCACCATCAAATTAACTCAGGGCTGCACGTCTCTGCTGCAGAACAAGTATCCCTTGTAAGTGTTAGACGTTTTGAGGGGGGTGGATCTTTTTAAAGAAATTATTCTTGCTGTGCTTAATATGACCTTTTCCTGACCGGCAATTTTCCTTGTCTCTCAGGCTTGTTTTCCCGAACCTCTCCTAAGCAGTCTGAGAGCTGTGTGCAGGCTGAGCAATGCCTCAGACTCTGCAGTCTTCCACGGAGTTTCTAACTAGGTTAAACATGTTCACCCACCCTTGTTCTGAACTGCCATATGCCTGCAACTTCAGGGAGCTTTGATGGATGTAGCTGTGAGGAGGCATTTCAGAAAGACTCCTGGCTCTTCTGTTCAGCATGTTCCCCACCAACGACTGAATTGTTTACCCACACAGCACTTTTGCAGTTACTGAGGAGTTTTCATCAGCTTTGCCCAATTTTTGCAGTTATTGAGAAGTTTCGATTGGCTGTGCTGAAATTCCTGGAATTTTTTGCTCACTATCCCCAGAAACAGGAGATGAAAAGTAAAGAATTTATTAACTGTCCTTTACAGGTGACAAGACCGAGGAACAAGCAAATCAAAAAGGCTTGTGCAGAGTCATGCAGTGAAGGATTTTCACCATCATCTCCAAGATTCCTGATTTTATGACCAGCATGACAGCTACATGATTACGCACCACAACTCGGGGCTGTTCTTTGATCAAGGTAAACTGGCACTTTTGGCAAGCACAGGTTTTGCTCCTGTGCTCTTCCTCCCCAAAGATGACACAGAAACTCCAGCTGTGACAATCATTTTTTCTGTGCAGGAGGACCCAAAGTTGCAGTGATTATTCCAAAACACCGTTTCCCCCCAGTGGATTATCTCAGATGATGTTTTCTAAAAAAATCACTTCACATCATACATCAACCAAAGTTCACACGACTCTTCCTCTGGACCCTTCTCTCTGTCACACTGTGTTTGTTGATACCAGAAGTTTAGTGTTTAGGAGAGAGCAGTGAAAGCTACAGGATTTTGTGGAGCATATCAGGGAGGAGAAGAGAATGTGACACAGCTCGTGTCTCTTCATCTGAGGTGCCTTATGTACTGCCATCTCTGCACCTAAGGGGTGGAATATTTTTTCTGCCTGACACAGCCTTCATTTCAACAGATTTCCAGACAGGAGAAGCCACATTTGTGTTATGAGCTAGAAGTGCCAGGCTTTTGCCTGGGTAGACATTCTCTGGGAGGTTTTTGTGATCCAGACATCATTTCTGTCTTCCTATCTGGAGCAAGAAGAGTCTGGAGATGCCACATTGCCATGCAGCAGAACAAATAAGTGATTAAGGGCTTGCCTCACATAAGCCATGCAGAAAAGATTTTGACTTTAATGAATCAAGGCAAAGGATGAATAACTGAAGGTCTAAGTCTCTGGATGACCCATCCCCTAATACTTTTGCTTCAACTTGCAGGAGCCTGAGGCCTCAACCAGCACACTATGGAGAAGGGTCTGGAGCACAAGTCCTGTGAGGAGCAGCTGTGGGATGTGAGGGTGTTTAGCCTGGAGAAAAGGAGGCTCAGGGGGGACCTTCTCACTCTCTACAGCTGCCTGAAAGAAGAATGTAGCCAGGCGAGGTTTGTGCTCTTCTCCTAGGTAACAAGGGAGAGTAAATGGCCTCAAGCTGTTCTAGGTCAGGTTTAGGTTGGACATCAGAAGGAATTTCTTCACAGAAAGGGTGATCAGACATTGGAACAGGTTGTCCAGAGAGGTGAGGGAGTCACCATCCCTGGAGGTGTTTAAGGAAAGGTGGGAGGTGGCCAACTCAGCGCCATGGTCTGGTTGACACGATGGTGTTGGATCATAGGTTGGACTTGATAGTCTGAGGCCTTTTCCAATCTGATTCTTTGTGATTCTGTGTACTTCTGTGATTTTCATGCTAGTAAGCTGTTCCAAGCTGTTCCAAATTATCCAAAGATGGTTTGTATGGGGTTATTGACTGAATTTTAAAATATTTTTTTAAGAGGACCTTTCTTTATGCATTTGCAGCCTCCAAAGGACAGGCTGGTAGTGTATGTGGCAAATGACTCTTTTCCTTGGTGCTACAGCTGAGCAGACACAGTCCTCTTGCTGCCTATTTCAAGATGCTCTGTGGTCTGTTTCCCAAACCATTTTAGTGTGAAAAAACCCACATTTTCTCATATTTCCAAGACATTCAACAGGAGAGGAAATTCCATGCTAAATTTAAGCACAAGATACAAGTGGGCACTGGCAGAAGATGTACATACCACAAATGGAGTTCTGAAACTGCCAAAATTATGCCCATTCCTTATTTTCTCTAAGTCTGGCAAACACACCCCACATGGACCACATTTACCTTGCAAATATACAAGTGCATTATATATTTTTATATTTTAAGCCAAATAGCTTTCCCTGCAAAGCCAGCTCAGACAAAACTCCTTATTACCTCCCAAAATGGCTGGAGCTTCTGGATTTCTGGATATTCCTGGAGCATCATTGCAGATGGGCTCTACATTACTAAATAGCCAAGCTGGAGGCTCCATGCAGAGGAATCACATATTAAATATATATGTGATTTACTGTAGAATTTTTCCTATTAATGCACATTATATTGACATTTACTGTGAGAATTCATGCCTCATAAACATGGAATTGTTCTGTTTTCTCAATTTGTGCCAGTTTCCTATAAATACAGAAATTAGGTAGCTATCACGAAAGCTATCTGATAGAATTGAAAAATAGATAAACAAAGAATAGCAATGCAATTTGGTCATTAAAATTCTAAAAAATCCAAACAAAAAATATATCTGCCCATTATCCTTTTGATGAATCTGGCCTTTTGCCTCAAAACCACTACTAATTTCAGCTGGCATAAGAGAAGCATTTTATGAATCCTACCCAATGTTTGCTGCACTGAACTAGAAATGCCAGTCAATAACAGCTCATTATCATTATCCAGATGAGAGGCAAATTAGGCATGGAAACACCATGCTACTGCAATGTAAAGGTTGAAATTCAAAACAGCAAAAGCAAGAAGAATTTGGATTAAGATTGTCTGCAAGCAAACTTGAGGATTATCATGGATCTGAATTTGTATTTTTTCTCAAGACACTGGAGCATCCTTGCAAAGGTACAGGTGAAGCACTACATGGTCCTATGGAATTTATCTTTTCCAAAGAATTCTGCTAACCAAAATAAAAACTTTTTGCAGGAATGGTAGAATACAGCCAAGGCTCTGTCTAAAATTGGGCTTCTTCCTTGATGACTTGTTTTCCCACCACTTAAGCAGCCCACTTGCATGGCCAAGTGCCCAAGATTGTTTCAACCCCTCCTGGCAGTTTTTCCTGGGATGCTGTCAGTTTTGCACCTGAATGACTCCATAGAACTCAGCTCCCATACCAACCAAGATTTTAAACCCCTAATTCTTCTTTCCAAACTTGAATTCTTCAGCATTTTGGGTGGAAGGAGAAGGACCAGTTTGAAACTCCCCAGAACTTTGCTCTCTTGCTGCTTTGGGGTGTTTGTGTCCTGGCAGCACCTCCAAGAAGGTGTCCCCAAAAATCAGAGTCCAGGCATCCAACCTAAGCACACCAGGTGAGTCTGAACTTTGTGACAACTTCTAAATCTTTCTTTGGAGTCAGAATGAAACTGGCTGCTTGGAAAACCTTTGAAATGGAGGTTGCACCTCCATTGTGAAGAGGGCAGGGTGGGCCCAAAATACACAGGATTATGTTTCATTTCCCCTTTGCTGCCCTGACAGAAATTACCTGACAATTTAGGGCGTGAAGGTTTGACTGACATTATGAGGATAGTGGAGAAAACAAGAAATTACTTGGAGACAGAGTTTAATAATTTAAGAAAATAATGAAATTTATACCAATTAAATTAATTTGGATAAGAGGCCACATTTTACAGAAGTGTGAATCATGCAAGGTTATGACTGTAGCTTTTTAGGCATAAATAACACACATTTATTTAAAAAAATATTAATCTCTTTTCCCCTCAATAACTTTACTTCCCCTGATTGGAGGTGGTTACAATTCTATCTGGGTACACATATGTGTGTGTGTGTAGCCATGTATTTTATAGGCAAGTTTGTTTAGTTTCTTTAATCCAATTCTTGGACCTGCTAATTCTAGTGTGGATATAGCTGGGGGTTTTTTTAGTCAAGATTTTGGACAAAATCCATTTTTTCTTTTGGATAACATAATCCAGAGGTTAAAAAGTCAGTGGTAGTGGGCTTGCTTATGGAAAGTAAGGGAAGTGTTAATGTGAAAAACCCCTCAGATTAGACTATAGGGTAAACCTAAATAAAAAAGACAGTTAGTGTAAAAAATGACAACACATCACTGTGGAAGATGAGAATCAATGCAGCTCTTTTACATGACAGATTTCCTATTCAGACTAAATATATTCTGTCTTGAGCATATTGTGTATTGCCCTGACATCATTTTGCCTTTATTCACATACTGTGGTAATGCTATCTACAGCATATAGACTCCCATTGACAGCATTTTGCCTTTCCTCAAATCACAACATTGTCTATGCAGACATCCACTGACATTGTTTTGCCTGTGCTTTGCACTATAGACTCACAGTGACATTGTCTGGCATTTCATTATGTTCCATCTCAGCAGGGTTCAGCAGGGCTTTACACCAATTATTAAAAGTTGTGGCCAGGCTTCAGGATGCTCCAAGGACACAGGCTGGGGTCCATGTCTTACTGGAGGACCACAAAATGGTGCTCTCTTAGGCATTTCTTAATCTGAGAATGCTTTGACAGGGTAACTAGTAGGATGATCAAAATTTTACTAGTTTAGATGTAGTTAATGCATCCATAACTTTGCTTTCTCTTATTTGATGAATTCCAAGGCTTGCTGGCATGTTTAAACAACAACAAAAAAGTTGTCAGCATGAGGTTACACCAGTGGATCTGGTGAATCTCAGTGTTATCAGTTACACCAGTGGCTCTGTGGTCTGTGCTGGCATGTGCACTGTAGGATGGAATCTCTTCTCCCAGCTGTCCTGGCACATCTGTCCGTGCAAAATGTATGGAACATAAGCCTGGCCTCACTCTGCAACAGGTGTGCAAAGCACTTGGTTTAAAACAGGGTTTGAGATTAATTTTGTAGCATCTCACTGGGCCTAGGTATTTCTGACAGCACTGGAATCCCTTGTGATATAGTGAGTGAAAATGCAGATGTGGAAAATGTGAATTTAGTGGATGCAATGCTATATTGTTATTTTCTAACACATGTGAAGTACTATCACAGTTCAGAGATGTGTGCATCCATGGGTTAAAGAAAAGCTCACATAATTTTATTTTGAAAAGGCTTCTGGGGTTTTTATAATGCATTGCCTCTATCTGGTAAACAGAAAGGTGGTGTTACTTCTTTTTATTTTCTCGAAGCCAGGAAGCCTTTTCAAGGCATACAAACCATTTATCTGTCTTAGTCAAGGTGATTTCCATACCAAGGCCATTGTCCCTGCAGTGAGAATGTGATTATGTGAAGAGTAATTGTGTGTGTGCATATCTGTATACCTTTACATTGTTTCCAGATAAAATTAATGAAAAAACCCACAGTGAATACAGGGAAATGTACTTTTCCTGCCTTTCAGAGCAGTATTAGTATCTACTTCATATTTTAATGAATTACTGTGCTGGTAAAAGCTGTATCTGTCCATCGTCTGCTGAGCCATAGTGGTCTTCATTATGCTGCAGACAGTTTGCTCCCATGAAATGCAACACAGACTGAGGCACTATCATCATCAGGAGCAAAATAAAAACTTGTCATATACAATACTGACAGCAAAATGGAAATGCTTGGAAAAGATGATTATCTATTGAAATATATATAGTCCAGAGGGCAAATGTTCATTCAACATATTGACAACAAACATGTAGCATCTTTTATGAATGCTGTCTTTCCAGTTTCCCCCTGTGTCTTTGGATATCTCAGCATATGTACAGGGCATTATTTCTCCTATCAGCCCAAATCCTGAGACAGTGTCAAGTGCCATTGCTCTGCAGAGTTTGCAGATGTAGACATCTCACAGTGGGTGACAACAGTGCCTGGAATTTGTGTTGTGCATGACATTTTGTTATTCTAAACTTAAAGTTCAAATTAAATTTATTTTCTTGTTATGTTGTTTTTTGTTTGATTGAGTTTTATTTTATTTTATTTTCCTAAAACATTTCCCTTAGCAAAACAGTGCTCTTTTAGTTCTTTTTTTAAGATGGTCTGGAAAGTTTTTGAATTAACTTTTCCATACAAAAGCCTGAAACCCAGATGAAACAACATTGCACAGTATTTGCCTTTTTTTTTTTTTTCCTTTCACTGCAGCCACATGTAACTGTGTCAGAAAAAGATTAAAACAAAGTGAGGCTGTCAGGCTTTAAAGTGGGTTTAATTTCTTTATGAGCTTTTTCTATCATTCAATTCGTAATTATTTTATTTCGTGCTCTCATCTCATGGGACCTTGTCAAAAAGCTTTTGAAATCTTAATAAGTAGGTTCACACGGTCTTCTTTGGCCACAGTTTTCCTAACCTTTTCAAAGAAGACAGAAAGCCTTTAAATTAAGCTGATCTGCAGGCAGCTAATTTTTGTAGTTTCAGAAAATAACTGACTTCTGTAGTTTGGGCTATTCTTTCAAATATAAACATTTTTATTTGAAAAATAAAACCGAAACAGCTTTTAATGCAACCTGTGTTTACTTATATGACTTAGTAAAATCACATAATATAACTTAGTATTGTGTTAATGGGTATTGCTTTATACTATATGAAAACTATATTAATTGATGTTTTGCATTGCTATAGCACTTGCTGAGCAGCCCAGAGGAAGAACAATTCTTGATTTTGCTAACATAGTATTTACCAAAGCTGTAAAAAAAACCTTGGGAGACATAAAATTATGAAAGGTGCATTGCAGAGGTTTATTTGCTTTGCTTGTTATTGCACTGTATGAATTTGGACCGTGTGAGAGAGATGTTTGCTGCCTTTTTTGGAGACCCCAGGTATGTTTTCATGCAGCTCCTGGGAGTGACATCTGCTCCTCAATGGAGCTGTACCTTGCACCACAGTAAAAAGATGGGAACAAAGGTGAGGTTTGTCCTTTTTAGATATCACAGATTGGCCTTGGTTGGAAGAGACCTTAAAGATCATCTTGTTCCAAGCTCACTGCCATGGGCTGGGACACCTTCCAGTAGAGCAGGTTCCTCAAAGTCCCACCTGAGCTGGCCTTGAATGGGGCACCCATAGCCTCCCTGGGCACCCTGTGCCAGGGCCTCACCACCCTCACAGGGAAGAATTCCTCCCTAACATCTAATCCAAACCTACCCTCTGTCAGTGTGAAGCCATTTTTCCTTCTCCTGTCAGTCCAGGCACTTGTAAATAGTCAGGTGTTTCAGTCAGAAAGAAGCAAACTGCAGGAATAGAGTGTGGAATTACCTCAGCTGTGGAGTTATCCCAGTTGTTCACAGTCTTCAACACAGCCAGGTGAAACTGTAGGACCACAACAATTATCTTTGCATTGAAGCTCTGGAGTTGAACCCAGGGCAAGAAATGAGTTCAGACTTGGCTGAAAAGGAAAGTGGCATCATCCCATCAAGGGCAAGTGCTGAAGAGGCAGCCAGGGGCCAGCAGGAAAAGGTGTGAGCTGGGTGTCACTGCACACTTTGGTGCAAAGGAAAGAAGATGGGGAAGGCCAGAGGTCAACTTCAAAATGTCAGGTCCATGGGGAATCTCGATTTATCACTGCAAGGATAACTGAAAAAGAAAAAAGGAACTAATTTCTTTCTGAAATAAAAAATTAATAAAAACAAAAAAAATTTCTAAACTCAGGTGCAGCAAAAAACCAACAGTCACTTCAGAATAGACCAATACCCAACTCGCAGAAGCAAAGGGACAGGGAAACTTTGCATACCAAACCCCCAGATAGCGTGGAGGTAACTTAAATCACTTTTTAAATTCCTGTTGAATTTTGTTGCTATTTTCTGTGCTGTGGATTTTGAACCAGCAAGAGTTAAGAAGGCTTTTCTGAAACTCAGAGTGAGCCTCATTGAAATGCACACTTCTGGTGAACAGGGTTTGAGAGCTCCTGAAAACCTGTGGTGGCAATGATGTAACCTGACCTATTGCCTTAGCAATTTTATGTGCCCCACCATGCAATTCATGCTGGGAATCACTGGCAACAATTACAGGAGCATTGGGTGAGATATAAAATGATGCAACATGACAGCTAAATGGTAGCTTTATTTGTTTATTATCTTGAAGGGTCCTTATTTAAAAACCAGACTTTCCACTTTCTTTCTGCATAGAGCAGTTGTCACACTCAGCATCCACTTGGATCTGTGCTTTGACTGGGATCTTTAGCTGTGTAGTGGCTGCCTGACATGTTTGCCTTTTTTCAGCATTTAGAATAAAAGGATAAGACCAATGCCCATTTTAAGAGTAATACTTCCCAGTAAAGGCACCAGTGTATCTCATGAATAGTTCTGCTGGGCAGCTTCCCACCAAATATTTATTGTTATATCTGGAACATAAAATTACAAACATGTGGGTGCAGAGTTCACTGGCTAACCTATCAGCTGCTCAGTATTCTCCTGTTATTCCATCTAAATATTTTAAGAAAAGGGATAGCCCAAACCCATGCTACCTTTTACACCTTCTACTTATTGTCTTCAAGAATATTTAGGCAAGGTCTGTATTTTATCACTCGGAATAGCCAGCAGTGTGGTGAGAGCAACAGTTGGTGGTTGTGGCCAAGGTGAGGGACAGCCATGTGAAACTCTCTAATTTTAACACCACAAATAGTCAAAGTGTGACCAGGAAACCCATCTGTGGGACAGCTCTGGACTGTATGGCACAGTCCTTTCACAAATTAAAAACCATCAGTCGATATTTTGGGTTATCAAATATTCTGAGTACCTCGAATAAGCACAAATTCCAATGCCACAGAACACCATTATTTGAAAGATAAGTGTACCCAGATATTTCCAGCTATACACTATTATGTTTAAAGTACTTGTGTTTTTGTCAAGAGCTCTGTAGTGCAGTGTTGGCAGATAAGGATTTGGCATCTCCAGAGACAAGACACAGACCTTTTCTAATTCTGTTCAGCTCTATGTTATATGGTGAGGAGTAAATTAATTTTGCAGCTCCAGATCAGAGATCGGGTGAGTGGCAGCAAGACAACCACAGAATTTTTAGATCAAGGGGCTCTTGTTCTTTAAATATGCACTCCATGAAAAATACAAATGTTGCCTTCAGAACAGTGACTCATACTTACCCAGATGTCCTTATCTGCATCAGAAAATGTGACTGTCCCCCAAACCCTCATGTTAGACATTTTCTGTGTGTTCCATGGCCTGGGTCCTGGGACTGGAGCAGTTTTGCAGGGAAGGGATGAGGTAGCCCATGGGCAAGCACTTTGATTAATTTGCATTAAACCACAGGATGGACCTTGAACTTCTGCAGGCACATCAGTGTGCATCAATCAACTTTGTTTGTCTAGTGTGAATGTGTGTGTGTGCATGTTCAAGCTGAACACTTTAAATATCCTCAGCACTGGTAATATTCCTTCTTGCAAGTAAGCTTCCATAGGAAAAAAAAATGTCCTTTGCTGTTGCAGATCTCATGGTTGCCTTCTTGGGTCATAACAGAAAGCAGGAAAAAGAAATGCAGCCAATACATGAATAAGTAATAATAATAAGTAATAATGAGAAAAATTACCAAATAGTAGGTGATGGATAGACAGAGGGATTTACACTCAGCTCCCGGAAGCATTGATGGAGCTGCAACTCCCCAGCCCTGGTAGTCCTTCCAGATTGCTAACACAAATGTTTATCTCTCCAAAAGACACATTTTCTTAAGCTCTCTCAATCATAAGTTCAAGACACTCATTGCTCAATCTCACTTCCAGAAAATATTGGTTCCAAAGTGGTTTGCTTTGTTCCTTCTTTATTTTTTAGGGTTTTGTTGTTTTTTTTTTTGGAAGGAGGATACAATTTTTTTTTTTGACTCTGGAGCAATGAGAGTGAGTGAGCTAAATTAATTTGAGAAACAAATTGTGTTAAGGGCTGGGGGGGAGCTGATAGATAAGCAGCCATGGGAAATCTATCTAGAGGGAGGACAAACGAGCACAACTTGACTCTCGTGTAACCTTTAATCTATTTATAGGAGCAGGAGTTGGGAAATGAAGTACCTTTCAACAGCAGTTTAAGTCAACAACTAAAATTAATTGCCTTCACTTTAAAACTACAGTACTTGTGCAGGCAGCACATGAACAGCCAATTTCACACTCCCAGACTCTGGCAAAATGTTGACAAAACAACCTCCTCTTGGAAATGGAGAAAAAGTCAGGCCTGCCTTTCCTATTTTAATAAGCCTCCTGTTTGTCAGAGTGTGCAGAAGGGCATCTTGTGCTGCAGAGGCAGGAGACCACCATTAAGAACTACCTGGTTGTGCCCCTGCAGCTTGAGGACATGATGTGCCAGTATGTGCTGGTACCCATCTCCCAGGCAGGTTGTGCTGGCTTTTATGTCACTATTGCACTCACCTCACAGCTGAGGAGCCCAGCAATGCTGGCAGAGTGGCTGAGCATGGAGCTTGGACCCTGCCCGTGGTGGAAACATGAGCTTGAGTCTCAGCCATGGGATGTCACAGCCTCTGGCCCCTGCCAGCCCTCAGCACCACCACTGGCTCACATGGGGAGCCTGGGAATTGAATAAGTTAGCTGGTTCCACTGCCTCCTGTAATCTGATTTAATAAAGCCAGAATTGCATTTCAAACCCCTTCTTCTAATTGTTTAAGTTTTATTTTAAGGACTGAAGGTTGGGAAAGTCATTACCTTTTTGGATTTTTCTCCCTTTGCAGAGCTTGGTGGCATACCTGCTCTCTGAATGCTGTCTTGTGGGTATTTCTTATTCACCAAGATACTTACCTCTTTCCAATGTTTTAGATAACAAACAGATGGGCTGCAAGCCCAGCAGCCAGGACCTAGGGTTTCCCCCTTACCTACAGCCTCACTCTGACCAGAGCACTCAAAGCTATCTGAGCTTCATTTACCCCACATGAAGACTGAGCCTTGGTCATGTCAGCACTGCTCTCCAGCCCAATTTTTACACTGTGTGTGTTTATTTCTGCAGGCTGAGGAAACACAAGCTGGGCACAAAATAAGATCTTTTTAATTTGGCTCTTAAATGAGATCTTTTTTGATTTCCCCTCAATCTGCAATGGGAAAGAAAAAATTGTCTGTCAGCCTAAGTCTACCTCAGAACTACTAAGGAACTCTTAAAATAAATGCTAGTAAACATGGGGTATATGTATATGCTTGTTTGTATGCTGTGTTTATGAGAAGTTTTGAATTCTATCCCATTGTTTGTAAATATTCTATATAACTCATCTGTTTTTGTGTATTAATTTGTATGTGTTCATTTATTTTTGGTAGCAACCTGTTTTATGGAAATATTTTAATAAAAATCTGTGAACATGAGGAAAAGTAGAGCACAATACAGATGCACACAAACACTCGCTGCATGACTCTGAGGGAAAAAAGTGTACAAGGAATTCGCACATCATCTAAATAGAGAAATGTATAAAGCAGAAATGCTGAATGAGCTGGGTGTGTAAACACAGGCTGAACAGGACCATTGTCAGCCCTGCTTTCCTGTCATGCAGTCTATCCACCATGCCACAGGAAAAGGGTGCTGAGCCAGCAGGAGAGGGGTGTGGGAGTGTCTGATGCTCCCAGGAAAACCTCTGTGGGATGTAGGGTGCACCAAAAGCAGCTGAATCTGGTCCAGCAGCCAGGGATTTTGGAGGGCAGCGCTGGGCAGAGGGAGGCTTTCCCAGGATTCACGGCAGGGGGGAGCGGAGGTGACACCCCAGCAGTGTCACCCCAGGGTGACAACCCTGCTGCTGCACAGCCTGCCTTGATTTCTCACTTAATCTGGGTTTAATCTGGCTGTCACAATATTTCCAGACTCACTGGGCATCATGTGTCTTAACTAAAGTTTGCTGAGCATGTTGAGATCCTTTGACGAACTGTGCTAAATGCCAGGTGTTATTTTCACTTTCCTCCAGATGTACTTAATACAGTTGTCTGCTGTTTTGCTGATTGCTACAATTACTGCAGATATAGAGACGTGCTAAGTAATAAGGCTATCAATCAACTCACGAGTTGCAAAACTCGTGGGGTGCACTGAAAGCATCAAAGGCTGCTTTGCTGTGGCTGTGGTTTTACCTGCGGGGACAGAGAGCAGGTAGGGGCTGGCAAGCAAGCAGCATGTGGCCAGCCAGGGAAAGGCTTTTCCCCTTCATGCCACACCTTGCCCTCAGCCTCAGAGCCCAAACTGGCTCCAGCTCAGGCATTTGGTAGGACTTTTGCCTCCTTTCTGTCTCTGCCCATCCCTCACACTCGTGTGGGAGCCCTGTGCAGCTCTGGGAAAGCCTGGAAGGACAAGCCATCTGACCCACGAGCAGCATTTGCCCTGTTTTCTGTTCCTATTCAGCAGCAGGATGTGGAAATCCCACATTTCCTCAAGCAAAGCCCCACTGCCAAACGGGAAAGCTGGGTGTGATTCCTGAAGAGCTGACTCCTGTGGTTTTGACATCTCCCTCTCCCAGCTCTGGCGTGACAGGGGAGGCTCCACCTGGAGCTGGAACACTCACATGGGAAGATGGGAGTGACCTTGAAATTTATAGTAAGGAGTGTTTTGGAACACAATGGCAAATTTTGTAATGAAATGCCGGAGCTGTTTACACTTCAGAGAAAATTTTGGACACAGTTCCAACATCCAAGGTTAATAATAATGTTTCGGGTGCAGAAGTCGTGGAATAAGTAAAAAGTTGGCTCAGAAATTAATGATGAAGAATGGGGAAACAAAGAAAATAGGTGATATGAGATGAATTATAGCAGGAGGGACTGTAAACTAGACCAGAAACTATTGCATGAAGATACAGAAGATTGCAATCACATCAAGGCTAAGAGATAAATCCAAGTCCTTCAGCATGCTTGTTTTACATTAATCTGTGTGTGCCATGAAACATTGGAATGGAAAAAAAAAAGGGAAGGCTAAGGCTTTGGCCAGTATAAGTATGTGTCTATTTGAAAAAAAAATCTATTTGAACCTTTGCCCAGAACTTAGAATGAAACCATCTGCACCATTTATGTGCTTCATGCAGTTAGGTAATATTTTGGTTTGTTTTTCAGATCCTGGGTGATAACAGAGGTGATACATGAAGTGGTCTGCATCCCCTTGCTCTCGCTGCTGGCATTAAAGGGAGCAGAGCTGGAAGAGAAGAGGGATTGCCCAGATGCTACAACAGGACTTGAGTGATGCTCACACATCCTTTTTTTTCCAAATGGTACATGACACCATGTCAGCTGAGTGGTTTTTGCCTCCACTGAAACCCCCAGCTATGGACATTCACACACTTTCTCACATCTGGTCATTTGTGGCCCCTTCACTATATTTCAGGGCCCATCATCAAAATAACATGGAGTTTGTGAAAAACTTTTAAAAAACGTTAGTCTTAAAAGGTACAATAGGTAGATTATTGAAAACCAACCCTCTCATCTTCCTCTCCTCCATCCACTTTAAACATTAGCTAAAAGGCTTTTGGGAAAAAAAAAAAAGTAACTGAGAATGTAAAAAAACTTTGTTTGCCATCACACAGAATGTCATTTTGTTAAAGGTCCTTCAATCTCTGCAGGCCAAGGCATGTGTTCTATGGTAGCACTCTCTGTAAGTACATTGGTGCATTCCACGGGGCATTGGAGACTCAAAAATCAATCGTGAAGACATGAAATGGTCAAAAGAATAAAAGCCAGCAATGCTTTCCTGCATGATGCTCAGAATAGATGAATGAAGCCTCACCTGCTTGCTGCTGAGTCATGGTAACTTCTGGAAAAGCATGAATTTTTTTTGTGCAGTAAAAAGCCCTGCAAAGGTGTTTCTTTTTGATTATTTTGGAAGGTATCTGTTGGAAGGGCAGAGTCTGAGATGTACCTTTTCAAATATCCATGCCAGGTTTTTTTCTTATTTTTGTCTTTTTCTTTCCCCCAGAAGAATGCCTTACAACACACAGTTACCTTTGAGCCAGCTGTCACTTGGGAAGGAAAACAACGTGGCCCTCAGCATATATCACTTACAGCAGGGTTAATCAGGAGTTACTCCACTGGTGCCCCTACTTACATTGGTGTAAATCCCACGCAGGTGAGGCCAGAGTGATTTCAGAGTAACAAAGAATGTGACAACAGCAGCTTTCAGCCAGGGACTACTGGTGGCCCTACCACATGGGTTTTCAGGAATCAAAGCCCAGTGTGTTTGAACCCGTGTCGACTCAGACAGTAAAATAAAGCAGCCTTTCTAGTCTGTTTCTCAGCATGATAATTCTACTACAGTATTACTCCAAGGTCCTCTGAGTAGCTGCATTTAATAATGCTTTACAGTAGGGTTCCATTTATAAACACTTCATTATTAATAAAGCATGGCAATTTGTAGCATGCATAAAAATTATTTATATTCATGTGCTAACCAAGCCCATAGATTTAATAATATTGACGTCTTATAACACGCGTTGTAACAGCTTGTCACAGCATCATCTGTTAAGCATTTCTTACTAATGCCTTTCATACCATGCCTTATAATAATTTGTTAAAGGATGCAGCTGCATCTATTAAGCCTTTCATAAATATGAATAGCACATTTTCTAAAATGGCACCATATATTAAATTATTACTGGGTATTCTAACTGGAAACAGAATTTCTCTTTCTCGCTTTCCCCCTTTCCTTCTTTTTTTTTTTTTTTCCCCTTTTCTCTCCCTGTCTCTGTGACCCCCTGCCCCAGTCTGTTTGTCTGTCTTGTAATTCATCTAAACCAAGTTTTCTTCTCCTGTGCAGGGACAGCTCAGTTCAATGGGGTTTCCTGACCTGCTGAAACATACAATTTGGGAACCTCAGGTTGAAAGCAGCTTGGGGGCAACTTCAAAATGAGTGAAGTCCATGGTGGTTGTGTGGCTGGAATCAACAAGAGCACCAGCTCTGGAAAGAGGAGGTGACCAGTCCTGAATTCCTCTCGTGGTTGGGTTCATGGCTCACTCCTGAGCCAGGAAGCAAACAAGCAAAATTAGCATCAGTGGCTCCTCTTTGCTTCTCAGGCACCACCAGCATTTAACCACAGAATAATTTCTTTTTACATAGAGAATAAGAATGAAATTACAAATGATTATAAGAAGAGCTGTCTTCTTGTGGTGAAAGCCTGAATCCAAAATATTTGATTGTGAATCTTCTCTGTCAGAGGGACTTGTGCCTCCCTGGGGTGCAAGTGGCAGCAAGGACACAGTGTGGGTGTGGAGCAGCACCATCTGTGGCTGCTTGGGGTACCAAAATACTTTTTTTTTGCAGAAGGAAGTGGCATTACAGTAGCTGTGAGCACAGCTTAGGTATCAAAGCTCCACATCTGCTGAGAGACTCACACAAGTTCCTGGGACCTGCCAACCACCCTGCTCCTAAGTTTGACACTACAGTGCTCCAGTGATTTTATCCTGACCCATCAAAGGATTACATCCCCTGATGGTCCTTGGACAGAAACTTCACCCCAGGGGACAGTTCCTCACCTCAGCTCAGACTTCAGTCCTTTGCTTTTTGTTCCTGATGAAACACCTTGGAATGCTGCTGTGCAACATTGGCCTATCTTGCTGTGCACCCTGTAGAAAATACACAGGTTATGCTTTGCAGTAGTTTGCTTTTGCACTTTATTCCTGTTCAGGTAATACCTCTCTTTGTTTTTTTTCCCACTTTTCCTTTTTCTGCCATATAAGGTAAAATTGTAGCACACTGAAATGTTATTAGAGATTCAATTCTTAATTGTGAATTTCCTTGCTTTTGTAAGTTTGCCTCAGATCCTTAACAATTTTAATGTAATTTTTTATGTGAATTTCCGTGCTATTTTAACTCATTAGTCATGGGCTATCATTTTTCGATGTAATTACTGTAATTTCATCAAGTGACATAATTACAGTAAATACTTTGAGTAATTACTATTCACATGGAAAAAGATATCTGGAAGTGTAATAATGTCATATAATAAAATATTTATGATGTGTAAAGACAAATTATGAGGACATATTTACATCACATGACAACATTCCCTGTTTACCTTGGGTGAGGATAATGACACAAAAATAAGTTTCAGTGATGTCATCTCTTGGTAATGATTACAAAGAATTGTTCAGCATCGAGGTACAGCAAATTCAATAACTGTCACCTTTTGAAGATAAATAACGTACCCCCACACCTGGAAATGCCACCAAAGCCAGTGGGGTTGATGTGCTGCCAGTTGAGGGGTGAAAAAAGGCTTTCTGCCTCCCATACTGCAGAGTGTGGTCACAGAGAGGTGTAGGAAGAAAAGGTTTTCAGCAGGTGGAAGGATAAAGAAAGACATGTCTGAATTCTTTACCTACCTGAGCTATTCCTGGCAGAGGAGGAATGATTTGCCACTGGTTGGGTAGCTCTCATTTTCTGAATGTGGTGGAAAGGCTTCGTGCTTGGGGCAGCAGCTGAAGACCAAAGGAACCAGGCAGGCAGACCTAAATTGCTCCAACCAACAGGCAGCCTTAGGGCTTATCCCCTCGTGTGCCTAAAATTAGCCAAAATGTTGACCTTTAATTCACTATGAATTCATCAGCAAAATGATGCTTACCCTCCCCTCTGACCTCCCAGAGATGTGAAGGCAGCAAACAGTTGAGAAGAATGCAAATAACACAGCCACGTGTGTCAGAGGGAGGCAAGACATTTGCCAGAAGAAGGGAATACATTTGCCTCGGTGGTGGGGCTCTCACCGTGGCTCACAGCAGAGGTTGGAGCAGGGAGCTACAAGGGAAATGCTGGCTTCAGATTTATGTGAAAGTCAGTCCATCTGTGTCTCTGTGCTAAGCCAGGGCCACAGGAAGGCAAAATGACAAATAATATGTAGTTGGAGACTAAATACGAATAGTGCATGTGCCTGAGGAGAACCACAGTTTGCACAGACAGCCCAGTTTTTGAAAGTCTGCTCCTGTCAGGATGCCACCAACCTTGCAGCAGCCTGCTTGGGGACACTGCACACACCTGATCTGCTCACAGCACAGGGATATTTTATTTTTCAGTTCTGTGTGTGCTGCCATTGGCCTTTCCCTCCCATTTACGTGGTGGCTACAAGGCGAGGTGACTCCTGACACGTCAGTGCCATGATGGATCAGCCACCCCACTTACACCTTGGCCCAAGGTCTCTGAGCAGCCCACACAAACATTTTATGTTGAGGGTAATGAAAGCATCAGGGTGGCTGAAGGCATACTAATAATAGAGCCATTTACTGATTTCTTGTAAACTGCAGCAGCAGGCATTTTCCTCTGCGGGTTGCATACAGCTCTTCCTGGTCTGCTGGGAAAGGGGTGTCTGAGTGGGGCCTTGTCTTTTCCTCAAACCTGGAAGAAACGCTGTAAAATTGGTGTTATTCTCTGTACAACTGTGAATCCTATATAAAGCCATCCAGGGCAAAAAGAAAAAGTGAAAGAACTGGATTTGGGAACAGAGAAACTCTTCAGGGAAGTCTCAGGAAAGTAATGCCACTGCTGTGCTGTAGATATTTGGGATTTGTCACGTTAGCATCAGGTGTCAGCAGTGTCATTTCTTTTTGGAGCAGGGAAGCAGAAGACCTGGATGCTAAGGTCAAAAGCCATAACACCTCACTTTTTTGTTAAAAAGAAGAAGTCTGAGGATCTGATAGAATTTTAGACCAATGTTGCCTTTCTCTGGCTTTAGCTTCAATGCCATCATTAAGACACAAAGCAAACAGTTAATGTCACATAAATATAAGCATATGCATATCATACACACACAAATGTTGTCATTAATACGCACCATTTCTGTTTGCATAAGCTCACAAAACCATTGTTATTTCTGCAGAATGGACTAGTGCTTGGTTTACAAACTTGCAGAGGTTTTGAAAGGTGTCAGTAAGCCTCAGTGCGCAGTAGACAACAATGTTCGATTGCTTGCCAAAGCCCCAGGCTAAGCTGGTCTTGTAAATCTTAAACCAGATCCTTGGAACTTGCAGACAAATCCAAAGACCAAGACCAAAACCAAAAAATCCAACCAAACAAAAAAAAAAAAAAAATTAGAAATCAGATGCTTAAGAGAGAATATTCTTGCCAGTAACATGACAGAGTCAAGTTAATTCAAAGTGATTCAAACAAGAGCGATGATTTATTTTTTTTTTTAGGATATTGCTGGCCAGTTCTGCATCCTGAATCTGATTGACATATGATACTACTAGGCTGAATGAAGACATTTTGCACATGTTTTTGCTTTAAAGAGCAATTGCTAGGGGTAACACTGGTTACTTACAATGTGGACACATGCCAAACTATTCTGAATTATTCTGAATGAGAGTAGATTGCTGGCTATCTCATGCTTCGAGGTTTGTAGGACTGGGTGTATAATTTAGCATTCCTGACATCGCCACGTGATCACATAAACTCAGAGGGTTGGAGAAACAAATGGGGAGCTCAGGTTCCTACCAGGTGTGCCCTTCCCTTCTGTAAATGGGCATTTCCACTACAAGAACTTGAATGAGCTCCTCAGTAGACTTTTGGGAATATATTTGACTTTTAGAATAATTTCACTGCAAAAAGTACAGTTCTGACGTAAATTTTTTGACAGGGATTTTTTGTACTTCTTTTTTTTTATAATACCCATCACTTTCCAGTGCTGCCTTTAAACATTTTCCACAGAGCTTTATTACTTTTTAACAGTCTATATCTTTCAGAATATGCATTTCATATTTGGAGTTTTTGGAAAGATTTTTCTGAATGGAAGCTCTTCTGTCCTACGAGGTGCTGATGCAATAATGAGAGCAATAGCAAATTAGTTCATTAATTCTTAACAGCAGCCCGAATCTGTAGAGGCAAGCTTGGGTGGGAAAGTCCTTAAATCTCTGTCAGGATTTAATCCTTCTTTTTGTTTGTTTGCTTGGTTTTCAGGCACCACAGCTGATCCTCCTGTTACAGCCTGTTCACACTTTGGAGTAGCTTCAGTTTTCCTCAGCCTTTGCATCAGATAGTTGAGCAACAAAATACTAACCAAGTTCTGTTTAGAAAAAAATCCCAGCAAAACATAAATCAAACCCCAAACAGTTCTATTTGAACTTTCAGCCTGTTAGTGCATATGACAAGTTTTCCCCCAGCTGGGAAAGAAGAATCTGAGTTTCTGAACCAGCCCTGTTTTCCTGAGGGTGATGTGGCATTAGCACAGGGAGGGAGTGGGAGAAAACCACACAAACTAAACCACCTGGTTCAAAATTCACCTGACAAACCCACTGGCATCTGAGACTGGTTAATCTAAGTTTCCCCATGTTCAGAATGAAAGCTTTCTAGCCTTTTCCAGGCACTGATTTTACCTTAAACTGAACTCAAGCTCTCTCAGAGTCATCAATACATATTTTCAGCAATGTGTCTCTGTGCGCTTTATCTCCACATTGCTCGTGTTCGATCACTCTGTGCACTTGTGCATGCCAGTGCTGCCTTTTCAGTGCTTTTTTGTCATGTTTTTTGTCACGCAGGGCAAACTGAGAGATCCCCCCCTGGCTGCTGAGCACAGATCAGGGCCCAACACCTCCCAGGGATTCTTTGCCTCAGCGTACACAACATGTCAGAGCGTCACGCCTGAATCTGCCGAGCGCGGTGACAGCGCTCGTGATGTGACAAGGCACATCAGATGCTGATCATGTCTCATTAGTGAGCAGCAGTGAGGAAAAATGGGGGGGAACGGGGAAAAAACACTGAGAGGAGAAATGAAAATACCCCTGAGCCAACCCCACCATGGCGACTTGTGCCCACGGAGTGGACACTGCCAAGAGATTTGGGAATATATCCACACCTTGGCAGCAGACGGTGCCCACCAGGCCAATAACACTTGTTTCTAGTCTTTTCCAAACTGTGGTTTGTTAGCTAGCAACTACAACTTAAAGGAAGTCTAAATGCCTGTAGCTGAAACAAGGCAGAACTCTGTTTCAACAAACTTAAAAAGTGGCACTGTGGGTTTTTTATGCATTGTATTTTGTGAAGGCATTTGCTTCCAGATTGTGTTAACAAAAATATGTTGTTTGACAGATATCATCTCAGCAGACAGGTTGCCTAATCTGTTTTATTGACAAATTGACTTATTATTTGATCAACTTGAATATAGTCTTCAAGATATACTTCTATTATAAAAAAGTACATGGAACAGAGAATAATGTGTTTAGTCCATCATCTGCTTTCAGCTGTCATTTAAACATCGGTGTGTCTGTAGGAAAAGAAAAAAGTTATCCAGTTGTTTTGATCATGCTGTCAGAATTGTCTTTATTGTCTGGGGGGAATGCCCATGTAATTTTTTCTTCCTTGATACGATAATATATTGACCTCCCCCATTCAGTCAGAAGAAAGCAGGTTACGATGGCTCTACCCACCACCTACATGAAGTTTCAGATTCTATCAGAAGAGAAACAAAGCATCTCTGGGAGCCAGAATCACTCATACTTCACTTCCTCTGTCTTCTCTTTCAATGGGACCAGGAAACAAAGTGAAGTTAAAAGGTTTCCCTCACTGAAGTCAGAAATGCTTTAAAAAAAAAAAAAAATTCTAAGCTGTTGTGTTGCTGCCTTTTCATTGAGGGGGACGAGGGTGGGCTGTTGGATATTTATTTATAAGTCAATGAGTTCCACTTGAAAAGTTTCAAAAGTATAAAGAATAAAAAATAAGTAAGATCTGTATGAATTCAGGCAACCAGGTAGATGTGACAGCTTTAACAGTGTTCCTCAGCACATTGTTTTGTGAACCTTTCTTGTATCCTCACCTTTGCCGCCTGGTTTTGATGGGAGAAATCCTGCTCATCCCTGCCCTGTGGGATTCTGATCCACAGGCACCAAGTGAATGAGATGATCAGACAAGATTTAAATCTGGACCTACAGAAGCAACCTGCTACCTTTGTCTGTTTGCTCTTAAAACTTAACATCAGAAATAAATTAATACTTGGGAACAAGGCAGTCACTAAAAAAACAATTCCTCCATTTAGTCCATTTCATTTCTGGGTGTCCCAATTTGTCTGTTTGCAATTGCACTCTCAGTAGGTGGATCAGCTCTACTAGAGATAAATGCTCCCGTTTTGTGATAAAAAAAATCCCTCTGGATTCCAGATAATCACCAATATTGAAAGTCTGAGCCCTTTAAAATAAAATGGAATAGACTTTTCGTTTGGAAAGTAAATGCACAAACTGAATTAAAAACCCTTTAAGTTGCCAATACAAAGGAAAATTATTTTCTTCTTCTTGTTTAACTCAGAGTATAAATATATCCTTAGAGGGAAGTTGAATAGGCTTTTGAGGCACAAAATCTAGATTTTGATAAAGTGAAGCCCCCAAAAGAAGCCCCAATTCCAAACAGTTATGTTAAAAATACTGGAACTCTAGAAATGACAACAAAATCAGACCCTGAGCTGTACCACCCCTGGCCTCAGTTTAGCAAAACACAGATCTGACTAATGGAAACCTGGCCACAGAGACAAAAAACAAACCCAAACCACCCACAATTTGCTCATCCTTGGGGGTTTTTTTTTCCTCCTATTTTTTTTTTTAAACTGCAGACATTTAATGCCATGCTTGTCTGAGAGCTTTTCCTGTAGCTAATAATACTTTGCACTGTAGTGCCTTTAATCCAAAGATCTCAAAGTGCTTTGCAGGCATTAATGAATTAAACCTCATAACACCCCTTTGAAGTAGGCATTATTATAGCAGTCTTAGAGACGGGCTGAGTAATTTTCCTGAAGTTGTAGAGCAAGTCCCTGACAGAGTCAGGAATAGCTGCTGAAGTCCCGCGTCTCAGCCGCCCCTGTAACCACCATGCCATCCTCCCAGATTAACTCCCTTAAATCATTTTAATTTTAAATAATTACTTTGATTTACTTACTGTATTTAAGTCATATCTCTGCTAAATACAAGGGGAGGCATTGATTTATCCTCGGTGGGTTAGGCATTGAGCGCCTGTGAAAGTTGTGCTGATAACGTGAAGTTAAACTGACACAAATCCCTGTGTGGGGATGCTCTTGTGGGGGCATAGGAGGGGTTTTGCAGGGCTTAGCTTGAGCCCCATCTTCAGGCACACACTCTCAGCTCGCTCTGCACAGCTCCATCAGGGCAGCTGACACCCACTCCACGCCCTGGAGCACCAGTGACGCTGCCTGGAATCACCAGTACCATTTTCCAGGGGTGATAATTTGCACTAAAAAGAGTCCTTATGGCTACAACTGTGCCCGTGCCAGTGGTTTACACACATTGTTTGGGATACACCAGCCCTCCTCCCTCCTTCTTCGCATTGCTAAGACTAAACACACGGTTGAGATTCACACCAAGTCTAGCTTATCTCAAAAATCCATTCAAACTGCAGCTTGAATTGGACACAGGGCTGGCAGAGTTCTTGCTAAACCTCAAATTAGTACTTTTAATTAGGTTTTCAATGATGTATGTACCATTCTAGTGTCATTTAGGCCCAACTCTACTGAAAGTCTCCCTGCTTGAAGTGTTTTAGGTTTTTGTGGAGAGGCGTATTTTGGTGCAACTTTAAACTCTTCCTAAAGAGTTTAAAGTTCCTAAAGTTTGTGGCCTCCACAAGGAAGGGGTGAAATCATGCCTGATTTTGGTCAAAGTAACATTCCATGCTGCCTCTGACAGCAAGTGTAGAAGTGTCCTAAAAGGTAAATTGTTGTAAATCTGCAAATAACCAAACCCAAGTCAAGAATTTACTAATCTCATGTCAAGCAGTTCGCTCTGATCAGGTTGGTGGGTGGGAAACTCCCACCACATCCTCTTCAGACACACGGAGCTGGATGCTGGTGACAGCTGAGTTTGTTGGACATCCAGTGCCCTGAGCAGAATCTGTCTGTGATGGAGGACAACTCCATCTGAGCACTTGGTCCTCTCCCTCCTTCCCTGGCTGCAGGCACCTGCTGCTTTTCTAGCATAAAAAAACCCAATGAAACTCAAAAAGACCCTTAAACCACTAAGCACTGGCTGATCTCAGGGTGTTGGACACAGACAGCCATCTCCCAGGGCCAGATTTCCAAGTGGCCAGGCCAGGTGTGGTGTAAGTGAAGGTGGGAGGCTCACAGGTGTGTGTGGGTCGTGGGACCCTGTGACCCACCTGAGCAATGCCACAAGGCCGTGGCTGCAGTGATGAATGCAATGTCTGCATGACTGAAAGCTGGGCAGCAGCAGCTCCAAATCATACCTGAGAATCTGCAGGATTTCTTCTGACTTAACTTAGATCAAATTTACTTACTGGAGAAAAATGCTCTCGGAACTGCTGCAGTGCCTTGCAAATCCATTCCAGAGCAGGGAAGGCAGGCTGCCACCCCTATGTCCTGCACAGCTGCTCCATCAGGGGTGTGGTGCACCTGGGGCACAGCTGATGCTCACAGGGCTGCCAACACCACCAGCCTTCCTGAATTAGGCCAAGGATGCTACAGTGCTTGCTTCTTTTTCCTGTCTTTATTGTTATCTTGCAAGAATCTCTGATTCCAGTGTGTGAGCACTACTGTAACATC
Source organism: Hylia prasina (assembly GCA_013397195.1). Lineage (NCBI taxonomy): Eukaryota > Metazoa > Chordata > Aves > Passeriformes > Sylviidae > Hylia > Hylia prasina. Next base: position 120,649 of record VYXD01016810.1, read on the forward strand.
ACCAGACATGAACAGAGCATCCCAGGGACTGAAATTAGCTACTCCAACTCTCTCGCTGCTCTCAGGCACCAGATTCCTTAGACAAATATGTTGACAGGATTTTCTGTACCTTTCCAGCATGTGTTTTCCACTGGCTGGCCCGACAGACGCTGCCCGCTCTTCTCCCACGCTGCTTTCCTACAGTATTGCTGAATATTTATTAACTGAGAGCTTATTGACAAGCTCCCCCTGCACCCTTTTCCCACTGATGCCAAAGGCACAGCACTGAGCTTCCTCGTGAGGCACACACGCTTTCCATAACCTTTCATGGCTTCTGCGGGGGGTCTTTTCACTTTCCTACACACACAGAGCTTGGCATGTTACTTTCTTGGTAGGAATGCGCTAATTGTCACACGTCTTTCTTTTTTAAATCGTTTAATGTCATAATTATCCTCATTTTCTTCCTTCCTGCTACAGGCAATTGCTGGAATGTTTTAGAAGTTTTCAGAAAAAAAAAACAACCAGAAAACAAACAAAAAAACCCCCCACCCCAACCAAAACCCCCTCATAACTTGTGTAGGGGGAGAATTGGTACCACTCCCAAGTCTGGGCCATATCACTTAAGGACACTAGGAACTTTTTTTTTTTAATTCAGCTGAATACTCAGGGTTTAACTAGTTGCCATTCCTGGTTTTCCAAAGCCCAGCCTTATCTACACATATTACAGTTAAGATGTATCTTCAGCTTTGATTTTCTCAGTCTCTCCTTGACATTTTTCCACCACAGATTTAGGGAACATTGTTGCTTCTGTCAGGTTCCAGCCCCACCAAAAGGAAAAAAAAAAAAAAGAAATTATAAGTTACTCCATCTCTGTGTAGGGTGGTGAGAACTCACCTGTTCTGTCAGGCTCAGATTCAGGTGGGCAGTGTGTGCCTTTCCAGCACCAGAGAGGGGCTCCCTTCATCACATGCTGCCGACAGCAATCGAAAAGTATCAGAAAAAGGGATTTTGAGGGGTTAAACAATTCTTTTATCAGCCTGAGCTACCATCCTATGGTTCTTCTCAAGCCCATTTCCACTTCCACTGGACAGGTGCTCTGCAGGTGCTCCTGGCTGTATCAGGAAGCTGCTGGAACAGATCTCTGGTTTGCTGGTGGGAAGTTTCAGGTGCCACCTCACCTCACCTCACAGGAAAAGCACAGAGGACAACCTGGCAAACCAAAGAAGTGGGGACAGGCTTGCAGGATCACCACCAGCTACCTCCTGCTTTCCCAAATATTGCCTTTTTCCTTTAGGAAATCTGGAACCATAGAGTGGCATCTGTCAAGCCGTAGGCACTTGAGAGTAAGCACCCATCAGAATAACTTACTGTCAAAAACAGGTACAAATTCATTTCATCCCACTTCGTGCCATATGCTGCTGTCAAAACTTCATGAACTGTTTAGGCAGCATGTTGGGACATTTTGACTAACTATGAGCAGAGCTATTTTTTTCATATCTTTGTGTCACTGGTGTTTATAATTGGGTATTTCCCTGAGCATGCTTTGGTGTCTGAGCAGACAAGCCTGTGGCAAGAGAACACAGCCTGGGAAGGTGGGCATGGGCCAAACCTCTGGATTGGGCCATCTGTTTATCGTCCTGACAGTGAACTGGAAATTGCTCTGCACCACATTGTTCAGGGACCAACTCCTCCTTCTGTTTCAGTGCTAATATTTCAAAGATGGGGTGATCCTTTAGTCCTGTGATTTGATGGAAATCTTGAATCTTGGAGCAGACTGGTAAGCTGAACCTAAATCTCATTTTCTGCTGCTTGAGCCCAGCTGTTTTGTTCTCTTGACAGGAAAGTTTGCTAGCACACCCTTGGCTATAGTAAGTGGGAAACAGACCACAGGATAGGTAAAGAACACATTTGCTGTTTTATTGGTGCCTTGCAGGGCAGTAATACTGAAAAAGGGGAATGCAAAAGAAACAAAAACCCAAAAACCAAAACAAAAAACCCAGGATGGTGGCAATCCACATTGTATTTTTTTTAAAGAGTACATCAACTCCTGTTTTTTTTCATTTATTGTGGCATGAATGATAACATAAAACCAAAACATGAAAATATACAACTTATATTACACTATGTGTTATGAACAAAATATAAATCTATAACTCTATGTTATATTTACATAATTATTTCTTTTATTAAATTTCAAGTGAGATGGTAGGTTGCACATACTTTGTTTTAAGCTCCAGGCATTTGATTGTCTCTATTTCTTTTCTATTTTCATTTCATTTGTAAAATCCAAAACGTTAGAAGGAGTAAGAGCTTTAGAGCCAATGGAGCTATATAAATACTGTTTCAGCAAACCAGTGACAAAAAACACTGGGGAGTAGAGAAATCAGTCAGTAGAAAAAACGAACTTGACATGTTCTTCAATCTGGGAAACTGACAAGTTAAGATAAAGTCGAAAAAATGTAAATATAAACCAAGCTAAACAGACAGCCCATGCCCTGTGAATTGAGGATACACTTGAATCCACATCTAGTGAATTACACAGTTATTTGCAAAATGGAAGGGATGGTTCTACCGAGAAGTGGTCAGACAAAGAAACTTCCTATCCCATACATCATGCCCTGAAACGTCCGATATACCACACAGCTGCCTTTCTTTACAGCAGATGAATTCTTGCTAAGGAAGACCTACATTTCCATGGAGCATAATTATTTTTGATGTTACAAATGTGATGTCAGAGGCTTCTTCGGGGACAATAACAGCTCATCTCTTTGGATTAAAAAAGAAAAAGCTCTGAAAATGTGCTGTAAAAAGGTTAAAGACAATTTACTTTCTAAAAAATGATTTAATTAAAGACAGTCTACTGCAGTAACCAAATCTTTGAAATAATGTCTTCGAAGAAAGAATTTCTTCCATATGCATTCATAATAAGAGGATTTGGTTACAAAACTAATTAAATGCTATAATAATAGCTAGTGTTCTTTTCTGGGGGCCTGATTAATATAGCGGAACGGTTAGATAAAGATGTTAAATGCACTTAAAAATCCTATTTTACTAATATAAGGCATGAATAAATGGAAAAAAGGATATACTCTGTGTTATTTCATTGAGCTTAGAAGCACATGCCTCAGTTTTTTTCCTTTCTTTTCCCCTTTTCCCCACTGCTGGTGATGTTCTTTCTCAAGCTCACAGGATGCACGGTGGCTTTCCCCATTTAGAAGGAGGTGGCCTGTACACCCCGCCCCAGGGTGTACATCCTGGCTCACCAGCTTTCCAGGGAAGAGGGGAACAGAGCCCACCATGGCATTAGGGCCTCAATGAGCTTTCACGTTAATAAATCCTAATCTCTTCTAACCTGGTTCTTCTACATGCTCCAGGGTGCAGAACCCAGGAAAA